>OZ026614.1:51800843-52263343 GCA_964020975.1 Hermodice carunculata | reverse complement strand
TATCATTATTGATGCTCCGAAATATTTCAAAATATATACTTTGGGTTTCATATATTATAACCCTCTTCTCAACCCCACTCGGCAAGATCATCCCAATGCGCATTTATTACAAACCATTGGCATTGGGTGCGGAATTGACAATTTTCAGAGTGACAGCCAAGTCGGTTGGATATTTTGAAGAGGTAGCATCCAAAATATATGTGTGATTTAAGTTCAGGGAAGGTTAATTTGTTGAACAAGTGTAATGTACAGTTAAAAATGGGACTTTCCCAGAGTGAGCATTACCTGAAAATGTAAATACAACAAACCAGAAAAGAAGATTTGCTTTGAAGCAAATCTGTCTGTGTGCCTTCAAAAGTTGTAAATATTAAATGCTACAACTTTTATCCTTTGGTACTTCACATCACTTTAAGCCTATGCCTGGATGCAAATTTCAAAGTCCAAATGACCTTGACCTTTGACCTTTACAGGTCACATGTTAATTGCATAGTGTTACAATACCCACAATTTTAAGCCCAACATGAACCAAATCGGATGAAAATTGACCAAGTTTTGACAAGATGAAACTTTCAAAGGGCCAAATGACCTTGCCCTTTGCCCTTTTGAGGTTACATATTCTTATAAAAACGTACAGTGTTGCAATACCTACAATTTGAGTCTACCATGATTAGAATTGGATGGAAATTGGCCAAGTTATGGCTGGACAAAACTTTCAAAGGTCGAAATGACCTTGACCTTTAACCTTTAGACGTCACATGTAAGTTTCAAAAATGTGCAGTGTACAATAGCTACAGCTTGAGCAAAACATGATCAAAATTGGATAAAAATTGACCAAGTTATGGCAAGAAGAAAGCAACCATCGAAAGTGGCCTCTGACCTTGAAATGACCTTTGACTTTGAGATGACCTCTACCTGAAGCGAACCTTGACATGACCTTTGACCTTGACATGACCTTTGACCTTGACATGACCTTGACCTTTGAGATGACGTTTACCTGGCTATGATCGAATTCCTATACACTCGGAACCACATCTACTATAGTACATAAGATATTGAAGATTTAAAACTTTAATTAGCCCTCATTTGCATAATTTTGAAAAACATGACCTCTCATTACAAAAAGACCAGACTTCATCCATAGAAGTATATTTGTGCTAAGTTTGGAGTTTCTACGTGTAAATACTTTTCAAATGACATGTCGGACAAATTTGCCTGTAAAGAAAGAAAGAAGAAAGGAAAGAAAGAAAGAAATAAAGAATTCCTAGAAAAACAGTATGTCTTTGTTGGCACACAGACATAACAATTACCAGTTGTAGGCCCCAGAATACAGCTTTTGAATCAGACACTGAGGTCGCCACAAGGCGTTGAATTCAGGGTCAGCAATATGCTAAGAGCCAACACCCCACCCCCCCCCCACCCCTCCCCCCCACCCACCCCCCACCCCCCGCGTCGAAAACGAAGCTAAGTGGAGAAGGTTGTCCCAATAGTGGATACAGGTCCGAAAGTACCGGCCGGTTTTTATACAAGTGATAAAAATCAGAGAGACACTACAGCCCCCTGGTACTTACCTGAACACTTTAACTCGGACCAAAGCCCCATCAGGTATTTTTCCCTGAAATTAGGGGTAGCCATTACAAATGGGGGAGAGGTCATACAATATTGTGGAAGGAGGTAAATTGGTACAGCTCAAGGTCTACCGACAGATCTATGTTTACACACATGTGGATGCATATTGCTGGGGGCAGTCTCATGTCAAGTTTAAGCTGCATGTTCATCAGGGTTACGTATGGCCATGTCTGGTTGTCAAATCGTCGATCTTGCTCCGCATTGAAACACAGACATTCACCCAAACATAAACCTGTTACACAGTGTCCTCCACCAGACAGTACTTGTCATTGAACGTGGGATAAAACCAGCAGGATAAACAAAAACTATAAAGTAGTAGTATGTCTTTTAACACTTAAAACCCGCCCACAACATGAACAACAAACATCTACACTGAAGATTCTTTTTATTATAACTTCATTATGTGTCTAGAAAAATAAACTTTTGATTGATTTAAAGAACTATTGGACGTATCTCCACCCTTCATATTCAATAGCTGCGCTGCATTATGTTATCTAAAAGTTTCCTGCGTCATGCGCAATGCGATTGAGCAAATTACAATGTATGATTTAAGATGCTGCACAGAGAAATTCCTCTTTCAAAACCCATGTGTTAGGTGGAGGCAATTTTTTAATCTTGTGTGGTTCTCAAAATTCTGTTTTTCCCCGTGTAACTTCTCTGTTTTTTTCCTACACGCACACAGATAGTTCTACTGTTTGATTACGTTTCAGTGTAGTTTAGAAGGCGCGGATATAATGTGCTATACCACCAACGACCATCCATTCGTGTCTTTTTGGAAGAGGGATTGAGAAGAAAAGCTTTTAATGTCACTGCTTGAGCCACCAAATAAGCGCCCTAACTTCAAATCTTGTCTGTTTCGATAGCTTTGCTTGAATTTATCGTTAAGAGAGAAAACATTTTGAACTGGAATTGAAGATGAGACCTGTCAGGGTCGCATGTCCGAGGTCAAAAGCTTCCCCCGCCAGGCAAGCGGTGACACACTCTGATTCTAACCAGACAAGGGTCAAACTGGACAGGTCACCATTATTCATCTTGTCAATGTTATCTTAATAACTTCCTTGTCTGTCGATGGGCTCCCCGATGTAATACGTTCGTAATTGCCAACGTTGTAGAGCGTTATTTCATTCAAGTAAAAATGTAACGTACATGCAGTAGATTTCCTGCTAAAGTCTGTACATTTTAAATAGATTTGGAGATATTTGAAGTTTGTGACGTGCAGGAAAATTTCAATATTTTCTTTATTGAGCTTGGAAAAATAAATGGTTGTTATTCATTTGGTGTGCATTATATTTGTGGTTGCACTATCTATCACCGCAGCGGCAAGGCGCCCCTAGTCAGGAGGTGTGCCTGCCGGGATGTTGAAATGGCCAGTGCCCTGGTGGTTGTCTCCTTCGGGCTGCTGTGTTGGATGGCGACGTCCGACATTTGATAGATGTTTCTATGAACGTCAGCTGGTGAAGGGTTTATTTCGTTCTAATTACTTGCTTTCGTAGACATCAGATTGACGAGTTTATAGTTAATTGTATATTTAATTTCCGTCGGTGCTCTTAATTACAACTTCAGGTCTCATTTCAGTGTAACCTTCTTTTGCCCCTTGATTTCATTTATGTGTTTACACTCGCCTTCATGACCGATATTCTGATGTACATTTTATTCCGTTGCTTGCGGGGGTCTTGATAAAACTAACATATATTATATTCCATCAAATTTGCTCGAAATCTGGGGGGGCAAGTCTTTTCGCAGTCCATAAAGGCAAGTAGCAGCTCAAGTACTGTTTCGCGTCCACGTGCCACACTTCAATTCACAAGAGTTCATTGCTGAAAGGTGAACATGCCAGTTTGAGCGCGTGTCTCTTTACCTTAGAACACAAAGGATGGTTCCCTGCCCCGGGGTTCCCTGCTTAAAACCAGTATCTTTCTTTTACCAAGATAAACAAATTGCCTCATCAAATGCTTAAAAAGGACAAGTGTTCAAAGTTAACATTTGATGAAATGAGGATGACTGTGACTGTAACACAGAAGAAAAATTGTCCTTTTATTCCGGTCTCATTTTGGTATCTGGGTTAGAATTAGAATTTTTTTAACTGGCCTGAGGGCAAGTTACATGTGTAACCAACTTGCCCTGACAGACATGAGCTTGTCCCACCATCTATATTAGTGAATTCCAATAAAATGCATATTTTATAGCCATTTATCTTATTTGTGTCACAGGTAACACTTATGCATACAATCCTCTGTAAATCTGCAGTCCAGTGTAAAGTCCCAAGGCATTGGTGTCCTCTAGAAATAATAAAACAAGTCACTTGAAATTGGAATAAAATAAATTGAGTTCCCAGACTGGTTGTTCACAGGATTTGAAAACAGGACATATGAAAATTTATGTGTCCTGGATCAGTGAGCTTGGCAAGATTTATTTGAAGCAATTGGGATCTTATTAGAGTAGCTTCACAATGAATGTTCCACCCGCTCTACAAGGATTGTTTATCAACATTGCGCACCAGGCGGAAAACTTGCACAATTTTAGAGGACCCGCAATACTTTTTTTTTAAATAGCCAAATTCTAACTTGCTCGACGGGAAACCATACTTTAAAATGAACTTGCCCGACTGCGTTTGAGCTTACCCTCGGACTCCGGGCAAGTGGGTTATTCGAACCCTGAGAACTGTTATTTAGCTCTGCTGACTTGTCGGTCACCAGAGCTTATGAAACAAAGAGCAAACCAAAATGTAATTTGACTAAAGACAATGAAAGTATGCGAAAATGATGGGACAATGTGAAGTTTTGTTGAACTTACGGGATATCAAACTTTGGGACCGTGTGTCAGTAAGTGCCAAAACTAAACAGGCACACAGCAGTAATGCAGTACATGTATTACAATATTTTCAAAATTATTTACTTGAATAGTTTGCTGTTACATACAGGTGTTACCCAAGTGGACCATGACCAAAATCGTGAAGGAAATGATGATGTAATAATTATGCATTCTCTGATAGGGGACACTTATACAGTGTTTAGTAGAACTGAAACATTTTGCTGACTCATCATATCCGACATTCTGGCTCATATCTTGGTAATTATGGATCGTAGGCGTATGGTTACCATAAAACATCAATAGGAAAGTATCTATGTTTGGGGGGGGGGTAATTTTGACCTTGAGTGGCCTTGAAAGTTCAAACTAACATATTGGCTTATATCTGGCCAATATTAAATTTTTGGTCCCTTATTATTAAGCATTTACACAATATATAATATAGAGCAGTACAGTTTGCACTGCACTTGCAGAAGCAGCAGATTCCAATATCCAAAGCATCAAAACAAATAAAGCTGTGGTCCTTGTATAAACTGCCCTTTCATTCACAGTAATACAGATAAACTCAGTCTGTTCAGAGCAGTCTATTTTCGGGACAACAATAATCCAGACCCTTTTGTTCTGTAACTGACTCCACATCAAAGTTTCCCACCGGTTTTTACCAACTTTCTCTAAATTAGTTTCTTTCTCACATGTCAATCAACAATCACATGGTATCAGAAATACGGACACATTCCATTGAAGTAATGGATGATGACACACATTACGATCAAAGAGTGCAACTCCATATTCTACTAAAAATTCCGAACATCTGGATGAATTCAAGAAAAAATTTAATAAATCAAAGCCTAAAAGCAATGAACTATTCAACTTTGGTGACAGGAAAATCGGAATAATCCATGCCAAATTGAGAATGGGCTGCAGCCAGTTGAATAGTGATCTATTCAAGATGGGTTTGGTAGAATCTCCACTCTGTTCCTGTGGAGACTTGTCTGAGGATGCCTTTCATTTTTTCTTCCAGTGTAACAAATATGTCTTGCAAAGAAATGACCTACAGACAAAAATTACACCTTTAGCTTCATTCAACATAAAAACAATTCTGTTTGGAACATCAACAGAAATGAACTCAAAGAATATGGAAATTTTTAATGCTGTCCACTATTACATAAAAGCAACTGGAAGATTTAATGTTTGACTCCTGTTACCAATTTACGTAATGCTCACATACTGGCTTACCCTCCCCTTCCTTCTTACCACAGTCCGTAAAGTCCTGTTTGTTATCTATTCGTTATCTAGATGTTATCCATTTACTTGTTGTGTGTCTGTTTATGTACAAGAGGCCTTCATATAGGCATCGCCTGTTGGCCAATTGTTTTTGCAATAAATATGTTTAAACCAATACAGATAAACTGAGTCTGTTCAGAGCAGTCTATTTTCGGGACAACAATAATCCAGACCCTTTTGTTCTGTAACTGACTCCACATCAAAGTTTCCCACCGGTTTTTACCAACTTTCTCTAAATTAGTTTCTTTCTCACATGTCAATCAACAATCACATGGTATCAGAAATACGGACACATTCCATTGAAGTAATGGATGATGACACACATTACGATCAAAGAGTGCAACTCAAAAGTAAAACGATATTGTTAACTTGCAAGTTTGAGTTCTTCTCCTTGGGCAAAGACGTCTAATATCGTTGTGAGTATAGCAATATTCATTGGTTTAAACATATTTTATTAAGGCAATTGGAAAACAGGCATAGCCTATACAAATGTATCAAGATCCTCAGAATTTCGAACTGAATTGGGCAACAAATTCCAATGACGAATGGTTGCTGGTATAAAAGAATTGCTGTAAATACTAGTTCTTGCGTATATCTGGCTTATATCATTTTTTGATCTTACATTGTATGTATTTCTAGAAGAAACGGTTCCTGGAATTAAATTATGAAGGTAATCGGATGTTAGCCCATGTATTATCTTATATAGCAATGTTAGCCTGTGTTTGTCTCGACGTTTAGCCAAAGACTACCATCCCGTCTCACTGTATAATAATCTATGACTAGTGCGACAGGTTGCCCCGGTTATTACTCGGGCTGCAGCCAGTTGAACACTTCAAGGGATGAAGCATCCGCCTGAATATCCACCCTAAACTACATCCCCATAATGGTCTAATATATGTGAAGTATATAATTCCAAGGAACGCCTATTGAGTCTATATTGCAGTAGTTTTAGTATTCCAATTAGTTTCCTGGCTTTGCATACAAGGGAATTTATGTGGGTTGACCATGACAAGTCAGAACTGAAAATTACACCAAGATGTTTATGTTCTGATATATTTTCTAAAGAGTTGCTGAGGAACACAATGGGTGGGTTTTGAACTTAACTCTTCTTTTTAGTGAAAAGCATGGATTTGGTTTTGGAACTATTGAAAGTGACTAACCATTGACGAGACCAGGTACCTATAGATTTCAGGTCACTGTTGATAGCGTTGGTAGAGCTGATGGGGTCGTCGATGGTAATAAACAAAGTTACATCATGGGCGAACAACTATATGTTAGACCTGACGATATCGGTGATATCATTTACATAAACAAGTAACATTAGAGGTCCAAGAACCGATCCCTGGGGTACCCCGGCTTCGATACCACCCCACTCCCACAAATCGCCATGTAAAGCAACCCGCTGACTTCGATCGTGCAAATAACTGCTGAACCAGTCTAAAAGAGAACCACGAATGCCTACCTTGTGCAGCTTGCAAAGGAGGGCAGGATGATACACTCTGTCGAATGCCTTAGTAATATCACAAAAAAACTACTCTAACTTCTCTCTGTAGATCAACAGCCTTTACAAATTCATGATATAAGTATACTAGTTGGTTTACAGCACCATCGCCCGGCATGAAACCCGACTATTTTTCTGACAGTGCAAAGTTGTCTCTAAGAAAGCTAAAGGCATATTTAAAAATTACTTGTTCGAAAACTTTGGAAACACAACTTAGGAGATAGGTCTATAGTTGCTGCACAAGCTAGCGTCACCCTTTTTAAGAACAGGAGTAAAATTTTCCCGTCGTTGGGAAATGTTTTTTTCTTGAGGGATAGGTTAAATAGTTTGGCAAGAGAGGGCATCACTGTAGGGGCTGCTTCCTTCTGTAGTACGGGACTGATCCATCAGGACTGCTTGCCTTGTTGTAAATAATTCTGAAAGGAAAGAAAAACGCTGATGGAAAACTGAATATTTTTTGTAAAAAAAAAAAGTCAGGACTCCCCGAATAGCCATTTATTGGTCGACGACATTGTAATTTCGGACAATCAATCCAAGGCAGCTGCCCTGAACTCTTTTTTTCTGCAACAAAGTTGTGTTGACAGTTCCACTTTCCATTGTCCTGCAATGTCAACTCAAAGTAGCTCTGGTAAAATTCTTGATAGTCTTACTATAAGTGAGGACGACGTTTATTTGGTACTGGAATCACAGTGATTTTTTTAATCTTTTGCTGCATGACTTATAAAGTCGAATATTCACAATAAATCTCTTTTATTCGACTTTTATCTTGAATTTTCGACTCTTTGGCTACGTTCTGGGAGGAATAGGAATATATAATCGAGCCTTATGTTTTAATTTTTAATAATAATGTCAGGTCTTGCGTAGCTAAAGATTACTAGCGATTCAGCATCTTAAATTATACATGATGATTATTTATGTTTAAAGTGTAAGGCTAAAGGGAGTCTTTAACCTTACATCTTAAAATAAATTTGACAATGAGAATACACAAAAGAGCGCCATTTCTCCTTTTATTTTGTGAAAATCCTACGCGGGCACCCCTCGCCCTTTGCTGGGCGACCTCGCAATTCCAATCAATATGCATTCGAACTCCGTGTTTAAAAAAAAATCCTAGATCCCAATTCATAGTATACAGGCTTACTACTATATATTAAAAAAACTTGTTCCATGGCCAAGTTTGATGAAACATTGAAATATTTGATGATAACTTGTGAGGACATCACGCGCAGTGACTCGCAGGCCTATCATACATGTTACACAACTCACAGATTTGTTTACAGCTTTTAAGCATTAAGTCAAGTGTGCTTTGACATATCATTGCTTTGTATTGAAACCATGCTTATCAGACCATGGTTTCAAACATTTTTAATGATGTAAATTTTCCCAACCACATCGTCTGATTTTTATTTTTTATGAGGTTCAAACCGAGGTGAAGACCTAATCGTGAGGTCATGACCCAACCACGGCACTTGAGCCAATAATTTTGCCACTCCTGCTGCACTCTCAACATGTATGGATGGATGGATGTACATATCTATGAAATTAGAAAAGGTATTGCTCATTTTCGGATCAGTGCCCATAATCTTAAATCTAAACTGGGCGGCACAAAAGACCAACAAAAACCCCTTTGGAGGAAAGATTATGCGAAACATGTGGACAAATTGAAAGTGAAGAACATATATTAATATCTTGTAAAACATTCTCAACACAACGTGATAACCTTTTCAACAACTTACTAAAATATTTCCCCTTTTTTTCCCTTTCGGACTCAGAAAAAATTTCTATTTATCGTGAAACTGGACGATAATGATTTGATATATTACACTGCAAAATTTTTTGGTTCCATTATCGCCACCAAAGGGCAGTTCTGACAGTTTTTTTTTTTTTTTTTACTTAGTTTGTATGAGCATTAACGCACATAGGTGCTTAATGCTCGCATATGTAGGACACTTTGGTACTTTATTTGTGTGTTTGTGTGTGTGTTTGTATTGACAAAATGTCACATTGTATTATTTGTGATACAGTCAATAAAGTTTATTTCATTTCATTTCATTTCATACGTATATATGTATGTATGTATGTATCTATGCCTTTTGGCGCAGCTGCAAGTTTTCACTTCGAGAGAGGCAGACATTAGTGTTACCATTGCTGCACACACACACACACACACACACACACACACACACACACACACACACATATATATATATATATAATATCAGAGGTGTGTATAAAATATAAGACCGCTGTATCAAATCAGGCGTAACACCAATTTCAGTCACAACAGAGGACACCTTGAAAGCAAAAAAACAAAAAACAAAAAACAACGCTACCACATATCATACATAATTTCCGTGCCCCCTCTTTAAAAAGACTCCTTCAAAATACAAGAACATGGTAGATCAGGCCAGGCCTTTCCCTGATGTGGACGATTAACTGGTATGGCAGGCAATTTTGTTAGCAGCAATTTACTCTTAGTACAAATGCCATATATTCCAATGTCACTATGAAATATGAAAAGTTACTCGCAAATGACAGTATATTACCAAATGACAGTAAGATAGTGTCAAATTGTAGTAACATAGGACCAAATAACGGTATTATGGTACGCAATTTCTTGTCTTATTGAGTACTTAGGCACATGTTCAAATATTATTCATATGAGTAAATCTAGTTGCTCATATGATCAAATATTTGAATATATGATCAGATATTTGTACATATGATCAAGTCGATTTAATATCATGACATACTGTACCATATGTATAGCCTAAATCGACTAAATGTTTTTAATGAAAAAATGGAATACTTTAAAACATAGGATTAAATGATAAATATATGATCAAATACCTTCGTTATGACAGAATCGGCTTAAAGGTAACATCACATAAGCGTTAAATTTCTTATTTTTATTCATATGATTGAAGATTTGATCGTATCGTCAAATATATGATCATATCAAATATTTGATCATATATTCACATATTTATTCACACGCTAGCACTGGTAGCACTGGTGCATTCATGCCTCGCCATACTGCTGATTCCATCCCCACCGGGACATTATTACGCGAGAAAAATAACTTTTGTTTTGCACAATATTACCAATATCGACACTTTTTCAATAAAATATAATTTCAGTTAAATATAAACTCACAGTATGTGGATGCTGTACTAAGTTAATATATATTCTTCCTTTTCTTCCTGGCGTGAGGGAACGAGAGCCGGAAAATTGCATGTTCAGAATCGCAAAGCATCCATACCTGTAAATCGATGCGAATGATTCGATTTCATTATATGTGTAAATCCCTAATATTTGTTAATATGAACAAATATAGTTGATGATATGTTCAAATAAGAAGTCAAATATTGTATTTGTGTCTTTTTACCCAGAACCACTTCCTAGTAGTCATCATTACCCTATTCCGCTGTCAGAACTCTTTACTCTCATATGACTAAATATTTGTTCCTAATATTCCAACACTTTATGATTTGATATTTCATATGAGTAAATGGATTGATTCACACTACTGAATAGTTGACCATATGTCGAATGACTAAAACAAGAAACGGCGTTCCATCCATAATACACACACACACACACACACACACACACACACACACATATATATATATATATATATATATATATATATATATATATATATATATATATATGTATGTATATATACATATATACATATATATGTATATATATATGTATATATATATATTTATACATATATATATATGTATATATACATATATATGTATATATATGTATATATATATGTATATATATATATATATATATATATATATATATATATATATATATATATATATATATATATGTATATGATTCAGTGGGACTTAGTGTGCGACACGAGAAGATGGCTGGCGTCCACTGCTGCCTCTGTGTATATGGCTGGCCTCTGCTTTGGTGTTGTCTTTTTTGGAGGTTTATCGGACTGGTAAGTTCACGCACTAGAATACATGTATTCTTCCTTGTAAGACCGGAAAACTATAAAAACAAAAATCTCCCAAAGAATGTTTACCTACATTGTGCATTTTAATATTTGCATGGACAAACATCTGGCGTGTATTGACACTTTCAGTGCTAGGTTGTGCAGTAAATTAACAGCTTGGGCCCTTACTGAGGAAAACTGTTGACAAGGAGCGAGACAAACTATTGACTGCAGAATGGGGCTGCTGGAAATAGAATGAAAAGTCTTTATTTATAAGGAAAATGAATGTGGAATCGTTATGATAATTCAGATGAGTCGGACTCTTCATTGGATAAGTGGACGAAAGGTTAATTATTCCTTCTTGCTTAATACAAGGTGGGGCAGACGAAAAACACTGTTCTTGACCGTTGTGATTGGAGCTGTCTTCAATGTCGTCACGGCATTTTCGCCCAACATCTATGTCTTTTACGTCCTGAGATTCTTTATAGCCTTGTGTACCGCCTCTACGTTCACGATAGGCTTTGTCATTGGTAAGTGAAACAATTCACAATAGTTTGATCTTTGTAGAGTTTCTCGGTCGTATTTCATGCACGTACCTTCCCAGTCTTGTGTTGTCTGAGGTTACACAAAATATTGTATCTGCATTCTTTGGTTTTATTTAAAAATGAAAACAAAACAAAAAACAATTGTCCCAAGAAGGGGGGAGGGCTAAATCGGTTGTATCTGTATCAACTTTTTCCCCTTTAAAAGTACCAGTTTAATGTGATCTGTTCTTGTCCAGATTATGCGGACGAAAGCTGTTGACTAACTCTTCATGGGCTTCAAAAACTTAACAGATATTGCATTCAACATGTGACAATAAACTTTTATCAATGTTATGAACCCTGGCTTTTAATGCGAATACGCTGCCTCACATTAAACTCAATTCCGAATGGTGCCGTAATGATACCCATCTTTGGAAGTGTAATTTATTCAATTGTTTTTTTATTTTCCCACATAATCTTATTATGCCCCCCTTCGAAGAAGGTGGGGCATAAAGCTTTGCACATGTCGGGCGGTCGGTCGGTAGACTGTGGTTTCCGCACAATAACTCAAGAAGTTTTTAAGCAAGGACTTTGATACTATACAGGTGTATCATTCTAGTCAAAAGCTAGGTAAAGTTTGAAGATGGGTGACCTTGACGTAATTTCCAAGGTCACAGTGGTGCCTGAGTAAACTTTGGTTTCCGCTCAATAACTGAAAAGGTTTTTGAGCCAGGACTTTTATATTGCACAGGGTTATAGTCCATATTAGGGGCTAAGCGAAGTTCGAAGATGAATGACCTTGACCTCATTTTAAAAGTCAGAGAGCCACTTTACTGAATATGGTTTCATGCTTTCTGCATGATAACTGATACCTTGGAGCTAGGACTTTCATATTGCACAGCTTTATGGTTCTCTGTAAGGGCTAGGTTGAGTTTGAAGATGAGTGACCTTGACCCAGTTTTCAGGGTCACAGAGAGATTGTAGAATTCCTGTGGTTTCCGCACAATAACTCAAGACGTTTTTGAGCTAGGACTTTGATACTGTACAGGTGTATTACTCTAGTCAAGAGCTAGGCAAAATTTGAAGATGGGTGACCTTGACTTAATTTCCAAGGTCACATTGGTACCGGAGTAAACTTTGATTTCCGCACAATAACTGAAGAGGTTTTTACGCTAGGACTTTTATATTGCATAGAATTATAGTCCATATTTGGGGCTAGGCGAAGTTTGAACATGGATGACCTTGACCTCATTTTAAATGTCAGAGAGCCACTTTACTGAATATGGTATCATGCTTACTGCATGATAACTTATACCTTAGAGCTAGGACTCTTATATTGCACAGCTTTATGGTTCTCTGTAAGGGCTAGGTTGAGTTCGAAGATGGGTGACCTTGACCCAGTTTTCAGGGTCACAGAGAGATTGTAGAATTCCTGTGGTTTCTGCACAATGACTCAAGAAGTTTTTAAGTTAGGACTTTGATACTTTACAGGTCTATAGTTCTTGCTAAGGGCTAGTAGAAGTTAAAAGTTTGGTGACCTTGAATTAAATTCCAAGGTCAGATCGGTACCTGAGTTAACTTTGGTTTCCACACGATAACTTAAGAGGTTTTTAAGCTAGGACTTTTATATTGCACTGGATAATTGTCCGTATTCGGGGCTAGGTCAAGTTTAAAGATGGGTGACCTTGACCTAATTTCAAAGGTCACTCAGCCACTTGGTTGAATACTGTTTCTGCATAACTTGCATTTTAGAGGTATCTTTTATATTGCAGAGCTTTATGGTTGCCTATAAGGGCTAGTCTGAGTTTGTAGATGGGTGACCTTGACCCAGTTTTGAGGGTCACACACAGACAGTAGACTTCCTGTGGTTTTTGCACAATAACTGAAGAAGTTTTCTGAGCAAGTCTTGGATACTGCATCGCTATATAGTCCTTGTTAAGGGCTAAAAGAAATGTAAAGTTTGGTGACCTTGATCTAAATACCAAGGTCACATATTCACCTGATTTAAACTTTGATACTATACAGGTGTACTTTGGTTTCTGCATGATAACTGAAGAGGTTTTGAAGCTAGGACTTTTCTATTGTAGAATATTATAGTCCATATTCGGGGCTAATCCAAGATGGGTGACCAAATTTCAAATGTCACAGAGCCACTTTACTTAATATGGTTTCATGATTTCCGCATGATAACTTGTACTTTAGAGCTATGACTTTTATATTGCACAGCTTTATGGTTCCCTATTAAGACTAGGTTGAGAATGAAGATGGGTGACCTTGATGCAGTTTTCTGACATTGATGTATGATCAACCTTCGCTAATTTTGTAAGGTCACGAGTGCCCCATCTACCACTATCAATAGGGTAGCGAGGGCAAGGGTAATGAGGGCGGGGGCATCTATGTTTTACAAACATATCTTGTTTTCATCTTTTCTTGATTTTGATTAAATTCTAAAAAAAGGTAAATATTTCAGTGATTATCCTCAATTATTGTAAAAATGTAATTTATGATGTTTAAGGCGTAGAGCTGGTCGGACCGTCTTGGCGCGTCTTCACGGGCGTTTTTGTGCAGTTCTACTGGACAGGAGGCTATTTGCTGGTAGCGGCCTTTGCCTATGGAATACGGGACTGGTTTACCTTACAACTGGTCTTGTCCACGGGATTTTTCGCTTGCTTTATATTCTTTTGGTAAGTATTCATCTAGTGCTTCAGTACTAGCATGTAAGCATCACAACGTACGCTTCTACTCTTAATCTACATCACTGGAGCAAGGTTACCTCATGCTGTGCCATAGACATACATATATTATCTCCAATGTACGTCTCTGGTATCCATTGCGTGGCAAATTTAACGGTTTTTGAGCGGAGTTATTTTCCCTGTGAGATATTCATCTAGTTTGTATTTTCTGAAATTGCAGCATTGAAGGTCCCCATGTTCTTTCTTACCTGATCACATAAACTTGCCTTCTTGGCACGCACACTTTTCTAAACATGAACATATATAAGTGCTTGACAATGTATATTTCATGGAAGACGCAGAGTTTCGGATTCCGGCCTTGAATAGACAACTATCAACCCGACCAGCATCAGCATCCGCATGGAGGTCACCATTTGGCTGCAAGGCGACCTGCGGCCTCGGTCAAGTGTAGCGAGCTGAGAGACCTGCGCCACATTAGTAAAATAGCTGAACATAGTGTGTCGACGTAGGCAATGCTGCTGCCTATGGCCATATAAAAAATTCGAAAAACTATCTACGTTTGATCGGCGCATTTTGGTTATAAGCTTCTTTTCAGCATGAATGGCCGTAATCTGTTCGCTTTCAGAATCCATGAGTTAATAAAAAGTCGCGAAAAAATTAACCACACACACACGTATCAATTCTTCAATGTAGGGAAGAATACTTCACGTCCTTCTTGAATCTGATTTCAGTACTGTTCCAGAATCGGCACGTTGGTTGTACTCTAAAGGTCGACGAGAAGAAGGGGAAGAAATTTTGCGTAAAGCGGCGAAGGTGAATGGACAGACGCTGCCCGACAAACTGGACATCGAAGTGAAGGTATCCAATGAAAAATACATAATATATACATTGTACATACATACCTACATGAATAGCCACAAATGAAGAGAATTACGCGGTGCGTGGCACATTTGTTTGGAGTTGACTTGACACTTCTGGGCTGGACCAGTGGGATATGCTCGGAAGAACCTCTTGTGAGTGGTGCTATCTATTGGCTGCACTGCCACTGGATTATCTTGTTATTCCAGACATGTGAACAACATCCCCGCATCTTGTAGTTTTATGGCCCCCTGGCAATCTAGAGGAATCAAACCTCGAGATGGATTCACCATGAGATCCGAATTCCAATTGTTAGGTATATATGATTGCCGAGTTTCTGCATTCTTCGTATAATTTCAGATGCAATCGTTGCTGTGATGAATGTAAAATGATGGCACAAGTTACTTTATAAATTACGTGTAATGATATGCTTTGGTTACCAGATTTCGACGACACGCAATTTTAAGCTGGATACTTTGATATTACATAGAATTTGGCACCGACTATCCGACAGAATTGATATTCCCAAGAACCCGACATGCTTCAATCGCAAGAGATCACTTGATATCTCTTGGCCAGTCCTTTTCAACGCAGAATGCCATGTGATGTCTTGAAAGTAGCGCATTCGTCTAATGCTTTAGATATTCTGGACTTTTGCGTTAAGCCGTCATTGTTCTATATCATTGTGGTCTATTGCTGGTCTAATATAATGGTACGACAATTAAGCTTCAGGAGATGCTGCGAGAATAAAAATGAAGTGCCAAGATTTAAATTTCAGCGACAAGACTTGGACACATTTTATGATGCCTTTCAGAAAGACATTGTGAGCAAACCAAGCATCATAGACCTGGTGCGAACCCCAAGGATACGGATGAATTCTTTGAACGTCTTCTTTCAATGGTAAGCAGCACTACTAACATTGTCGTACATGCTCTGAGTTACGCGTAGACATATATTTCAGACAACAAAGTATAAAATGGGTTGTCCGTGTGCTTTTGTGAGAAACTGTACGAGAACCAATAGGTGACATAAGATGCATTACAACCAACAGATGGCAGCATAATCTATGCTGGAAACACCACCACCACCACCACCATCATCGTCATCATCATCATCATCATATGCTTCATTATTATTATTATTATTATTATTATTATTATTATTATTATTATTATTATTATTATTATTATTATTATTATTATTATTATTATTATTATTATTATTCAGGTTTGGCATCAGTATGGTGTACTATGGTCTGTCCCTGAATACTTCCAATCTTGGTGGGGACGACTTTATCAACTTCGCCATTGCCGCTGCAGTTGAACTTCCCGCCAATGCCATATGCCTGGTGATCCTGCAGTTCTTCGGAAGGCGGATTCCTCTCTGTGCTTCACTGGTACTGGCAGGAGCAGCACTCCTGGCCACCTTGGCGGTGCCTGCCCGTAAGTGTTACAGTCACACATACTGCATTTTCAGTGTCTTCAAGGTACAGAAAGCTGCCCCTCAGCAAATGTATATATATATATATATATATATATATATATATATATATATATATATATATATATATATATATATATATATATATATATATATATATATATATATACACAGACACACACATGGCGACTGGTGCCAAAGGTTGCAGGTTCGAGTCCCGCTCGTTCCGAACATGAAATATATATTTTCGGCATTTCCTTAATGCTGGTGGATTTAAGTCCCCGATTCTGGAAATAAATGCCGACTCAGTAAATATACTGCATTACCGTGTTGACATGGCACTCGAATAGGGACTACCTCCATTGAACCATTATTTTTAGGAATGGGGATTTGGTCGAGTGGATATGTGCGTTTCCCATTTCAGCTAGGCGACTGGTGCCAAAGGTTGCAGGTTCGAGTCCCGCTCGTTCCGAACATGATATATATATATATATATATATATATATATATATATATATATATATATATATATATATATATATATACATATATATATATATATATATATATATATATATATATATATACGTTCGGTCAGAAGAACTTGACGTTAGATGACAAACAGCTCAAGCACGTGAGCATATAAATGATTCATTTCACGAGAATTGTCACGGAGTGATTTATTATTATCACTAAAACTAAGGACAGTAAAAACAAACATAGTTCATCAGTTTTTCTGTACTTTGAAGATTGTTTCACTTTTCGTGGTGTTTTTTCCTCAATTAATTCCATGGATTGCCTGTATTGTGTAGGGACGCATTTGTCTGGTAAATGTTACATTTCTTAATGTTGAGAGCTGTCCTGTGCCTAAAGAAATATCTCTATCTTGGGCTATATCAAAATATAACCTTATTTCTACTAACAAGCTGCATGGTAAAAATGGCGTTGGTAGGTTAGTAAATTAATTTGTTTTTTAATTTTCATTCCAGAAATAACCAACTTTGGAGAAGGTACCAATAAAAATGACAGATACACACTATTGTTGTTACCATTTGCAGATAGTGCATGTTTGCACACATATGTTTAACTAAAGATGCCCACCAAGTCAGCATTAATGATATTGTACAAGCACAATGTCTGTTGATACCATATAACTTGCCAAAAAAGGATAAAATGTATGGGTAAAATCATTAATAATCTGGGTCTGGGTTTCATCGAGAGTCAATCGGGATTAGACAAATAAAGGTTATTTTCTTATTTTAACATTTTATTTTTTCTAGATCTGAACGTCGTGGCAATCGTTCTAGCAATGATTGGTAAATTTTCCATAGCCATATCCTTTGTCATCATCTACGTGTTCTCTGCGGAAGTGTTCCCCACGGTGGTACGGAACGTTGGGGTTGGCGCCGGTTCTTTCTGGGCTCGAGTTGGCGGTGCGGTGGCGCCATATATCGCTCAACTTGTAAGTTACCTTGAATATTCGTCAAAGAATGTAACATTTTGACAATTGCCTGGAGTGAAGACAGCCTGAATGCATCTATACTTTTCTAAAACACAGAAGTTTTTGAACCTACGTCTTTAGATAATGAATGAAAGAAATGAAGCACTTGAAGTCAAGAACCTGAGAGACAAGGAGAGAGGTGTAGTAGGTGAAGTGCACCTGGTGTGATGAATGTGTATGAAAACGTGAATTAACGGGGGGGGGGGTTGGAGGGGAGGGGGATATAAAATACTAAAAATCATTCTTGCAATCAAAAAGGATAAATGTCGTGTATTGTCTGTTTTTCTCGCATTTTTAGCTTCATCATCGAAAGCATTGATAGCAATTTCTTATTACTTGGGGGGAGGGGGGGGGGGGGGCTCTCGTGAAATCAGCAGAGAAAAAGTACCGGAAATCTGCCTGGCCTAACAGGATAAGACAGTTGAATACTTTTCATGTTCTAAAATGAACCCAAACTTTCGATGCATTTTTTACAGAGTGACTTCAATAAAATCATTCCACTGGTCATATTTGGAGTTCTGTCACTTGTGTGTGCCCTTGTGACTCTGGCCTTACCCGAGACAATGGGAGTGAATTTGCCACAGACCATAGAGGAAGGGGAGCAATTTGGCCGGTGAGTCTCGTGAGAGGAGTTGTATACTATTACCTGCTCGCCCAATCGATTTCAACTCTCTGTAGCCTGCGCAACAGGTCTCCCTTGTTGCTTGGTGAGCTGTGAGATTGTGCAGAGCCATTATTGGTATACCAAATGAAAAAAAAACCACAAACATAAATGTTGTTCTTAGTCATGCAAAACTATTGTGCATTGTCAGACATACGTTCACCATAAATTAATTTGTGGTAGGAACAGAGTGTCTATAAATCCAGTTTGAACACAATTTGAATATTGATAGTGTGTTCGGATTTCTTTGAAAGGTTTTCACATTTTTGAAGTTATTTGTTACAAATAACACCTAACCTGATCAAATTTCATCTACCAAAGAGAAAATATACAGATACACATCTTATAACTTGGTGATTGAATAAAGGTACATAATCAACTCTAGCTTAACAATTAAATGAACACATTCCATGGATGTAACTATACCATACAGGAAGTTGTTTCTTGTATCGATGATTCTTTTTGGTGGAACTGATATACCAATAAATACACAAATGATTTACTGATGGAGATAATTTTTTGGACAATAAAAAGTTTTTTCCTCGTTTTAAGTAAAGACACACAGTTGTTTATTACTGGAGGACTCGTGCCCATACATTGCGCATGGCTTGCATTTTTTAGTGTTTCGCCAGTTTCTGCTTTTTTTTTTTTTTTTGCTTTGTAATTAAATTAAATGAAGTGTGATATGTTATTCCGAAAAATATAACAGAAAATGTAAGCAACAAAATCAGACAAAAATAAGTTGAAAATGCGCATGGTTAATGTCGCTGTCATTTTCGTCAAATGTGAAATTTCACACGGTTTTTAACATTTTGGGAACGACTTTTTTTCATTTTGTTCTCAAATGAAAGATAATTAATTATGTTATGGAACCGTTCTTCGGATTTTTTAATCTTTACATCTAAGTTGGACTTCGGACAAGTTGCAATAAAGCGGTGCTCATATTGTATGCAAAAAAAAAACAGAGAAAAGTGAACTCCTTTTGGAGATATGTAATTCAACTTTACATGTTTAAAAGATGGCTAATTATACATGTCTATATAATGAGCTACACATGTCTGAAATTATGAGCATATAGCACATTTTCTGACAGTCGCTACATGTGGGATGAAATCGTGACGTGTAAACATAGATGCTGTTACTTCCTTGTGACAAAATATGGTTACAAGTATGATGATTCACCCGTTTATCTGGTTTTCTCACCATTGTATATTAACATGCGGCATTCAATGACAGCATTACCCTATTTCTACCCGTTTTTTTTCAGTAAAAGAAAATCAAGCCTAGAACCGCTTCCACGTGAATCACTTTGGAAAAACACTGATCCCCAAGTTTTTAAGTTTGTCCTAGAAACAGTCTGTAAGAATGAAGTTAATGCTTGGGGGGGGGGCGACGTTCACACAGGGCCGCCCATGTGTTGACAGAGCAGCAGACGACTTAAACTTCATATTATATAAAGCAGGAAAGTTTGCCCTGAAATACAAATTTCGAAAGAAACTTAAAAAGAAAGCTTTACCTACATACGCTAATAGGCAATGTTATAGTCTGATTTAAAATATTAAAGCTTTAGCCCGAAACTTATCTTCAGATCCACATAATTATTCATTAAGACAAAAACATTACGCCACACGCCGAAAGTTCCGCCAAATGAACAAAATATTTGAACGAAATTTCAAAAATAGCATCATTAATTCATCGAGTAAACTTGAAAATGTTAACCCTAGAGAGTATTGAAAATTAGTCAAAGAGTTGGAAAACGTAGTATGAAAAATCCAAAGTAGTTATATTTAATAAGTCCAGTAAAAAAAAAATAGGGAACGCTTCCTTGTTGGTAATGAGGAACTAGAAATAACCAATAAATATACCTACCTCGGCATTGAAATGACATCTAATGGAAATTTTGCTGGAGCCATAAAACATTTATGTGAAAAAGCTAAAAAGGCTCTTGGACGCTTAAAACATACCGTGTCTGGTGAAAAATTGACATTCGTTTATATTTGGATTTATTTGATAAATTGATTGCCCCTATATTTATGGTTGCGAAATATGGGGTGCATATGTTCCATCTCCTATAAATTACATCGGTCAAGACAATATATCAGGTTATTTCAAGACTGAATTCGAAAAGTTATATTTAAGTTTTTTTAAGTATAATCTAGGAGTGAACTCTAAAGCATGCAATATTGCGGTTTTGAGTGAGCTTGGAGCTTTTCCGTATTCTGCAAAAATATTGAAGACAATATGTAAAAACTGGTGCCGCATTATAAACTCTAACCATGACAAATTGTTGTATGATGACTATAAATGTAACCCCGAAATTCTGTCATTGACTAACTCTAACTGGCTAAACACCGTGAAGAACACCCTAAAATTGATCGGATGCAAAGATATTTGGACCAATGGCGGCGATGGATTTGGAGATTTTTCGGCAAATATTAATGAAAAATTATTGCAGGAGAAATTTCTTTTTCAAATGCACGCTGACTTTTCTAAACAATTTTTACCAGATAAAAAATTAAAAACATATTCAAAATTCAAATCAAAGTTTCAAATGAAAATAATTACTGGTATTGAAGAATATAGATTTCAGAAGAAACTTAACCCGATTAAGAATCAGTGCACATAATTTAAATATTGAAAAAGGGAGACACAAAGACCATTTAAAGTGCCAGTAGATGACAGAGTATGTGACTTGTGTTCCGAATTAAAAGACAAATTTTATTACATTTTAATTTGTCAAAAGTTCTGTGAAACCAGGAAACAACTAATTGATAACGTGTCAGAATTTCTAGTTGACTTCGAATGTTTAACTCCGGAAGATAAATTTATTATGTTAACGAAATGTGATGACGTGGAAGTAATTTGAAGTTTGGGAAATTTGTAACAGAAACTGTAAAAATCAGAGGAAAGTTGTGATGGAAAAGTATCCTATTCTTTTGGTTCAACTCGGTACATATATGAATGTGTGATTTTTTTTTTTTTTTTTTTTTGGATTTTTTTTATTTAACATTCGTATTATAATCTTTATCTGTATGTGTTTGTAAGTATTGTTTATGCTCCCAACAGGTTTGCTGGTGGGGATCTTTTTGATGTAAAATGTATTTGTACTGTTTTTGTTTTAGACCCATCAACAAAAAACAATGGACATGTAAGAAATGGCGCAGTTGCAATAAAGGTCATTCATTCATTCATGAGAAAAAAATACCTAAAACAAGTGTTCAAAACTGATGATTGAAGAAATTTAACGCGAGACAGGCAAAATGGGTTATCTCACTTTTATTTCGGTATGATTTTAACATTTAAAAGCTCGTTTAATCTTACGTACATTCAGAATGTAAATACTTCATTGCGTATTAGCCGAAGCCTGTTAACATTATCAAAAGACAATCCGCTGACCAATCCTAACTCGTTACATAGCAGCGCATGCATATTCGAAAGTCCTGTCTGCTCTATTTCAGTAAACCTAAGAAAGCCATCCAGAATAAACCCACCGCAGAAGACCTGGGAAGAACCAATCCAGTCTTCACCGTGGAACTGCAAGGTTGAAACGATGGAGTACCGAAACAGAAGTAGCTCAAGGCTGAATGCTTGGACATTTTGACATTTTTGTGCAATGTGTGAATGG
Organism: Hermodice carunculata; assembly: GCA_964020975.1. Classification (NCBI taxonomy): domain Eukaryota; kingdom Metazoa; phylum Annelida; class Polychaeta; order Eunicida; family Amphinomidae; genus Hermodice; species Hermodice carunculata. Next base: position 52,240,858 of record OZ026614.1, on the reverse strand, counting down.
CAGTGGGGAAAAATGAATGGTTACAATGATTATCATGCCGATAGTCGCCTAAATGCACCAAACTCTCTGCACGACATTTAAAACACCTTACTTAGAATTACGAACTCTAAGCAGACATTTTAAAAACCTCCCTGCGGGGTTTAAAGTTCTGTAAAGTATATGTATTTCAATGTACCGCAGCGTATTTAAATACCCTGCATACTATTTGAAACTTCCCGCAGGCTGGTTTTGAACATTTGCAAATCTGACTTGCCATCACAGATCTCAGTTAGGACCGCACCAGGTATGGGAGATCTCTGCAATAGTCGCGTCAGGTATGCGGACGATCTCTGTTATGGCTACTACAGGGCAAGGTTTGAACAAGACAATGATATTAGTATGGCGTAGAGACAATTGATTATAAATCAAAGTGGGAACCGAACCATGGTATTCAACAGACCAGTGGTAGTGGTCTCTTAGCAGAAATTTTATCACTGTCAAAGGTCTCTATACGGAAAGGTTTCTACATGAAGGAGACTTTACTGTAGATTGAGACTTGTAAACAAATCGTGCAGCTAACAATCACGCAAAAATGGACACATGAAATCTAAACAATAGCTGTTTGAAGCAGCAGCACTGCAAAACTTACTCTGTCGATGCGACTCAGAATGCATAACGTGTTGGTTTTCTTTCTACGCGACAAGCAAACTCGAACATGTACAAAGGTACTGAGGAAACTCGAGCTTCTTTTCAATGCTGGTATGAAGCGGCAACAGTTGCATACCAACAGACGACAACCCGTGGTTTGCGCAAATGAAGCAGCTTAAATTGATGAAATGACCAACGAACGTCATATTTTCTATTGCAATATTATATGTTACACCATTTGATGAAGTTTGTATCGTTGGGTAAAGGGGCTTAAGCTCAAAGAAACAGTCTAAACATTTTAACACAGCGGCAGCTTATTTAACTACACTCCGATGTTTTGCTGTGCCAGCATTTTTGTGCTGAAATTTACAAGGGCGTATTACAGTGAATATTTGAACTACGTGTCGTGTTCAGATATTTGTCATTTACTGTTTTGCGCTTATGTCAGCAAGCATTTTTTTAATTTTAATAAATCACTCTGCCTGTCGGAGTATTAATGTCGTATTGTACACGTTTAAATTTGTATATTTTTATCTCTGTATAAGATGGAACATCAATCCACTGAGCTGGCAGGTGTGATAGTTCTTGGATTATGATGACATAGAGGGTTGCTGCTTTTATAGATTAGAATTTATCCAGGGTGGACACACTGTTGCTAAGTCCCCCAAAAAATGTGAGACGGTATTGACAATCTTAGAACAGCATTTTCGAGGAGAAAGATACAATATTGTAAACACCGGGGCATTTCATCGCAGAGGATACGACACATGCTGCTGAGATCTTAGAATTGACTTACTCTGCACTGCCTGGCGCACTGCCGTATCAGGAGCAAAATTGGAGCAGCTTAAACATTTCAGAATTATACATGGCATTTTAAATGTTGGCATAAACAAAAAGTAACATTTGAAAGGGCCCGATCTAGAGATATCATTTGCACTATAAATGTAAAATAAACATAGCTTCGATAAAAATATTAGATTTGTTGGCCGTAGGCACCTGTTGAAACGTCTTTTCGCAGTCAGAAGCAAATTCCGAAACTTTAGCACAAAACTAACTGACATTGAACAACGTGGCTAAAAAATAAAAGGCTGTTGCTGTTTTGTTTACACTTTTTTGGGTGACATTCTTGCCGTTGCCCTTTCGATTGAGGGGCACTCTTAATTTATGAATTTCTACTTCGGCATTCAAGGCACAAAAGTAAAAATCACTTAAACAGCACTCTGGCTTCACAATTCATTAATTATTCTGTGCCGACATAAAATGCTTACAGCTGTGTCATTGACCATGACAATAAACTGGGTAACACTCTCCGGAAATATGGCTACAGTATAGTGAAAAAGACAAATATGTAAATAGATAAATAAAAAAAACAGGAGGCATCAAAATCTCTTTGTTATAAATGCACTTCTAAACAATTTTGAGAAGTTCCTTATTGAGATCTAAGATAGAAGAAACGCAAAACGAAAAAATGTTGGTCTCATGATTCAACACCCTAGGAACTTATCTGAAACATTCTAATTCCATTCAGAATTGACTGTACAGCCCACACTAGAACAGAAAGTGAGAAGTTTCGCTCCGATGGCCACAGATGCACCGGGGATTATCAATAAGGTCATGCCTGTGTTTTCCATTTTGTGTGTGTGTGTGTGTGTGTGTGTGTGTGTGTGTGTGTGTGTGTGTAAGAGAGAGAGAGAGAAAGAGAGAGAGTGTGTGTGTGTGTGAGAGAGAGAGAGTGTGTGTGTGTGTGTGTGTGTGTGTGTGTGTGTGTGTGTGTGTGTGTGTGTGTGTGTGTGTGTGTGTGTGTGTGTGTGTGTGTGTGTTCCGACTACCTCAGAGCAACTGAACAAAAGGGGTTTGAAATTTTATCAGAATATAATCAAACTAAAAGTAATGGACGTTTGCAAAAATGACAAGGATGTTAATTTTTCAAAAGCCATGGGACATCAAACTTTAGGACTATGTGTCAGTAAGCATCATAACTGATAGTACATACATGTGGCAATATGGTATTGAGTGCTTTGATTTCACAGGCGGTGGTTTCCCAGGTGGGCCTCTACAATTTGTACCAAGTAGTTGGTGATGCAATTTCACTTTTAATTTTTGTGAATTTTTATCCCCCCCCCCTGAAAAATATAAAATTACCTTTTATGGACTACTTAGCCAATTGCTAAGATATTGCATACAAGGTCACCGAGGGTCATGTAGTTCAGATTTTGGCTATAAGATGGCGCTGGAATTTTTATTATATTTTTTAAAATAACTTCTTTTATGTTAAGGCTATTTTCGACTTCTCCAGAAACGCTGAACAGAACGGTTTGAAGTATCAGAGTATAGTGTATATAACTAAAGATGAAAAGGGTTTGATACGTATATCTCAATGTTTGGCAAAGTTACCAAACATCAAAGTATTGTTTTTACTGAAATTATATCTGACATGTTGGCTTATTGGCCTGTATCTTGGTAATAGTGGTGGATCCTAGGCCAGTGGTTGTTAGTAAATAGTAATAGGGAAGTACATATAGTGTTTCTTTTTTGGTGTTGTCAATTTTGACGTTGAGTGACATTGAAAGGCCAAAATGCTTGTTTCTCGTACATTGCTAATACTGGATTATGTAACTTTTAATTGAAACATAATATCAGAACTGTGAGTCAAGATTTTCACATTACAAACAGTGACGGTCTTAAAGAAAGGTGACCTTTATATCATATTGAAGGTCACAGGCCACTTGATTTGTGCGTGTAAGGTCAGCTGGCCAAAGGACTGTCACAGTCCTCTCGTTTATCTATGTTAACCTCTTCTTTAAAAAACTAGTGACAGCGCTTTGCCAATTGCATCGAAATTGCACATGTACACTTCTGGAAACCCTCTAGACCGCAATTAATTAACTGGCTGCTGCATTTAAAAATTTTTGGCGTATTTTGCTATTTGCAATTTCTTCAGTATGGCATTTGACATTAAAAGAATATGCTGTACTAAGCAAGTTTTAATTTCATTTTAACATTGGATGTTCAAAAAATTGAAATTTCTGACACCCCACCAACATGTTGCACATGATCAACGAGTATTTTGATCACCAAAATGCTTCTGTGTTGGCTTAATGCAGACTGTGTTGTAAGTTTTGCTCAAAATTACAGGAAATGAGTTTTGAATTTAAAAATAGAATATTGAAAGAGTGTTGGATTTTCATGTCAATGCTGAATGAACTGTTTTCTCATTTACCAGGTAATTTTGAAACATTTAAAATCTATCTAGCTATGCTGTGTGGCAGATAAAGCTCAGTTCTGCACGAATAACTCACATCATGCAACACAAATACATGTACAATTATCTAACGGAAGACAAACAATGTTCTGCGCTTTTATAGTGTAGATAAAACAAACTTCATTTGCTTTCTTTGAACAACATGTGTAACACGATATTCTTCCTGTCCATTTCATTTGGTGATTTTGTATGGTCTGAACCGTTGTCTGTTTAGTGTTTTCCTTAATTGTGTTACGGATCAACAAATCAAGTGGTAATGTGTTAGCTACAGCCCTGTCCTTGTCTTCGCAGTCACAAAGTACCTGAGGCACCATTTTACCACACTCACAAATAAACACTAGTATCATCTGCATCTGAATTTATGAACGTCGACATCCCAAGCCATGTAACATTAGCTGTTTTACTTGCCGGGTATACTTATCTCCTGCTGGTTCGCCATGTTGCCTCTGGGGTAACGTGGAACGAGCTGGTTGCCAAACTTAAGCCCTACAATAATACAATAATAAGACCAAAATGGCCCAGTTACTGGGATATGTGTCAGACGGAGAGGTGTTCCCAGTTAAAGAGATAGCCAACTTGTTCACAAGATGTTGCTGCTGCTGTGTACTCCTGATTTTTAAGCAATTGTTCATTTTGAGCCTTTTCGTCTTCTGAAAAACCACTGGCTACAACGTAATGTTAGCACTGCTAAGCTCAATCAGGACATGATTTTAGTTATAGGTCCATGGCACAAAGCACAATAGGTGTCTGGTAATGACTGGTAGAAGGCATCGGTCTCCAGTCATTTGCCGCCGTGACAATTCAGCAAGCTGTGGATTGACCGTGCGACAGAAGACTGTCAGCGTTACATTGTAGACTGGGCAATACTAAAAAGAAATTCTGCCTGTCGGTTGTTCCTTTCGTCCATTTCTTATTTTAAGTCTATTATTTTTTTCTATTAGACCTATTAATTTTCCTTTTAAATTTTTTAGCTCGCCAAACGGTCAAAATTAAACATACACGCATGTGCCAGATTTGTTAGTTTTTGATAACGTCGTCAAGAGTCTCTGATGGTACGAAATTCGAAGCTGCTACACTTGGCACGCTAGGGTTTAAAATGTCACATTTTACCAATTTCGAGGACAAAATCGATAAAGTTTTTCAATTCCATGTGTTTTGCACTTTGTGGACAAAACTGAGGTAGTTTTTGTGATTTCGAGCTCGAAATTGAGAAACCTAACGATTTTTTTTACATAATTGTATTCTCTTTGAATTTTAGTGGACAAAACTGTTAAACTCTTACAATACTGTGCACGAAATCTAGTAAGCTATGGATTTTGTGAAATGTTCTTCCCATTCCGTGCACAAAGTTGGATAACATGGATTACGTGACATGTTTTTTTAATTTTGTGCACAACATTTGATCCAAAATGGATTGTGTAGACAGAATTGTAAAACTTTTGGATTCTGTGGACGAAATTCAAAACCTTACCCAATTCTGTGAACGAAATTGGTAAATTTAACAATTTTGTGGACAGAATTAATAAACTTAACGATGTTGTGGATGAAAGTGATATATTTAACAATTCTGTAGATTCAAATTTTCAATTTTGGGGACGAAAGTGATAATAGCTATTTTTTTCGTGCAAGAAATTATTATACGATTTTGAGTACAATATTGATAAACTACAATACAGCCCTCACATAAGTTCATAAGTTTTTTTTGAGGGGGGGTGTTTGTTTGTTTGTTTGTTTGTTTTTTTTTTTTTTGTTTTTTTTTTTTTTTTTGTTTTCTTTTTGTTTGTTTTGTTTTGTTTTGGCATGCCAGCACTTTTTAAAATGCCAGCATGAAGGGAACTTGTGTGTGAGCTGTATAGTGTTAAAATTCCGTGCACAGAATTGACTCCTTTCACAGAACCAGCAAAGCATAGAATTATCTCACCTCCAGCTGACGGGAGAGGGCATCGCGGGGGTGCACATGTGGTCATAAGGTAATGCGCTTGTTAAAAGTACCAAGCTTCAATGTAAATTTGAGGTCAATTATAGCAACATTAACATATATTGTAAAATTTTTCATTAGTATGCCTGTCAATATCAGTAATGTACCACGCATTTTTAATTTGAAGATGTTAGGAACTTTTTACAGGCAAAATTAACGAGACCCTCATGCAGTATCTGTGTACTGACCACCACACATGCATACACCTGTTGGTGTCAATACTGACACCTGTGAGGTTAATCACCAAAGTAGTTTGCGAAACCTTCAAACTGAGCACATTTTGGCAGTATGTGCTCATGATGCCACAGTATATGGCTCTATGGGAGAAAACTATTCATACAAGTGTGGTGTTTAAAGGGCAAAACGCATTTTTTTTCTTTTTAGTTATGGCAGACACTTCACTGATTAGGCAAGCTTTACTGCCCTAAAATAGTCTTAACCTATTGTTACAAGTTCAACATTTTATGAAAGGCTCCATTACTAGTTTAGAGGCAATTTTCCTTCCATGCTTAAACTTGTTCAGCTAAGATATCCATGTTACTTTACAATGTAAACCTTGCTCTGTGGCAAGTGCCTATGTTAAAACTATGCAATCAAGCAGTCTTACCCCAGCAAAGGGGCTTTCTCTAGGCACTGGAGGGGAGAAAATCACTGCGCACATTGGTCTCCCTGTGGTGAAAACTCCTGAATTCAACAAGCTGATTGGATTTTATGAAATACCTTGTTTTAATTTTTCCTACAGTTTCGTCCACAAAATCGTAAGAGTACTTTAATTTCGTAGTTGGACTTCGATTTTGTAATTTGCTCTTACAATTTTGTAAATCCTGTTGCGACTCCATCCACAAAAACGATAAGTATTACTATTTCGAAATCCATGATGTTACAGTTGGCACCCCATAATGTGGAGCATATCCGTGCGTGCGTCGTAAAGAGCCTATACGCCAAATCAGCATTTAAAAATGAGCATGCTCAGTGAGGTTTGTCCTCTATTCACGTGACAGGTGACAGGAAAAAAAAATGTCTCTCACAGGCCATAAATTGTGCATTGGTTAAGCATAAAACTTTCTGGATAAGAGTTTGGAAATGTCTACTGTTATCAACAGATTGTGTAGTCCTAATTTATTCATAAAACTCGTCCAGGCAGGTGATTTTACAGATAAGGTGTATTCTGGGTACCAGAGAAACATATTATGCTGCATCTAACAAGGCGTTTGTATTTTTTTGCTCGCACAAGTCACAGGAGAGTATTGACTCACAGAATCACGTGAGTAACACCTCCTGATGCACGACGTTCTAGTATTTGTGATGGAAATGGAAAGAGCAAATAGATTTTCCAGACGAATCCTATCCATGCAGGTGCGGAGTCAGTGCAGTTTTGAAGTCTGTAAGTAGGCAAATCATTATTGGCTGGTCATGCCAGTGGCAGGGTACAGCAATTTGTTTCTTTCCTTTCTTCACTTAATTAATAAAGGTTTTGTAGATCTATGGTATCCTTGGAGTTCTTCAAAGCAATTACTTCAACTAGTCCTATCTGAGACTAAAACAGAATTTGCCAGTCCACTATTTTATTTTCTAATTTGTTGTGATGAATATATTACTATAATGCTTTAAATATATGATGAATTTCATGTAATGTCATTATTCATTGGAAATGCTTACCAGTCTACAATTGGTGGAATCTCTAGCTCTGGCCAGTAATTGTAACCCATTATATCCAATGTTTGTGAAAAATTGAAGCACCTAACTGGCAAAATGCTCATTTTCTCCCAGCGATCCCAAAGGTTGTGGAAATAGCCAGACAGTGGAAGGGGTTGGGTTGGCTTTCAAGTAACTTCTCATTTCGAGCTACATGCAGATGCACTATGAGGTGGCATCAGTCACTATCATATACAGTTTGAAAATGTAGGAATATTCTTGAAAGCCATTATCTCCTACATGACCAAGTCTCTCATGTCAAAGCTGAAAACATATGGGACCTCCAGCAACATATCAGGTCAGCCAAAACTGCTTGCTTCAAGACATCCCAAGAGGCAGGGAGGGCTCCAACTTCATTATCTCTGGCAAAATTATGCCTCTGCAGCTTGGCAAATTTTCTGTTGCCCAAGAGGAGTTTTGATAGTTTTGGGCTATCCAATGAGAGATTTTTTTTTACTGACCTTGCCAGACTCAGTCTGCTCAAGGAGCACGAATTGCCTTCTCTTATGCTCTTGGTCCTATCCGGGTAGTGCTTCAAAGCCATGGCTGCAATGAGAGCTGTCTTCCAAATCAGGTTCTCAAAAGTAATTCAACTCCTTTCTTTACTTTTGAAAGGTCATAGGGTTAAGCCTGAGATAACATTCCATAGATCCCATTCCACACATGTGAACTTAAAATACTGTCTATATAAAAAAAATATAAAAGTTGGAAAGCACTGTATCCTTGCTGATGGCCAGGTCTTGAAGTGCAACACAAAGACAGTAAATTTACGTCACTGAATGGTTCCTCGACTCTCAGGTTTAGATTTGGACAGGTGCAAAAATTCATGTTCATGCATTGAAAACATGCTGAAGTGCAGATGCAGAGGGGCTCTAGAGCGATATCCTCACAATACTTATATATATTATAGACCTTTAAAAAAAGAGTGCTAAAGTTGTCCTTTAGTGACTACAGCTGTCATCACGTCCGAGAAACTGGAATCTCCAGTGCCTTTTGCACTAGTCTGCATGTGGTCAACTTCAGACCTGCAGGATTTTCAAGAAAGATGTTTGTCCTGGTCAAAGGAGCAGAACTCTGGAAGAAGTTTGAGATGCTGCTGTTAGGTCCAGTCTCTCCAAAGCTAATGGTCGTTTTGACTATTGGAGGGCGCTGAGAATGAGCAGAAAGTCTTTTCCAACTTTCTGCAAAACTATGGACAGTGGTAGATGCAGAGGGACTCTAGAGCGATATTGTCCATGCCACGTCATGTGGTATTGGTGACGGGAATGCGGTAACATTGTTACAAATTGATTAACATAAGGACAGCTGCAGAGATCCTAATCTGTCTATGTTATCCTGGAGTCTACACACCATTATGTACGGATTTTTGAGTCTTGTGATTAAGGTTTGCTCTAATGTTCAGGATCCCTATGATTATCCTGAAAGGCATCCCCACACTGTATTCAGTCCTATTTTTGTGATGATGGCAAATAGTGTCATTGACCCTGCAAGTTGGGGGCTTTTGGGGTCTATACTTAAACATTTATCATTGAGCTGTGGTTTTTGGACACTCTATCCTTAAATAGGTTGTACTCTTTGAACATGGGTTGAACAGTTGTTCAAATCTATTTAACAAATACATATTTGGCTGTGATTTGCTGTGGGCGAGTTCTCCAATTTCATATTGATATTGGTGATGCATTAAATTTATTGTAATCTAGTATCTTAAAGGTTGACCTTTTTGAAATCATGAAGTTGTGGAAATTTCAAGACCAAAAACTCAAAGAACTATCAAAATGTGTAGGCAAATCAATTAATTCTACTAGCCATGATTCTATTTCAAAGGCGAGAGGATGGATTTAAAACAATGCTGACTGACAAGTCAGGAGAACCAAAAAATGACAGGCCTACTATGTCTCTTTTATCTTTCGCACAAGTGATGAAATTTGAGTTTTAAATGATTAGGCCTGTATATTTTGGAATAACTTAAGTCGTGGTAACTAATTGTAATTCATAAAAAATATTTCAAAGGTTGAGAGGACTGGTTTATAAACCACCATTTGCTTTTTACAGGTGACCACTTGTCTCAAATCATGAGTGAAATTTGTTCCTTCACATTGGCGTTAAAAGATGAATGTTTTGCTAACTCTTGAATCTCTTAGCAGTCATTGTTGAATTGTATTTTATGGACATGCGTAACTTTAATAACACTATTACAGGGTAACACCTATCTCAGGTGAGGGATGTAGCACATTCCTTAATTTAAATATTGTGCACCGAGATGTCAAACTTGGCGTGCCATGTCAAATGAAAATTGTATTTTGTGTGTCAATCATGGTCCCCTGATGGAAACCTTGACCCTTAACTCTGGTTTTGCTCTTTGAATGTTTGACCATTGCATGTTGAACACATTAAATTCTACTTTAACATCAAAATAAAGTAGGAAAAACAAGGTTGGTCTGCAAAGCGAGAACTAGTAGTAGTAGTGGGTAATACCATTGCCTCCATGTAACATTGATTTTCCTCATTTTTGCCTTTATGTCACATTGACATGAAGGCAAAAATCAGGAAATTCGAAGTAATTACTTTTTCTTTACAAATGCCAAAGTACAATAGGTTTATTGCCGAGATCAACTCACCCATGATGGGAAATATGAATAGCATTCCAGCAGAACACAATCGCACATGTGCAAGTACATACATACATACATACATACATACATACATACATACATACATACATACATACATACATACATACATACATCCGTGTCAATTATGGCAGTCACATATACCAGCCTCCATTGAACCAATCTTTTTAGGAATAGGGATTTGGTGCACTTGGCATGTCCATTTCCCATTTTCAGCTAGGTGACTGGTGCAGAAGGTTTCTGGTTTGAAACCTGACGAGAGAGAGAGAGAGAGAGAGAGAGAGAGAGAGAGAGAGAGAGAGAGAGAGAGAGAGAGAGAGAGAGAGAGAGAGAGAGAGAGAGAGAGAGAGAGAGAGAGAGAGAGAGAGAGAGAGAGAGAGAGAGAGAGAGAGAGAGAGAGAGAGAGAGAGAGAGAGAGAGAGAGAGAGAGAGAGAGAGAGAGAGAGAGAGAGAGAGAGAGAGAGAGAGAGAGAGAGAGAGAGAGAGAGCCCGCCCTTCATCTTTTCTGGCCAATTGGTAGGCAAAGGAAATTGGTTTCTTTATCCATCCCAAGTTGGTGTTAGATGACATAGTCCCCGACTCCGTCTGCCTAAGAGGGAGACACAAACGTTGCCCCCCAGCTCTATGAGGTTCAGTCCTATTCAAATAGAACAGGAGTGCTGTAACAGGACAAAGGGCCCAATCTGGCTTGGACTTGGACATTGTTGCTGACAGTGACTTAACCCAAAAACTCTGCAAGGTGGTGAAACATCAAGCGGTACTTGTGTCTTAGACACAAAACCCACGAGACCTTAGAAAAACCTCCTACCCATCAGGAGACCACCTGATGAGGGATCTATCCAAGGTGTGTATCATCTAGTGCCTAGCACCTGTGGCTTGAGCTAACAGGAAGACTGTCTTGAAGGTAAGAATATTAAGGTCGATTGAGGTCATATCTTTTGGCTGGAACGGAGGTTTAACAAGAGCCCCAAGCAACACAGAGAGATCCCTGCAAGGCACTACATTGCATTTTACCAGATGATCCACGTAGAAACTGTTAACAAGTCCGCAGAGGAATGGGTTCATCCCTTAACTGTGGACCCTGGTCTCAAGGGTTGCCGCAATGGCCCACTTGTATCCCTCAAGGTGCAAACCTTCAATGGCCCTTCCTCATACAGATTCGAAAGAAAATCCAAACTCTGTTGAACTGATGCCTCCCAAGGCCAACAGTCTTCAGAAGTGCAACAAGAAGCAAACCTGTTCCACCTCGAGTCATAAATCTTCAAAGAAGACTGACGAACCTTCCCCAGGCAACTTATTCAGCCACTCCCTTAGAGAAGCCGGCTGAAGTAATACTCTTGGCCATGGCCACTAGATGTGAAGCCTGAGAAACTGATGACTGTGGTGGAACCTGTTGGATCTTTGTTGCTTGAGCAGTTGAGGGAGAAGAGGCAGTGACCAGGGAGGCTCTACACTCAACTCCAACAGATCCAAGGACCACTCCATCTAAGGCCACCAAACGTCAGTGAGAAGGACTTTGCACTGCTCCTCCCAAATCTTGCAAAAACACCTCTGCAAGTGCAGGGTCAGAGGAAAGGCAAATGCCTGCAGGGCTCGACATTAAGGCAAGCCCGAAAGCCGGGGCAACCAAGCTGGATTGTCGGGCAACTAATACCTTTAATGAACGCGCCCGTGTCGGGCTACTGCTTTTTTTACCGGCTCAAAAATCATTTTGCCACTATTTACATCGATCGCCGTAACTCTCATGCCACTTCCGCTTGACAAAGCGTGTTTGTTAGCTTCCGTAAGCGCTCGCACGTTCGTTAGCTTCCGTAAGCTCTCGCGTGATAACGAGTGGTTCCAAGGATGCATTGACCCAAGTGACTTGGAACCCCAATCAAACACGTGCTTGCCTGCTGGAGCATGTGCGACAGACACTGACGAAGTGCATGCCAGATCCATTTTTCCCACGGTTCAGAACGAGGTCAACATGGCGCCCAACAACCACACGTGGTGGCAATGAGAAAATGCCGAGTCTTATTTTGATACATAACTTATGAATTACGGTGAGTTAGGCTCCACCGAATGTGTAGAATAAAGTGAAGACAGTGAGTAATGCCGTCAAAGCAATTTTATGACAGTTTAAGCTGGTTACTTCGCAAACGAAGGCTCCGTACCCGGCGATAAACTTTTTCGAGTTATTTGTCGTATGTACTACAACTAGATTTTAATGTATTCATTTGAACTAGGTGCTGTTACTGTATATTGAGATACATGGCAGGCAATCTTGAAATTGGATCAGATAATTTTTGGAATTCATGAATCAGTTTGATACTTTATACTGATAATGTTTTTCAGGGATACACATCCTAGTCACTTTATTACCTTCTCATCATAGAGGATATTATTTATTTTTGACTGCATTAACAGCGGTTGGAATTTTTCAAGTTTACTAGATTATCATTTTTATGTAGCTAATTCTGCTGGGTGCTGTATATTGAGATACATGACAGGCAGTGTGTTTAGATATTGGATTGAATCAGTTAATACTGGAAATGTTTGTGTGTGTGTGTGTGGATACATAACATAGTGTGCTAATTTATTCTTCTTGTAGAGCACAGTAATTTATTTAAGAGCATAATTTATGTTTGACTGTATTAAAAGCTACAGTTAAGATGTCTAACTCTCCACAGGTAACTTGTCACTGTATTTCCTTGTCCGTTTGTTCAGGGACCATTCTGGAAGGACATTAACCTTTGCTAAAAGGAAAATCCAAGCAAAATCATGGAAGCATGTACCCAAGATGTTCAGTACTAGATATGAAAGTAATTTTGTGCCCAACATTTAATCATGCATAATCTACAATGTACATGTATGTGTGTGTGTTGCATACAGTAATTTGTCCTTTCAGTATCCATGAAATAAAAAAATTGCCTTTGCAACTATTTTGTGTTTCTTAATCTTCAGGCATGTGAGAGTTCAGATATTTAACTGATTTCAGATATTTTGATCAAAATATCCCATTTTATCCTATGTTAAATCAGATAATTTACTTCTAAGCTTACCCAATTTAGCGAATTTCAGATATTTTTCTAATTGACCACTCACATGCCTGATGTTTGCAAACTGTTGAGTTTCTTTTGCTTGATCGTCATCAATGCAGAAGCAGATTTCATCATTATGCATCTTTTTAAGTGTATATTTAGTGCTTTGACAGGACTCTTATTTTAAGCCCAAGTCCCCTCCAGATGGCAGGAAAATGCATATTTTAATGTCTGTTTTAAAAAAATTTCCGGGACCCCCCTAGCAGGGCTTCGCGGCTAACGCCGCTCGCAACGCTGAAAATGGGGCAACTGATTTTGTGAAGGGGGCGACCAATTTCTCTGGCCCAGTAGCCCTGGGGGCAACCACAAAAAATCCTTAATGTCAAGCCCTGGCCCACATTCCCTGCCACAAAATATACATGACGTCTGTAGCCCATGCCAACTCATCAGGCAATGGGGACAGAAAGGTGTCGATCTAGCAATTGTCTCTGGTGACAAAGAGGTCAATGTACAGTCAACCCCACAGGGCCCAGATTGCTTCCACCACTCTGGGACTCAGAGACCACTTGGTCTGAATCACCTGTGATTGGCATGAAAGCTGGTAAGCCTTGACATTCAGGCAACCCAAAATGTGCCGACAGCAGAGCCTGATGCTGTACTGATGGCACAAAAGCAGGATCAACATGGACAGACAGAACAACCTTTTCAACCTGGTACCTCCGTTTGTTGATGTACACTACCGCTGTACAGCTACCACACGTCACCAGGATGTGTTTGTTCTCCTACTGTGACCAAAACTGGACAAGGGTGCATTGGATCGCTTCCAGTTTTACACAATTGAGGAGGTCATTGGCCTGAGGCTGTCAAATTTGCTCCCCAGTCCTACAGGGAAGCATTGATGAACACACCAATTGGAAGTCACACCGCCATTGAAGGGCACCAGGGACTGCCCTGGCATCCCATTCACCACTTGGCAAGACCACCAACTCAGAATCAGCTAATCGTATGGCTGGATCTCAAGATGTCAAGACATGAGACATCTCTTCTGATCCCAGCGATCTTGGAAGCTGAGCTAGATAGGCCACCGATGAAGCCTCCCCAGAGGGACCTGACAGTCCATTGACATCAGAGTCCAATCAGGCTTAGGTGCGAAGGGAACTGACGCTCTTTTGAACAGTTTCAAGAGAGCTAAGAGTCTCTTCCATCAATCAAAAAAGGGACTATCAAAAATTCACAGAACATAAACTCCCTCAAGTCATCAGACTGGAGAGATTCACAATTAGGCCTAACCTCACACACAAATCTCTTACGAACTGAGTGTCCTTCAGAAATAAGGCCTTGTCCTGAGATCACAGGAGCCAATCGTCCAGAGAAATGTGCAACTGGATCCCCTGCACAAATGGTGCACAAATACCGCCACCTGGCCCATGAACCGAGTAAACACCAGTGGTGCCAGCGCTAGGCAAAATGGTAGAGCTCAGACCTGGATAGCCTTTGCCATCAACTACAAAGCACATGAAATTGCAAGACAGCTTGGCCACAGAAATGTGAAAGTATGTGTCTTTCAGGTCTATCGAGGTTGCCCAATCTCCTTGTTGCATCGCTGCAATGATAGTGGTTGGGGTCTCCATCTTGAAGTGCATCTGACAAGACAAAAGTTGAGAAGTGACAAGTCAATGACCGGTTTTTGTGTGTCATCTCTTTTTGGCACTAAAGAGAAATGGCTGTAAAAGCCTGCGGACCCTTCATCCAACACTGGCTTCATCTCCTCTTTGTCCACAACCTTAAGCACAGCCTCATTCAAAAGTTCCCAGTCCGCCTCCTGATGAGGTGGATTGAGAGAAAAGGGAACTCTTGATGGGTGGGTGGAGGGGGGGGAGTCGCCTCCAGTGAACTACAATGAAAAGCCACGGCTGACAATGCTTTGCATGAAAGCATCATCAGTGATGAGATCCCATTGGTTGGCCAACAACACTAGTTGGCCGCCGACCAATCCTTGCCAAGAACAAGGACAGGGATCGCAGACTGGTGGGCCCACAGTGGTGTAAAATGATCAACGCATGCCCCTAGCAGGGAGGTTCTGACTTCTGGCCACCCTTAGATCCAGAAGAGCCCACTTCAAAGGCTGGCCACCCTTCTACACCAGCTTCTTCCTCCGCTGCAGGCCACCAGAAGCCGTGGTATAGTCAGAAGGAGCCTGGCCGCTTGGCTGACTTTACAATCCGCAGCAAAGCCTCATCTGGAGACTTTTGCTGCTTCTCTTGGGCTGTATTCTCCACTATCTCGACGGGAACAATTCCGTGGCTGAACAGTTCCAGACCCAACGGATCCAAAGGCAGCTGAAAAGCATCTCAACATTTTGCATCAATTATAAATTTCAGATACATGGCAATCAACACAGGAAGAAAGACTTATAGTGCATATATGGCCAGCTCTCCATGCGTCAAGTACATTTTATTTCCCCCCCCCCCCCCAAGAGAGGCCACATGTTGATTAATGCTCATTACTGAAAAAGTCGCAGTGACCCAGAGAACTAATTTGGTCATCATAAGTCTGATGATGTATTTACACACCTAATTTGAGCAAATACATCCAATCATTTTTGGATAATACTGATCACATGAAGGGACCTGAATACATATACCCCCCTCCCAAGGAAGAAAAAAGGGGGGGGGAAGAAAAGGTGCGACTCTGAAACTCTGAGAGGTCACCTTCTTCACATCATTGCTTACCAAAATTATAAAATGTCCATAAAGTATCAGTTGCACTGCCTCTTGCACAAAGTTTTCACATAGGAAATCATACTGCCAATGCCATGGCTTTACAGATATGGGATTTGTTGCTTAATTTATAAACTTGAATAAACTGTGTGTAATCACTGACAAAAAAAAACTAATCAAGGTTAACAAAAATGGTACTTAGTGTGACTGTAAAAAGGAAATGGTGGCTTTATGTCTGTAGGCAGATATAAGGCCATCTGCTGATAGGAAGGGCTCGTTATGATATGGTGTAGAAACATGCAGGAAAGGTGCCATGAAGTAGAACTTGTATGTAACAATGGGACAAAACTGGTGTTCGAGGGCAGATGGGAGCAAGTTCACTGTACAATCCGCAAGGAAAATACAATAAAGATGATGACACCAAAACAAGAGTTTTGACACTTTTCCCTTTATGATCCCAGCAACACCACATATGCCATATGAACATACAAAACTGCAGAATGTGACAAAGGGACACATACTTTAGGTCTAATTTGGCTTTCACCACTGCACAAAATGTTGATGTTTACAAAACCATAAAAAAAAACCGTCAGGACAAATAACAAATCTTCCTGCAAGTTTACAAGTTTTGTCCACGGGATAAAACATATATCAAAAACTCCCATAAGGTTTCAAAAATTATGTTAGTCTACAATTGAATTTTATTCTAAGATTGCAGTCTTGGTCTTTAATTTTTCATTTTTGACTGTAATGTTGCCTGAACATATGATAACTTTGTTATGTTTGTAAACTTGTATAATCTTGTCTCAATGAGTGGGTTTTTTACAGTGATTTCCAGATGCACCCTTACCCCCAACCCCCACCCCCACCCCCACCCCCACCCCCACCCCCAGTAAAAGACCAGCACAGTACATTATTCACTTGGAAGAGAAGTTTGTTCTGGTCAAACTACTCTCACTTCATTCGATAACAGACAAAGCCATCGAGGCAAGATTAACTCTGCAATAGAAGAGTCACTGCTATGTTTTTTATGTAGAGGATTGCAACTTCCTGCTGGACATCTTAAAATCCAGCACAACTATACACAATCTATAACATACACGTCGTTCCAAGATGTAGAAGACAAAAGTGATCTGTGCACAGACAAGTATAGTATGCACAAAAAGAAAACTTCCAAGGGATGAAGCCATATACTAGTGAACATGGCATTATCGTTTGCCTTCTTAGTCTTTGATGTCCCTGCCACCAAACGACATAGCCATAAATATATGTTGGTAGCCATGTGTATGATCTTCGTTCATGTGGTCACTGTCCCACTTTACCATTTACTTTAGATGGCTTGGCAACTGCTGACATGTTATAACAGTCTGTTATCTGTTTATTCCTAGAAAACATTAGAGCATGATGCAGACCATTACCTGTGTCACCACGTTTGCATATGTGGGATGCCCTAGAAGTTTAAAAAAAATGGCAGCATCAGTTGGCAACCATTGTTCCTCTGCAAGTGACAGATTTACAAAAAACATTAACTGCATGGGAACCACTCAAATCAGAAACAAAGGGGGAGGGTAAGGAAATTGTGTATGTTGTCCATGCTTTGCATAGGTTCTGCATACTTTGTACGCAATGTTACTGGATGCCGCAATATGGACTACATACATGTACCTTAATCTGTTGATGAGCATAACTTAAAGTATAATGATCAAAACTGATCTTCATCACTTTTCTGATAACAGAGGGATGTAATGGAGTGATTAATCCTAGTGTGTTGTAATTGAGATGCGACAGCATCAGCCAATCACCTGAACTGATTAACTTTTCATGGCCAGCATAATACTCGAGTAGGGAGCTCTCCACTGCACTCAACCCACACCAAGAAAAGCTACTGACCTGGTCATGCCATTAGAAGTTGTATCTACAATTCTCAGCAAAAAAAGTTATCTGTCAATATGCAATTTTAAGTAAAAACATTAAAGCAGATGGGTACTTTTAGGCGAGAGGGAATGGGTTAACGAGAGAGTGAAAAGGCTGCCATGGAAAAAAAATTGCAGCGCCACCTGGTGAACAAATTGGGAACAAGGTGTCCCTGGGAGTGTCTATGTACGATATCAAAGCAATTGGTGAGCGGTTTCAGAGGAGAAGAGTTTTTAAGGTTTGCCCCCAAAAAGGACCAAAAAATTCATAAAAAAATCCAAAAATCAATAGAGCATGACCATTTGAACAAACTTGGTAGAGATCCACCCAAGGCACATCCCCACCAGGTTTGAAGTAAATCTGGCCAAAATTACTTAAGTTATAACCATTACAAGAAATTCCCATGTTAAACTTTCCTATTAAAACTTTTGTAAAGATTTTTGAAAAAAAAAATCATAAAAAAATCCAAAATTCATTGGAACATTACCATTGGAACAAACCTGGTAGACACCCACCCAAGGTACATCCCCACCAAGTTTGAAGTAAATCTGGACGACGGTTTTGGAGAAGAAGTCAAAAATGTAAGTTAGCATTCTAATGCCATTGACTTACATGGTAATCAATAGGAAAGGTGCATTTACCGAAAAGTACCCGAATTGAAAAAATCGTTCAAAATCAGGAATCCGCAGCATTCCAACATAGTGAACAACTTTGTTTGACCCTTCTACAAGGAACATATCCACCATGTTTCAGCTTAATCTGAGTGAGGGTTCTGGAGAAGAAGTCAAAATATCTATAACACACAAAAATTCATAAAAAAATAGAAAAAAAATGCAGTGCCACCATGTGTGCAAATTAAGAACAAGGAGTCCCTAGGTGTCTTCCTGTGTGATATCAAAGATATTGGGTAAGCAGTTTCGGAGAAAAAGATTTTTTAAGATTTGCCCAAAAAAGAACAAAAAAAATCATTTAAAATCCAAAAATCACTGGACCATGACGATTTGAACTAAATTGGTAGACACCCAGCCAAGGCACATCCCCACCAAGTTTGAAGTGGATCTGGCTGACGGTTTTGGAGAAGAAGTCAAAAATGTGAATTGTTGACGGACGACGGACGATGGACCATAAGATAAGCTCAGCTGACTGACAAGTCAGCTGATCTAAAAATGGGTTTTGACAATCCAAAAAGGCATCTTTGCACTCCATACTTTTGGAGAAAGTTTGCACATGAAAAGAGTTGCAAATGTGTGCATTCCATCCGGACAGTTTTTTTACTTGATGACCTCCTGATAGAAACAGAAATACTTCAACTTAGGTTACATTTGCCCCCGACCAAAACACTTTTTTTTTCTGTCAATGCACACGATGTAATGGCTGTTCACCTAAGTGTTTAAACTCTGATTCCTTGCACCGCTATAGAGAAAAAAATAACAACTTCTGCCACAAACTGTGACAGCTGGCCACAGTTTACTATTATTGGGTCGCCACTGTGCAACCTTGAGCCGGCAAAGATCACAGCAGTCAATGAGAAAAAATCACAGATACAGCGCATCTCTCAGGTAAATAATATCTTCAAAACAAAATCTTACTCAGCTTTGTGTTTAATCCTCGTTGATGATTCCCTTAGACACCAAATTGGCTTTTAGACAGCAATGACTGGGGTTTACCCCAAAACATAGTTGAAATCCTCCATAGATGATGTATACATATACATACACACCTCATACATACAGTAGAAAGTCAATTTTAACAGACACCAAATTAGTGGACATTTGGATTTAAGTACTTGCATTAAGTCTCCCAAAACTCAAAAATACTAATATTTAACAAGTGCACAGTGATCCAAAGGATCTACGTCCCCCACCACAGTATTTTTTAATGCCACACATAGGGCCTATACAATATAACATCAAGTGGGCCAAACAGTTGCAAAAGTGGCTGCACTTGTTGAAAGGATGCACCACCTAGGCATAAAATTATATGTATGATATCATATACCAAGTTTGTTCCTTAATATATGATATGGTATGTACAAAGAACATGGAGAAAATGATACAGACATTACATTGGGACATGAAAAATATATCACAATCATACATAGTGAAAATCATGTTTCAAATAGGATTGTCATGGCAATATAATGGTACTTAAACTACTTGCTTGAATACATACTTGCAGTTTAATGTAAAGTGACAAAACTGAATTCAAATTTTACATGTATCCCATTGAGTTTGCTAGTTGAGAGGACTACAGAGCGTTTGCCAGCGGCAGCCGGCGTTAGTCGGCGTTTCACAGCGTTTGCCGGTGTTGAAAGGGTGTCAAACGCTGGTAAACACCCACTAACGCTGGCAAACGCCGACTAACGCCGGCAAACGCCGAGCCCCAAAAGGTTTAATTGTATTTTGGCGTTTGCCAGCGTTAGTCGCCTTTTGCCGGCGTTACAAACGCCGGCAAACGCCGTCTCACGCTGGCAAACACTGTGTAACACCGGGAACCGCCCTGAAACGCCGAAACGCACCCACTAACGCCAAAACAAGTTACTAGTGATATATGGTAAAGGGAAAACATCAGCATGGACACAGTTGCACGATGATGTTGTGAAGATGAGATCTAGTGTGCGTCCTTTGGTGTGTGTTGGTTTAGTTATCCATTGATGCAGACCATATTTTTTGGTAATTCTGATAATGTCGGGATCATTTGAAGTCAAGTTAAAGTCTCCACCTATGATAATGTGATACATATCTGGTAGTTTGGTCAAGGCATGGTCAAACCTAGTCATAATTGTGTCTTGCATATTGCAGGAGGTTTGTAGATAAGAACAAGGAGAAGGGGCTTTCCTTTTGGAGGATAGAATAACCGTGTCATCAGTTGTAATTCTGCTGCGTGACTCAACAAATATTCCTCAGAATTGCCTTTGATGTACATAGCTAGTCCGTGCTGAGTGTGGTGGTGAAAGGAGCTGAAACCATCAATTTGGTAGTCCTGGATATGTTCTTGGGCCCTGTGACCTTGAAAATAGGTCAAGATCAAAAACAATAAATGGCACACATGTCCTTGGTATGATGCATCTCTGGTGTAAATTTCATTATTCCATCTCTAAGGGTTCTAGAGATATGCTGCCAGACACATGTAAATGGATATGTTCTTAGGCTCTACACGAAAATGGATATATCCTTGGGCTCTGTGACCTTGAAAATATGTCAAGGTCAAAAACAATACACAGTGCACATGCCCATGGTATGATGCATCTCTGGTATAAATTTCATTATTCTATATCTTAGGGTTCTAAAGATATGCTCCCGGACGGACGCACAGACGGACGGACGCACAGATGCCCGGACGGACGGCAGGCCCCCTATCCTCACTAACTCTATGAATCTACCCAAGAATTAATGTAACACTTTTAGGATGTCTCCCTTCTAATCCATTAAATTGATTTCCGACTGTACACACATGTATCCAAATAACTGGAAGCACTGTCTACATTGATATTTCTTAACAACTTCAGTATAAATATTTGTGCTACATTTAATTTTGTAGTTTCCTGTTCTCTAACATTTAGTGCACATCTATTGCATTTTCATGTGCAAATGTACCCTGTTATCATCTAAGTAATCAAGTTATAAAAACATTATGCTGTTGTGTTCATTTTTTTTTTAAAGCTGTGTCAATACATTGGATCACCATAAAGATTCTAAACCTAATCAGACTGGCACAGTAAAATATTTACCTTGATGCCATTGTGTGTTGACAGTAAATGAACTCTCAGACATGATCAGGGTTAGACTACATATAAATTTACATCCAGAAACAGTTATTTCTTTGAGCAAAAGAAAGATAAAACATCTGTACATGTATATGCATTCCATCAAGTCAAATGGCTCAAAGAGTTACTCATGTTGTGCGTAATCTGTCAATATTCATACTTTTTTTAGCATCATAAATGACACATCAATCAGGGACAAAAAAAAAAAAAATCCAACAACGTTTGTACCCACAGTTTTCAATCTTGTATACATCATACACATCACCTTTTCATCCAATCAATCTCTCAGTAATTCACAGCACAGTTTTTTTTAAATCTATGAGGATACACGTATGCACTACAGTCCATGCCTCTTTCACTGCTGCTCTGGTGTGTCAGAAGCAAGGTTCCTGTGCAATTCAGCTGAAACATCCACTGAACTGAATGCAATGATTCCACTTTGTCCTTCGGGGCTCAGTGTTTGTATTGTAACTACACATCTTCCATGGGTTTGTCTGCACAGCTGTCAGGTGTATATGACACGTGTTCCTGACTACAGCCCTCTGTCACTAAAGCTAAAGAGGCATCCAGTCCCTTACCCTGTCTGTCTGTTGTCATCCCTGAAGTTGAAGCTTCTGCCCTCTGACTTAACTGGTCAGCAGCCAAGGTTTCCTGCCCTTGACTGTGCCTGTCAACACCCGTGTCTGAAGTTGACAATTTTTGGCCATCAATGAGTCTGTCGACAGTGATCCCTGAAGTAGAGGCTTCTGGTCCCTCACTGTGTCTGTCTGTGGTGATACCAGAGGTTGAAGCTTCCTGTCCCTGACTCAGCCTGTCTGCAGTCATACCAGATGTGGAGGCTAGCTGTCCCTCACTGACCCTGTCTGCAGTGATGCTCAAAGTAGCAACTTGTCCCTGACTGTCCTCCACTGTGGAGGCACCCAGAATGGAGGCCTCTAACCCATCGGCTGGCTGCTCCTCATCCTCCTCCACTGGTGGGGCCATGTCAGTAAAGAGCTCCACCAGGTCACCAATGGTGAGCATGGTTTCCTCAGAGTTGTGAGCATTGACAGGTGCTTGGACAGTCTGCAGCAGGGAGTGCATTCGCTCTTCAATGGTACTCTTCACCAGGAACCGATGAACTGTGGTTGGCCTGCAACCATGAATATGAAACATACTCATCACAAAAGAATCTGCCTGTAAGCAAAACATCTTTCAATGGCAAAAGCACTTTGACACAAAAAAGTTGAAATTTCCATCTGAAGACCCCAATTTTTGTCAAGCTTTTAGCAATTTCTTAATTATTCATGTCAATATACAAATGTTATACTGGCAATGCACTTCTGGTTGATTCACAATTTCAAAGAGAAGTGTATATGTACAATGTGATAACCTTGCACAGCAATATTACTTGAATGCTTCATCAACTTTTCAGATTAAGTTTGTCATTTTTGTCATTTTCTTTCATTACTGATTTGGAAGACGTAAAGTATCCAACCAGTCCTGTTTGCTACAAGACATGGTTTCTTATTGGTCAGTCCGCTCCACGGTAGGTTAATGGAATATGTAAAAAACATGGTTTTGTTATGAACTCACAAAGCACCCAGCCCCATGCATTATAAGTGGTAAAACAACACAGAGCATTTGTTCCTCGGAACAAAAGATCAGACAGCTGTCTGAATCCTGCTGTAAAATTAATAAGCCAAGGGTCCAAACTCTGATATTTTGTGTGGAAGAGAACATTTTCTGTAACAATTAGTGTGTCATAATTTCTACAGCCTTCAGATAGTTTTCAGCAGCCAGTTAGCTATACATGTGAATCAGATACATTGTAAATGTAGCACTTCTGATTGCATAATAGGCCCCACATTGTAAATTGAAAAACAATTACTATCATACATATTTATACAGTGACAGGACTCACTTTTGTTTGTAAAGTTTGATATCCCATAACTTTTTCAAAAATTATCATATCTACATTATTTTTGCGAACTTTCATTGCCTAAAGTCGAACTATACTCTGATAAAATTTTAAGCAATTCTGTTTAGCCGTTGGAGAAGTAGAAAATAGCCTTAACACACAAAAATTCATGAAAAAATTTGAAAAAGTTGCAGCACCACCCGGAAGCCAAAATGACTACTAGGTGACCCTATGTGCAATATCAAAGCAACTGGCCAGGTAGTTCTTGAGATAAGGAAATTTTATCCATTTTTATTTTTAATAAATTAAAAAATTCATCAAAAATAGAAAACTATTGCATCATCATCTCCTTTGCAATTCCATGTAGCTGCTTTTGAGAAGAAGTCGAAAACGTAAATACAATACATGTAGTGCAATAAATGCACTGAATTGCCATGTATATACATATACAGTGGCAGCACTCACTTACAGTTGCAAAGTTTGATATCCCATAACTTTCTCAAAATTTAACAGATCCACATTATTTTTGCAAACTTTTATTGTCTGAAGTCCAACTATATCCTGATAAAAACCTTAGAGCAATTATGTTGAGCCATTCTAGAGAAGAAGCCAAAAATAGCCTTAATACACAAAAATTCATGAAAAAATTTGGAAAAAATTGCAGCATCACCTGGTGGCCAAAATAAGAACTAATTGACCCCAGGTGACCCTATGTGCAATACCAAAGCAATTGGCCTGGTAGTTCTTGAGACAAGGAAATTTTGATTTTTAAAAAAAAAATTAAAAAATTTATACATAGAAAAATTTTGGCATCATCATCTCCTTCGAAAACTTGGTAGAGGTCCTCCTGGGCAACATCCCTGTCCAAATTCAAAACATTCCATGCTGCGGTTTTTGAGAAGATGAAAATGTAAAAAGTCTAATGATGGACGGATGGACAGACAGACTGATGGACGGACAGATGGACCACGGACACAAACGGATTCTATAAGCTCTGCTGACTGACAAGTCAGCAAAGCTCAAAAACGTGTCCACCAGGTTTCCCCCCAGTGAACATGACTTTTGGAAGTGTACATGGGCAAAGGACCCAGGCACAACTAATGTTCCAGGCACCCCTTTCCTAAACTGTGCTTTCCTGGAGTATGGCAGATGGTAAATACAACATGAAGGTCACTTGGTTGCACATATACACAGAATTATAATTACATAAAATTACTATAGACTTTTCAGGGGATAGACATGATGGAGAACTAATCAGAAAAACAATGCTGACCTTGGCTATTGTCTCAGTCAACATTATTTTTTTTCTGGTTTACATCATATCATGTGTGTCCACTAAAAAGTCCATAATTATATAGGATAGAAGGAAAAAGCTGTGTCCTGTAACCTGCTCACAATTTACTGTTTTCACGTATGTCAAAGCAAAGTCCAGCTGGTTCTGCCACCTTGTGGTAAAAATTGTAAGTGGATCCAACTGATGAGTACATTTTGGTTTTATGTTTGCCCTTGTTCTAATTCCACATAAGAATTGCTGTTTCAGATTTCATGTCACTGAAGTCAATATCGTATGTACCCTTCAGTATCAGCTGTGACAAGGTCAGTCTTTTCCTCCCACCAAGAATGTAGCACATCAAAGCCATCAGCATTTTGCCAAGGTTTTATTCCTTGCTCTTGTCCTGAGGTGAAGTTCTTTTCAAACTCATATTTTACTTTCCTTGCTAATTTTCTTGGGCTTCCATTTAGAACACATTTAGGGGCTAAAATTTAGTGTTGTAGTAATGACAAATCTATTGAAATCAGAATTTTATGTGTTTCAAACTACAACACACAAAAACAAGGGCTGCCAAGGGTACTGGCAGAATTATCTTTATCATCAAATTTTGTTTACTGTGAATTGTGACACGAGTTCGTTTTAATGATTCATGACCGACTTTATTTTAATTAAACATGAATTCTATCTCAGTCACATGCACACAAGGTAAATTTGTCTTTTTTCTGGGCATAAATTTTTAACAAAGCCCAGCAACTAAGCCCTCATGTTCATTGCCGACATTGGTTTATGTCAGCAGCCAGTGCATTGTGTTTCATTGACCTTGCTTTCATAGACAAAGCATAACTTGAACTTGACCGTTAGCACAAAATGCGTCACACAAACCGTGAGATTCCCCAAGTAGCAAAGCTAATTTCTGTTAAAAGGGGAGGATTGGATGTTCAATTAAACCCTTCCATCAAGGCTTGGCAGCTGTCCATGCCCTGTTTTGTTGGGCATGGACTAAGCCTGTCAAGCCTTCATGGAGCAGGTTTAGTTGACTGTCCAATCCTACCCAGAAGAAGTTGAACCCCTAATTACAAGTGTAATACTAGAACAATGACCAGGTCATCAAGGACCCCGCAAGCATGGTATTTTTGACCTAGATGCATACTTTGACCAACTTTGAAAACAATTGAATAATAATGTGGAATGTTATTGTCCGGAAACAGAAAATGGACGGACAGAAAGATGGACACAAATTTTTCTATATACTGTGTAGAACACATTTTTCAAACAGCCCCGTGACCTTGACCTTTGACCTCAACATCACTTGTGACAAGTCAAAACTGATCTCTTCTCTAGATACATAAAATGTCTAATTATAATGAACTTCAATCAAATACTTCTAGAGATGTTGCACAGAAACAGATTTACATTGCTATGCCCCTGTGATGTTGACCTTTAACTTCAAGGTCACGAGTAGCATTATGTAGCAAGAAACTATATGAATACATATTTTGACCAAGATGCACAGAAACAGATTTACATTGCTTATGCCCCTGTGATGTTGACCCTTGGCTTCAAGGTCACAAGTAACATTATGTAGCAAGGGCCTATATGAATACATATTGTTACCAAGTTTGATGAGCTTGCATTGAATTGTTCTGGAGATACTGCATAAAACTCCATTTTAGTTTTAAGCCCCTGTGACCTTGATCTTGAGGTCAAGGACACCCATAAACAATCCCAGCCAAAGTTTGACCTAGATGCATACTTTGACCACCTTTGAAGGCCATTGAATAATAACATGGCAAGTTATTGTCCAGAAACGAAAATCAGACAGATAGAAGGACCGGTTGATTACTATAGGGCTCCAGCATCTACGATGCAGGGCCCTAATTAGCATCAAAAGTATGGTGTGAAAGTACTACAGTGGTCCCTGCTATATAAGACTGCTCCTAGTGCTAGCCAAAAGTGGTCACATATGGCAGGTGGTCTTAACAAAGAAATTAGAGTCGTGAAAGGGCGGTATTAAAAACTAATGCCGTCTCTCATGAGAGGTGGTCTTTAGAGCAGGTAGCACTGTATGTATTTTCTTCGTGATGAATTGTGACAGCAAACCATTTCTCATGAATTACTCAGCCCAAGGACACTGACTGCATACAATGAGGAATTTTGAAAGTAAAGTGCTGACAGGACTACCTGGTCTGGCCAATCCTGTGGACCCGCCCCACAGCCTGCAGCTCCTGCGCCTGGTTGAGGATGGGCTCCACTAGCAGTACATGTGTGGCCTCGATCAGGTTCAGTCCATTGGCACCAGAGTGCACTGGCAGCAGTAGCACCTGAATTTTGTCATCATGGCGGAAGTTCCACAGGTTAGACTGCAGGTTGGAAAAGAGAAAATATCAGTTCAAAAAAATTTTAAAATGCACCCTGCCTCTGTGTTGTGATTGGTCACCAGGGTCAGTAGAATTACATAATTGCCGGTACAATTCTGTAATTTGAATCTGTTTTGTTACCTGAACATTGAACAGTCTACTTATACCTGCATAGGGAAACATTTTGACAAATATTTATGTCCACACTAAAGAAAACTCCAGTTTCACTGTACTTCCCAAAATCACTGTCCAGTAAGTTGCAGCACAAATTCCTCATAAGCCAATATGATATCTTCAATGTTATTTACTTCTAAATATGAAACTTCAAAATTGAAGGACACAGTTTTTAACCTTTCTTGTTATATAAGACCAATACATGAAGCAGTTTATCAATAAAAATTAGAACTAAGAGACATTCAGTGTCTGTCAGAAACCATATAAGATGGCAAGCAAAGCTATACAATACCTGGAATTTATGTTGTGCATGGAGGGACTTGAACATGATGTTGTTTTCTGTTAGTGCTCTAGCAATGATGTCCAGTACATCTTGCCACTGTGCATTAACAAATACAGAAATAAAAGTACAAAACTTTGTTCTTGTGCAATAAATTTTTAGAGAACTTTCACATTCAACAAAATCATTTTAAGATGCCTTTACCTTCTCTTTCTTTCAAACAGCATGTAAACTGTTGAATTCAATTGGAAAAGACTACTTGCACAACATGAACAGTTTGCTATTATAGTTTTAAACCAATACATCTGGGACACTAAGTCAGTATATTCTATTCCATTACATACACAAAATTCCCGAGTCCTTCAGGAAAGATGACAATTACATTCATCCCTTTATGGCACCTACTGACTTCCTTTGCCCTGCCTGAAACTGAAGTTAGCGGTTGGTACCTTCTCTATTATATTACTACACAGATAACTTTATACGCTATAATCAGTTGTATTTCTGAGTATTTAATTTCTGACATTACAGCCAAAAACAGATTTTTCAGAGTTTTATTCCCCTGGATTGACCTCAGACTGCATTTGAACTTGCTATACAGAAAAAAAAGCAAGAGAAAAAAGTTTTGACTCGCAAATCAAAAAAAAAATCTTAAAATTAACTTCTTGCGAAAAAAATTAATTTAAAAAATTTATACCTTGGTAAATTTTATGATGATAGAGTGCCACATGACTGGCAACTGGACATTTGGCTTTATGGCAACAACCTACATTTATCTTTGAATTACTCCATTTTCATACTAAAAACGTATACATGTGTGTGCATGTGCATATATGTGCATATGCATTTATGTGTGCATGTATATGGAAAAATACAGGTGTGTGCGTGTATGTATGTATATATATATATATATATATATATATATATATACACACACACACACACATATATATATACATACACATGTATGAATATCAATATATGAATATACGATTTTCCTTATGCACACAAAATGAGACAAATTGGTGTATTATCAACTTTACCGTAGAAAAAACAAGTGCCTTTGCTCCAGGATCACTTTGCTGGATCTCTAGCAAACACTTCACAATACCTTCGATCTTTGTGGAGTGATCACCCTGAAACAATACAGGACAACATGCAAGACATACAGTTACGCCCAGCTAAAAGTTAACAGCCAAACACTTTTTTCGCGTTTTGCTGGTGTTTGGCTTGTGTTTGGAAACGTTTGAAAACGTTTGGAATGTGTTTGGAAAGTGTTTGGAATGTGTTTGGAAAGCGGTTGGAAAGCGTTTGGGAAAAATCTCAAACACTTTTACAAAACGTTCGAACACTTTCACAAAGCTACCGAACACTTCTCCAAATGCTTTCAAACACTTTCCAAACGCGTTGAACACTTACCCGACGATTTCAAACACTTTCACAAACGCATTCAAACACTATGCATTATAAACACTTCCATTTAAATGATGAAGAATCTCCAAATGTATTTTCAACAGGTCCAGCAATATATGATGTACCTACATGTAAATGTGCACTTTTCCAGCATAATAGGTTGTATATATTTATATAAAACACGATCCAAATACGTTTACCCAAGTGTCTAATTCAACTAAAATTAATTAAAGGCTTAATTCTTCATTTAAGATGTCATGAATACTTCATCTTTCAAAAACTGTTTCGGAGTAAATCCATAGGCAATATCATGATCAGATCATGATTCATGATCCGATCATGATATTGCCTATAAATTTACTCCTAAATAGTTCCTAATTTTCAATTAAAATATATATAATTACTCCAAGGACAAATGGAGTATCGCCTGGCTTACTCCACTGGAGCTAATTCTATTGCTTGGCTTAGTAAGCCAAACAATACTTGAGTTTCTCTGTATTTCCATTCGAAATTCTAAAAGTTAGCCTTTTTTCAAGAACTTCACTTTCAGAAAAAGTATGATAGCGACTGGGTATACTTGCTACTGAAAGATCTGTAACTTTATAATAAATGAAGTGTTAAACCTGTTAATGTAGGCATATTATTTGTTTTCTTCTACCTATACTTATTTTCTTCCTTAATTAGGTATGACCATGTCATAATATTGTTGATTACCAGTAACAATATAAATATTAGCAGGTAAAGGTGACAAATACATATTTCCAGGAATTATTTGTCACTGACTCATTTTTTCTTTTCTTCATTTCATGTTAATTTGAATCAGATATAAAGCGGAATTTGATTTGTGGAGCCCAGATTAGTGAAGTTTGCATCCCTGAAAATCCAAATAGTCCGTATTAAAATGTAGTGGCAAATGCCAGGAAAACGCATATGAGAGCATCTATTTTTGATAATTTTCTTGGGGAGGCTCCCCCCGACCCCCCCCCCCCCAAAAGCTTTGTACCGTCGCACTCGCATTCGGGCTTCGCCCTCAAGTCACTGACACCCCACCCCACCCCACCCACCCCCCGAAACATTCTGGATCTGCCCTTGAAGCCATTATATCTGAGGCTTTAACACTTTCTAGTCTAAGTCAACAGCTTTCCTTGGCCTGCTCTGGGCGCCGGTGCCCAGAGCGCACCGATAAAAGCTGTTGACTAGTCGCTAATGGCAGATATGACATGTTGGTATTTGTTGGAAATGTCTTTTGATGAGGAATTCAAATATGAAATCTATTGATAGTATATCATCTGTGCGAGTCCGCATATATGTGGACTCAGACTGCAAAGTGTTAATTTTTTCTCATACCTAGATTCAAATCGAATTGACTGAAATTGCGACATTTTAAAAACAACACAAACTGGTTATCGAGCGACATTTTTAGGTGATACTATATCTGGTATGTTCCAAAATATCACTTGCCGACCCATTTGCCACTTTCCCGTGACCTATGCGACATATTTTGAAAGCGTTTGGAAAAGTGTTTGAAAACGTTCGGCTTTCACCAAACGCGTTCGGCAAAGTGTTTGAAAGCGTTTGGAAAAGTGTTTGAAAGCGTTTGGAAAAGTGTTTGAAAGCGTTTGGCTAAGTGTTTGTAAAGCGTTTGCTACGCGTTTGCAAAACGTTTGACTTTCACTGAAAGTGTTTGGGAAACGTTTGGAAAACGTTGGTGCGTTTGGCGTTTGTTAACTTGAATGGGAGCGTAACTGTAGTAACACTTTTGATGTTTGTCCTGCAAAGGCAAGAATTTTCAGATATTAAAATGACCAGTTTCCAAAATAACATTTTAATATTTAATTTGTAATCAACAAAGAGGCAGATCTTTTCTTAAAGCTGGATGCATGTAATACAATGTACATGGGAAATTCTTCTTAAACAAAGAGAGCGCTGGAAGCTAACATAATATCTGCAAATTGTAATTCATGTTTAATGAATATTTTGGGTAGACCAACAAAACTATGTCTACCAAATGAAATCAGCATTTGACATTATTTTCAGTGCGGTGACCTGAAGAACAGATTACATGAATAGCTTGACTAACCCTTTCCTGGTCAGAATAAGACCCGAGTCAATAGCTTTCCTTGGTGCCGGGTTTAGTGCATTATGTTCCACCAGCACGTACAAAAGCTATTGACCTGGGACATGCATTCATGCATACACACATTGCTCAGCAAAAATATTTTGTATTGACATGAAATTTAATTTACTTATTCCATACTATGGTCACAGGCCTTGGTCAGTGGTTCTGGCACTGCCTGGCAAGTCATGCTGCAGCTGCCCTTGTGGCAGCTGCAGCATGACTTACCAGGCAGTGCCAGAACCATTGACTTACGACTGTAGTAGTGCCAGAACCATTGACTTAAGACTGTAGTGTGTGGTACTTGAACGAAAGCTCTTTTCAGGAAGAATTTAAATATGCAATTGTCGTCTTGAATCTAGGTAAATGTATGGAAAAATCAGGGACTTGTATGGAATGAGTTAAAAAGAGTAAAGCAGATGGCACTTTACATTGAAGCTTTTTGGGCCAATTTGAGTGAGAACAGGTTTGTCACCTACCTTCACGCGAGTTTCCTTCATCGCATCTGATTCAGCCTCTGCTTTTGCTTTGGTGCTAACATATGATATGTCTGCATGAGGAGTTCTCTGCCTACAGATGGCACACTTGAGGCTGCGATGTGTGCCACCAAAGCTGTACTGCTCGATGAGGATCCGTATACAGTCCATGCAGAAACAGTGACCACACTGTAGTACACACCACTGTCAACACCAATAACACCATTAAACGTTCAAATGATCAACTGGATCAGGCCACAGTTATCAGTGGCATGGATGTGTATACTCAACGGACAACATAAAACAATACATGAACATCTTTACAAGTAAGAGGTGGGTATTTCCATCAACATCCATGTTACTGAAATATTGAATATAATAATGACATTCATGTTTAGGCATGAAAAACTACATTCTTGTATCAACTAGAACAGTCATCGCCCATACACAGTATAACCACCCTCCACCCTCCACCCTCCACCCTCCACCCTCCATCCTCCACCCCCACCCCCGGTTTGCACACATGTGGGTCTTGTGATCATGAAAATGAGTTCAAGGTAACCAAAATGTAATAAGGTCAAGAAACAGTGTCCAGGTACAATTGAGTAATAATTTATAATTTGAGTTTGTTGTGTCATATGTTGTGCTTACAGCACATATACATGTACATGTGTGCTGGTCTGTATATAAGAGCACTGTCCTCATAACTTCACACCGGGCAAGCTGAATTGGGTCAAAAACCCATGCACCTAGACTGCTAGTTACTTTTGAAACCCAACTGTTGTGGTAGCGCTGAAAAATTTCTATCAGTAATATCTGTAAAAAGATATGTACATTTACATGCATTCCCAATAAAAAAAAATATATATTCTATGGAAAACGGGGCTCTGAGGTTTTAAATGCAACATTTTAACATTTTTTTTGTTCAATGAAATATAAATTAAGTCATAAATTTGTTCTTCAGATATGGTATATTCTCAAAATATCTGGTTCTCAAAATTCATGCTTTTTTTTTAAAAAAAATCATTTTTGCAGGAAATAATATTGCCATCGCCTCAGCTTAAGCCCTGGGCATGACAATTGTGAAATTTTCCTGACTGCAAGGCCAGATTATCCCCTCTTCCTCTGCCTGCCTGAGCCAATGTTTGACTGATTACTTTTTTGGGGTATG
Source organism: Hermodice carunculata (assembly GCA_964020975.1). NCBI lineage: Eukaryota > Metazoa > Annelida > Polychaeta > Eunicida > Amphinomidae > Hermodice > Hermodice carunculata. The sequence continues at coordinate 52,208,083 of OZ026614.1, read as the reverse complement.
TCACAGTGTCTGGTGGTATGTCCTGTGGCATCATGCACTTTGTGCTGCTGTGCAGTGTCTTGTGATTGCTTACAGTGTTTAGCAGCCTTCTTTGGAAATTAAACCTACGATATAACATTATTTTTTATTAGTACATGTAGATGACACACTCCCACCTGCGAGTCACAAAAATGACATGCATGCTAACACAATTTTCAATTCAACAGTGGGTATATATAGTTGTCTACATAATCCTGGGATTAATGGCACCGAAATAAGTCTTGTGCTGGTTCCCCGCTGATGACCCAATTTTATAAAGGCTAATAATGCCTGAAACTTTCTTCTTAATTTCAAATTTTATGAATATGATTTGTTCCTTTTATAAATTAATTTTCTAATATGATTTAGAACTATGCAGTTTTTCAGTGAATGGTATGGAATAGGACTTTGCTCTTAGAATATCGGACTTGATAGTGTTCAAACCGTACATGGGCTTACAAAATTAGGTTTGTTTAGTTTCTCTTTGTATTAAATAGACTGTCTCTGCAAAGGTTTAAAATTATTTATATGTCACTATCTACTGTTAAGACAACTGCCACAAAGAGTCCATCTTGCCATTACAGCCACCTTTGACAGTCCCATTTTAGTATCTTTATTACTTTCCTTTCCACTGTACGACCATGCCTTGCTAAAACCACATTTGTCCCGACTGTTGGGCAGTCTTCATTAAGAGATTCTACTGTATATTCAATCCATTTCAAGCAATATTGCAGAACTTTGCAATGACAGAATGGTGACTAGGTGCTGCACATTTGCCATACTGTGCTATTCATGGTTTCACTGATATTTTACATAGGGAACAACAAAATTGTTTCTGCCAAATATGGGGGGGGGAGATAACTCAAGTTTTTGTCTTTAAAAAAGTCATTAATTACAAATAAAACTACAGTTCTCCTGAAAATCTGATAGAAAGTAAACTAATTAACATACAAACCCTCAAATTTAATTAGCCTGATTGTGTTTACATTGAGGTCTATACAGATGACCTCTGACAGACAAGGATGTCAACATGGAAGTGTGCCACAACATGGCAATTACAGCCTAATATATATATATATCAGAATTTTCCCAGCATGCTCTATTTTAATTGTCATTTTCACTATGGACACCTTTACCAGAAAAATACCAATGAAAACAAACATTTTTCATCATTTTCTTTTCAACAGGAGTTCTTAAAATGTAACTGATCACACAATACATTGCTGCCACCATGTGCACAAAGTTAAAAACAGTGGTATAGATGGCACTGCAATCCTTTTTTACTTGGTCTGTATTACATGTATGATGAAAATAGCGTTCAGAGACTGGATTACCCTTGGCGCCTGCAATCTTTTTTTCCTCAATTCTGCATTATTTTTTTTTTGAGACTTCACAGTAATATACTTAACATATTTTAAGTGCAAAAATTATTTGTCAGTCAAGGTCAAGGATACAATTGCGACCCATAAGAATTCTATAAATTACTTGGGGGTGACCCTTGACCAAGATTTATCAGGTACTTTCCATGGTAAATCCATCATTCAAAAAGTCAACAGATACATAAAATTTTTCTATCAGAAAAATTTATTTTTTGGCCCTCAAATTGGGAAGATGCTATGCTCTTCTTTATTTCAACCCAATTTTGATTATGGTTGTAACTCATGGTACAGGAACCTAACATGTGGCTTAAAACACAAGCTTCAAACAGCTGAAAAAAAAAAAGTCATTCCTCTAGTTCTTGGCCCTCGCTATCATATTAGTTTTCAACATTTGAAGCAACCAGGATGGCTTAGTGTTCAGAGACGAGTGGACTTCTTTGCAGTTAAACATATGCACAGTATTTTTCAGCGTAAGGCTCCAGCATATTTACAAAATGTCAATCATGTATCGGCCTTTCATCAACATCAAACTCAAGACAGCAAATTGAATTCTGTCGTGCCACATGTTAGGTCTCAAGAGCATAAAGAATTCGTGTTTAATGCTGTACGTCTATGGAATAAACTCCCCCATGATATAAAAGTTTGTACGTCTTTAAGCATTTTCAAATACAAAACTAAGCAATTCTATATGGCAGAGATGGGAGCGCTAGAAGGCGGAAGTTTCTCAACTTCCTAATCTGTACCTTTACCTTCTTTTTCTTTTCACTACTTATAATGCATAGAACAGATCAGCATGCTTTACAGATTTCATATATTTTCCCGATTACATATTTATAAAAAAAGTCATATTTTCTAGTCTTCCAAATTCCCATATGGTGCATGTCTTTCTTACTTATGATGCTCTTCTTTTTTCCTTATTTTCCATCCATTGCTGCATTGCATGTGTGATGGTCCACCTTGGAAACAAGCGATTGGTTACATGCCTTCCACTTTCTAGAGCTCCCATTTCATCGTACATGGTTCAATAATGGAGCCATCTGTCATTTTTATATTTTTACTGTAACATGCCTTTTGTGTTCTCAGGTGCTATTGGCTTTTGAAATGTATATATGAACATTGAATGTATTTTATGAACTGTTTACATACAAATAAAATAAATCTATCTATCTAACATACAATTTCCATACTGTTGTCTATGAAATGAAAGAGCACTTTGGATGTGTTCTTGGGGTAAGTTTTGGTGACAAAGACCAATGCACTGTGCGTCACTCACACGGTCATTAAATAAATACTTCAAAAGTTTCATAAAAAGTTTGAAAATAATAAGAGGGAGCTGGTTTTCAATAGGAATGTGGTCCATTACAATGTGCATCTCTGAAAAAAAATTTGGCTAAGCTGTCTTGGATCCTTGTTGAGACATTATGGTAACGTCGTTCCCTTGTGCACCACTCAGACGGCCTTGACGATAAATACTTCGAAGTTTCATAAAATTTTATAAATATTAAGAGGAAGCTGGTTTTTAATAGGAACCCGGTCTATCATAAGATGCATTTGTGACAAAAATTTGGTAAAGCTGTTGTCAATACTTTTTGAGATATCATAGTAATGTCATTTGACGCCACTCACCTGGCCTTCAAATAAATGCACTAAAACTTTCATGAAAAGTTTGAAAATAATCAGAGGAAGCTGGTTTTCGATAGGAACCTGGTCCATTATAAGGTCCTTCAGAGACTACAATTTGGTACACCTACGGTGGATATTTTTTTAGATATCGTGGTAATGTCAACAAGACTGATGGAAAGATGGACGGACGACACAGGGGATGACAACACCCTCCGGCACTTTATATACTGAGGGTAATAAAGGCTTTTGTCAGTGGTATTTGCATGTGTTCGAGCTCCCATCTCACAACTGGAGCGTAACTTAACATGCAATGCCAAACACACTGACTTTTAATTGGGCACATTGGTACTTGGAATCTAACTTTTCCTTTCAATTAAAAAATATGTATGTGTAATGGAATAACTTAGAAAATCAGTGAATGCTGCATTTTGTTTCATAATTCCCTGATCTAATACACACAGAACTGTCTCCCTGGACTAGACCTTGCAATCCTCGAAACTTTCAGAGTACATTAAAAACAGATGATACCATTAACCTGTCTTCCTGCTTTATGTTTTAATTGAGTGATTGTTTCACTGATGCTATCATTGACATCATAATGTAAGTACCTCACCTTCTTGCCCAGTTCATGTTGGCAAATAGGGCAAGGCTCTGGGTTAAAGCCACCCTGCATATCTGTCTGGGCCTGAAACATAAAACACCATCAGCTTTAATCTTGTCCCATTGAATTAAGACTAAGTAAACAGCTTTACTTGGCATGGGTGCTGCACTTTGGGTCCCACCCATGCCAAGAAAAGCTGTTGACCTGGATCATATCATCTTGAAAGGTTTCATCCACCAATTCTCAAACTGTTTTTCATTAGTCAAATGCACTGAAGCAGATGACATTTGACCACCAGCTGGTTTTAGCCACTTTAATAGTCAAAAAACAGTGAACATAATTTCTTTACAGGTTTTCCTTTCCCATGGCACTAAACAGACTGTCCAATATGCCTTACATTTCTGGACACCTACACATTGGTCAAAACTAGAAAAGTCTTCACTGACAGACTGGATACACCCCGCTTTGAATACACATGGATTTTGTGGCCTTGAAAATGAGGTCAAGGTCACTAAAAATGTAGCAAGGTCAGGAAATAGTGCCAAGGTACAATTGTGGTAAATTTGAGATTGATGTGTCCTGTAAATCATGTGTTTTGCTTGCACGGATTCTGCGAAGGACAAAAAGTCGGACAAGCCAAAAACAGTATACTCTGTACCACCCACCCACCCACCCCCATCCCTCTCAAACTATGTTTGCCAGGGACATAAACTTAAATACACACTCATACAGAGGTGGAAATACAAAATAAATACAGTGCTCATAAATTTGGAAATGAACATTGCATTCAAAGTAGTTCTACCGAATGGGGCTGTAGTGTTTTTCATTTGAAGAATATGAGTCACCAGTGTGCCCACAATTTTAAATGCATGTAATGAATATTGTTTTTTAAATGATGAAAAGTTTTACAAAACTGTACAACATATTTTGAGACAATACCTTTAAAAAGGCTCCCATGCTTTTTCTACACTATAGAATGGAACACAAAAGTTAAATAATTTTGTTTGATGAACATGTAAGATATAGTACTGTTGGATAGTCTTGCACCATACCCACAGGTGGAGCCACATGTTGTACCACTGCCTATACTGTAATTAAAACTAGACTCAAGCAGTTTGGTTGCACAGAAATCATCATGCATTCCCAAAGGACAAACAACTGCTTGCAGGGTGACCCACAGTGACTTGGAAATAGGTCAAGGTTGTTGAATTTTTTATTAATCCTCTTAATGTTTAATACTAACCATGGGCCTAGGATCCACCATTAACAAGATATAAGTCAATATGCCCGTGTAACCTTTCAAGTATCAATCAATATTTAACTGGTATTTTTATGTACAAGGTCACTCTTTGACATCATTTTTATTTCAAATTTAGATATCTATAACCGTGATACCAGGCAAAAGAGTAATATTCATATATTTAAATGCCGCACTAATGTCTGCCAATTTCAATAAAATTTCATGGCCCTTCTATTTGGAACAAAGTAACTTTATCAGTATGAGAAATTCATTCAGTTTACTTATTCAAGGCAAAATGAAAACACATTCTTATGTCTGAATATTAACTGTTTTCTTTTCAATTAAAATACTTATGAAGTGTACATATCTATAATACATGTATGGTACAATATGTTCCTACAGCTGGGGATATAGAAGCCACTTTGGCTTAATTTCCCTAATTATTAACCACACCAATTTCTGTTAGTGTTGTATTTATGTATCTCTCCAGTGGAGCAGTTATGTGTGAATGCCACAGTCAACATGCTTGACTGAATATGGCCCAGTACAGTGTACTTTATATACGATATTGTCCGAGAATCAGGGACTTCAGTCCACCAGCATTAGTGGAATACAGTGGTACCTGCTATTTAAGACCACCCTTAGAGCCAGACAAAAGTGGTCACATATGGCAGGTGGTCTTTCAATGCAGGTAAGCTTACAAAGAAATTAAAGGCCATTGTCTTGAAATGGCGGTCTTAAAAACTAGTGCGGTCTTTCACGAGAGGTGGTCTTTAGAGCAGGTACCACTGTACCAGTAAATATATATATGTTTTGACCATATAGATTGCTAAGTCATCAAAAGAAAAATCTTTAAAATGTTTTAAAAATTGAAAAATGAATAGAGGATGACAAAACTTATATCAGAAGAATTCCCCATACCTGTAAAGTAAGTGTACCAAAATTCAAACAATAGGTGATCAGATAGCAGAGCCACTGTGAAAATGAAGATTATGCCAGAGGCAGGGCCAAAATCCTACTAAACACTATATGTGAGGGGATGCTTGAAGTAAAAACTTCCTTATGCATCCCCTTATGGGGTATGCATAACAATATTCTTGCACCATAACCAGGTGAGAGCTATAGGTTGGTAACAGCAGCCCACAACGTACTTTAAATCAAATTTTCCAGGAGGGGCCTTCCATAGCTATAGACAAAGGTACCTCTAGGGCCACAAGAAGACCAATTGGAAACGGGTGCAAGACTTTCTGACAGTACTGTACAACTGTGTGCTACAGTAACAAACCGTGGCCAAGTTCTTGAGGTACAGCAGTTGGCCCAGCTTCTTGCGCAGTTCGTTCTGTCCTACCACACGGTCTGTCACCAGCTTCAGCCGCTGTTGTTCCAGCTGCAACAGAACCATATTTGCACACATGAACATGCATATTGAATGTTCCATATCATATTAACCCCTAAGTGTCCTACCCATTTAAGCACCCCTTTCTTTTTTTAATAAGGATCATGCTATATTTTACTGTCATTCTGTGAAAATATATTAAATATAGATCTTGATACAAGGTTTGTGCTGCATGTATTTAAATGTTATGTGGTCTTTGGTAATTGAATGAGATAATATATTAAACATGGCCACTTATTGTAAGATAATTATTTAAAATGAGTTTTGTTACCCCAGTGACACAGTAAGACATAGTTTACTCAATACAAAAACACATTCATTCCATTTACACAATGTGAAAAATGTACATGCATTCACTGTAAAATAAACAAGCACACTATATATAAACATGTATTTAAGTTTGTGATACACTTAATTTTGTGTTCAGACGGCAAGGAGGGAAAATTTACACTGACTAAATGCATATGGGCACATTATATTCTCTTCTGTTCTCAGGTAAAAGGGGACAACAAGAGCATACTGTGGTTAACATCACTAGTTTACTGTCTTCAGTGACAAGGAAGAAATCCAACAAAGGGCAGAAATATGTATGTAAGATAGCATGCCCACCGCACTCTTGTCAATGATATTCATCTGCGGGGTCTCTGTCTCTGGCTCATCTGGAAGTCGTAGCCTCAGTCTGGTGGTGGCCATGTCCAACTCATCCAGAGCCGATACCTGCTCCCGCAATGCCATCCATACCTGACGTAAACACTGACAACACAGTAGACATCTTAACTCTTTCAGCGCCATAATTTGGACTGATTCAACAGCTTTCCTTGACTCATCTTGGGTGCGATGAGTCCAATGCGCCCCGAGGAAAGCTGTTGACCTGGACTATTATCCCCTATGTCACTACAGGTATGCTGGTACTTGAATGAAAAGTCTTTTTACAAGAAACATGAATCTTAGGGTTGACTCAAATTGTTTACGATTGTGCGAGAAAGCCTTGTACTTTAATATGCATTTGGGAAAAAGATTTTTGCCCCAGGCTTAATGAACCCATGTCCCAGCTCATATTAGTGCATTCTTACAAAAAACATTGTGCAAATTATTACTTTTAATCCAACAAAAGTTTTCAAATTCAAAATTGCACACAGACAGTTTTGCACAGATCCATGAACTAAGACAGTGTGCTTTCTGGACTGTGGAATTGACCATGCCAATGCAGGCGTGGACCAATTTGTTTTAAATGTAACTAGAACAGACTGATTTTCCAACAGAAAATCAAATGTCTCCCGGTGGAACACTTACATCTCTGAATAAGCTACAGGTGATAACAAATTACAAATGACCAAGTTTGCTTGAAAATTACAATCCTATTTTAGCTCTCACCTAGATACATTACTCTAGCAATTTTCATCAAGTTCTTCAAGACTTATTGCAGAGAAATCAATTTCACATAAATGACCCTGTGACCTTGAAAATTACGTCAAGGTCACCCAAATACAATCTCAACCTTGGTCTTACCTTGATACATAATCCTACTAAGTTTCATCAAATTCCATCCTGTACTTCATGACTTATCCAACAGAAACCAATTTCACATAAGTGACCCTGTGACCTTGAGAATTCGCTCAAGGTCATCCAAATACAATCCCAACCTAGGCCTTGCCTAGATACATAATCCTACTAAGTTTCATCAAATTCCATCAAGTTCTTCAAGACTTATCGCACGGAAACCAATTTCACATAAGTGACCCTGTGACCTTGAAAATTCGCTCAAGGTCATCCAGATACAACTCCAACCTAGGTCTTGCCAAGATACATAATCCTACCAAGTTTCATCATATTCCATTAAGTTCTTCATGACTTATCGAACGGAAACCAATTTCACACAAGTGACCCTGTGACCTTGAGAATTTGCCCAAGGTCATCCAAATACAATCCCAACCTAGGTCTTGCCTAGATACATAATGCTGCCAAGTTTCATCAAATTCCATCAAGTTCTTCAAGACTTACCGCACGGAAACCAATTTCACATAAGTGACCCTGTGACCTTGAGAATTCGCTCAAGGTCATCCAAATACAATCGCAACCTAGGTCTTGCCTAGATACATAATCCTACTAAGTTTCATCAAATTCCATCAAGTTCTTCATGACTTATCGATCGGAAACCAATTTCACATAAATGACCCTGTGACCTTGAAAATTAGGTCCAGGTCACTCAAATACAATCCTAACCTAGATCTTGCCTAGATACATATTCCTACCAAGTTTCATCAAATTCTGTCAAGTCCTTCAAGACTTATCGCACGGAAACCAAGTGTTGAAGAACCTGAACAACAACAACAACAACAAGAAGCGCAAGAAACGGGCACTAAATCAATATGTCCCCCAGCTTCCACCGGGAGACATAATAACAGACAGACTTCCTTTTGTATTGTCCATATTTCTGTGTCATTTACTTAAATAATTCTATCACATTGTTGTGGAATTGTTTCTGAGTATGCTAGTTGTCACTAACACATAGACAAATTTAAATTATTTCATAATCACCTTTGTCATGCCCGCCATTGTATTTTAACCCTTTCCCCTTTGAATTGAGACTGAGTCAACAGCTTTCCTTGGCATGGGTTGGGCAATATGTGCACCCAACCTATGCCAAGGAAAGCTGTTGACCTGGGGCACGTCAACTTGATAGGTTTCATCTGAAATTCTCAGTCAAACTGTTTTTCATGACTGTTGAAATTAGTTGAAAACGTTGAAGCAGACGACATTTGACCACCAGCCTGTTTTGGGCAGTTTAAGGGGGAAAGGGTTAATGTAATTTGAAATGTGAGTGCTTCTGTGTCATCTTCGGTTGTAAACAAACAAAGAGAGACACAGTAATTGTATTTTTAAATAAATACATGTGAAAGAAAGTTGAATATAAAAATTAAAAGCTAAAACTAACCTTGAACTCTTTCTTGAGCACTTCAAACATTTTGATGTGCAAGTTACCATATTCAACCCATTCACGGTTCACTAGAAATACAAACAAATGGATGAAATAAGTGAACTTGTTAAATGAAAAAAGTTTGCAGTATCATGCACACAAATATATAAAGATTAGCAAACTTATTTTCAGTAACTTTACCATACTTTGATTTAAGTCTACATCCACACTTTAAGATGTTGTATATTTACTTACTGTAAAATAATAAATGACATTATTTACTTTCTTTTTCTCTGGTCATTACAGCTTTCACTTGTTGTGAAATGTCAAGCTGACTTCAGAAACACAAAAAAAAACTGCTGACCTGCAGTTAATGAGCTAATATTTAGGCATTTACCTGTTGAGGTCTTGGCAAAGTTGATGAAAATTTTGAGTGTTTTTTCCAGTTCACTGTCAGCCCAGGTGCCCTGTCGTTTTGTGCCCACTGCGTAGGATGTCTCATCATCCACACCAGTGTGCTCCTGGAGCCCTCTAGTGTGAAAACCATAAACAATCTGTACAACTACCTCGTAAGCTAAGATGCATGTCTTTAAAATTTTGGGGCATATCGTGGCATTCCCAAATTTGAATATATCAACAATTTTTTTTTTTCAGATATACGTCATGTGCATTCAGACTTTGTGGAAGGCGTATACATGTTAAAGCTGATAGACTGTACTCCATTCATCACACATTCTTCTGAGATGTATATATTGTTTTATCTGGTGTGAGCAGTAAATTGTTGTTTTCTGGAAAAGACAGCTTTGCTTTTTCTTCTCTTTTTTTTTCTTGAGTATGAGGTAAATATCTAATAACTGCCACACTGATTAATATGACTGTCAATGTCAGCAAAAGCAATATTACCCCCCCATCCCTTAAGTGGCCAAGATGAATCATGGTTAAATGTTCTTTGCTTCAGTGTTTTTGACTTATTCCAACAGCAATGAAAAATAATTTCACTGAGAAATGTAGATGTGACCTTTCAAGATAGCCTGGCCCAGGTCACCAGTTTTCCTTTGCATGGGCACTTGTCAAGGAAAGCTGTTGAATGACTTAAGATAATAATGCAAGGGGGAAAGGTTAAATCATGAATCTCTGGCTGACTAGAACTACTTACTTGTCTGTGAAAGAGAAGAGTTTAGACTCATATTCCTGGAAGAGTTCATCAGCTTGGCAGAAAGGACAGCTGCAACAAAAAAACAAAAGAGTACTGCAGGATGACTGTTTATTGCAACCTGGACATATATCAGAATGAATCAATGCCCGTAATGGTAGAGCAATCTAGCAGGATGAACCAATACTTATACAGGAGAAACAATAAAGCAGAATGACCTAATACCTACACAGGCAGAACAATTTAGCAGGATGACCTGATACCTACACAGGCAGAACAATTTAGCAGGATGACCTGATACCTACACAGGTAGAGCAATCTAGCAGGATGAACCAATACTTATATAATATATAGCAGGACGACCTAATACCAAAACAGGTAGAACAATCTAGCAGGATGACCTAATACCTACACAGGTAGAGCAATCTAGCAGGACAACTTAGTACTTATACAGGTAGAGCAATCTAGCAGGATGACTTAATAGTTATACAGCAGAACAATCTAGCAGGATGACTTAATACCTATTTAGATTGAAACGTATGGCATGATGACCTAATACCTGTACACATAGCTACAGCCAGAATAATCTAGCGGGATGAAATAATATCTATACACATAGAACAATTTATAAGGGTGATCTAATACATATACAGGTAGATCACTATAGCATGATGAACCAATACCTGTACATGTATAGCAATACACAAGGATCAACTAAAGCCTATGTGGTTAGAATGATACCGCAGGATGAACCAATATCCATAGGGTTAGAACAATATACCAGGTTGAACTCACACCAAACAGATGTAACAATTTAGCTGGATGAACTAATACCAAAAACGGTAGAAAAGTAGCAGACCATAAGATTCTTCTATGGACACAGGTACACTATTACAGCAGAATGAACCTATTCCTGTACAGGTAAAACAATACATGTAATGCTGGATGAACATATATCAACGTAGGTTTAACTACTGCAGGATGCCCATAAGATTCCTTTACTCTTAATTTTCCTGTTCATTTTGACTTAAATCATTCAACTCACATTCAATTAGTCCTATACTGTTTAACAAATTTAATATTCTCTGAGAATAAATTTGAGTACATGCGACTGCTTTATTTGAAGTTATTTCCATTGTAATTTGCCATTTCGAACCCTGTATTCAAGTTAGCGGTCACAAACTTTTTTTTTGTCATTGACTGGCATCAAGAATTGGAGCAAATTCATTGCACGCTAATTTGACAATGACACGGGCTGCTAGTACATGTAAAGCGTTGCATATCTGGCCATTACTACAGTCAACACATTGTCATCATGTCGCGCGATTTCTACAGGAATTTGTGTGAACTTCAATTTGGTGATGCCTCTGAAGGTGCGTTATAATACTGATTGTATTGCCACCCTCTGATTTTATCTCTGTCTGCACCAGCTACATTTAGCTGTCCCTTCCTTTCTGCCAGTGACATGTAACAACACTCTGGGATCATCATTATGGTGGCATAGTCTATGCAGTCAATGTTTCCGGCAGTTTTTATGCTGGGCAACCATAATGATTGTATCATACAGATGCAAACTATACCCAGCACTAGCCTGCAGGTGCTTTGGGTGATTTGAACAGGGTGGGGCTAATGCAGTTTTACTGCATGTACTTGGAAAACCTAGAGCCCTTTCAAGGTTAGGGGCAATAGGACTATAGATGAATACACATATTCTAATGGACTGATTTTATCTTTCAATGTGGAGGCAAGTGTTAAAATAAGCTGCCATTTCTAGGTTCAAACCATTCATCTCAGCAGGTCACAGGAGTTGAAGATATATTACTGAATGACTGAGTCCTCATTTCATACCTACATGTAGTTTAATTTGTATTTTGCATCAAGTATACCTGTATCTGTAAATTATCGCAATGAAGTACAGTTCCCACCCATCCTACCTTTTTTGAACGCCCTGTTACTTCAGAGGGTCACTCTGATATTTGCTTTATGTCGTTTGACTCATGATGAAACACTTCTTGAGCCTAAAGCCCTTTTCCAGGACAGGGCCATACAGAATGGGTAACTAATGTTCTGGCTAAAGAATCCAACCCAGTCCATCCACACAGACAATAATATTCTCGTACTCTCTCAAAATAGGTGTGTATTAATATATCATAACACAATAACACCTGTGCACTAAGTGTTAAGTGCCAGTGTACTAAAACGATGGGTCCCCGACACGTACATTTCCCTCCAGTCATTTTACTTTATTTATGTAGGTCTGTGTCCTTAATGAACTAAAATTCCCGACCAAATAAGATACAAATAACGTCTGGGTCCCAAGGCAATTCTAATGTCAAGGTGACCTACCCTAAGTGCAGTTCCATGCTGCCTGGTCGGCAAACAAACCATCAACATTTATGGATAAATTAACGCTGATTTAGAAAATTGAAGTCAATGTATGCCAAATGAATGCAAATATTACACTGGGTGATGTGATAGAAACACGTCATACACTGTACTTACCTGGCATTATAATATTATACATGTAAAATCAAGATCATAAATTCATAAACCATTTACAAAGGCACTACGGCTATTTTGATGTCATACATGCAGTCGGTATCACTGGAATGCAATTGCACTTTTTAAGCTAACATCTGAAACAGATTTTTGCTGGGAATAATGTTTATCAAATCTCAGTTAACTGCACGAGTGTATTGCAAAATCAAATTTCATTTTGCTGAATGATTACTAACTACCATATGAAACACCACAACAGTAACTCTTTTAAAAATGCATAGCACCAATTTAAGCCAAACTTATTTTATGCCACATTTTAGACTGGCTTGATGTTTTTCATTGAGCATCCCGCTGGTTAACCCTTTCCTCTTTAATCCAGCCAAAACCAGCTGGGGGTCACATTATGTCATCTGCTTCATATGCTTTTGACTAATTTCAATGGTAACAAAAAACAATTTGAATGAGAATCTACCACACCTATCAAGACAGCATGCCCCACGTCAAGAGTAACGGTCTTAAGTTAAAGGGCTGGGGGTTAGTCACATAAATATAAGTTTTAATTTGGAATTTGCTTATGCCAACCCATTCATTTAAACTACAGACATACAAAACTCACTAAATTTCACCTGTTCCAAAGCTGCACCCAAGAGGTTACAAAAAACAAGTGTTTGGTTGTTGTCCTGGAATCAATTTAACAAGAGGCCCATGGGCCTAATGCTCTGCTGGCACCATGGCTATATTGCACCTGTTCATTTCAAAGATGTGAGTCCTCAAGTGGCTTCTGAACATATAAAGCTAAATGTAAAAATTGGCCACCAGCTGGCACTTCACTCCACATGTAATCAAACCTTATTTGTGCAACTCCTGTGATGAATATTGTTGCATGTACCAAGACAACAATGAGCGAGTACTTAACTTTATATCCTCAGTGACCTTGGGACAGAAGATCAAGGACACCAGATTATGTAATACAAGAGGCCCATAGGCCTGCCTAGGGCCTGTATTTTTCCGTTTCAAAATGAGTGTTTTTCCGTTTTGGGAAACTACAAATTCCGTTTCATTTCCGTTTCACTAATTCTAGTGCTCCATTTTAGCACTGGTCAATAAAAAAGGAAAAACAGTTGATCTTATCGCCTCTGGAAAATGTTGATCCATCGACGAACGGCAAAGTGACTCCATATTGTTTACTATGTACGTTGACAGCCTCCACCTACAGACGGCGCTATTATCATTGTACCTCTGTTGCGCGTTATATCTATATGCCATGCAAATGAATGGATATGGTAGTAATGGGGTCTATAGCGCGCAAATGTCCGGCCTGTCGTTAAATTTGCTCCACGTGGTATCGATAACGCCGCCGACTCGTCAAATTTGGATCCAAGTCCGTGTGTTTTGCTTTATGCGATGACATATGTGGTGATTTTGAATTATTTGAGAGGCAAAATTCACAAATTCCGCTTAATTTCCGTGGCATTTGCCGATTTCCGTTCCAAATCATAAATTCCGTTTGAGATCATAGATTCCGCAAATTCCGTCCGTTTTCCGCGATCGCGGAAAAGTACTGGCCCTACCTGCCTGGTGCTGTGCTGACATTGCCACTGAAGTCTAAGCTTTACCCTGCCAATACAAAATCACCTCTTTCAACTTTACAGGCATGGTGACCTCACAAGAATATGTCAAGGTCACTGATATTAAATATGATTCTAGCTTTGGACATTATCTATATATATCATATAAATTTGGCAAGTCCAATCGAATTGCTTTTTGAGATATGGAATCTTATATCTTAAAACACATTTTGGCTCATAATTTCCATCAAATTTTAGCACCAGTAGTATCATCACCAACTTAGACTTTGACCTCCCCCACAATCCCACCAAATTTGGTGAAGATCTGCCAAAAATTAAAGATGCTAGACTGTTCAAAAGATTTTCATATTTTGACCCCTATATTGCATAACATTGTAGGTGGCGCTACCAATATTGAAAAGGACTAGATTTTTATACCCCCTATAAGTCCTGAAACTTATACTGGGCTAACTTGAAAACTGTGGACAGTACTGCGGTCACAAGATTTTCACATTTTGACATGTACATTACATAATACTATAGGTGGCGCCACCAACATTAATGAAGACAGAGATTTTTATACACTTTATAACTCAAAAATGTTACATGGGCCTATCTCAAGTATTGTGGGGTGCAAAGCATTCACGAGATGACCCCAATATTCCAACTGGCCATTTGACCTTGACCTTCAACTCAAGATTTAAAAAATGTGTTCAAAATATATGCCCAACATCCAGCTTTCCAAATATAGTCTGTTTGTTCAAATCGGGTATTAACTTTTTGAGTTATTTAGGAAAAACAATAAACTTGGACAAGCGCCAAACTCCATAATAACTGAGTCACAGCGACCCCAAAAAGGATGTCATCAAGTCCAGTTTTATATATTATGTAATCAAGTATAATTTTGATCTGGAGGCTCAATTCTCTTTGCCATTGATGTCCAAGCTACACCCAGCCATTACAAAATCACCTTTTCAACTTTACAGGCATGGCAACCTCACAAAAATAGGTCAAGGTCACTGATATTACATAACAATATACCCTTAGCCATGGTCTATACATCACATAAATTTGGCAATTCTAATCCACCTACTTTTCCAAATATGGAATTTTACATCTTAAAACACATTTTGGCTCATAATTCCCATCAAATTATAGGTGGCACCACTAGTATCATTAGCAAC
This sequence comes from Hermodice carunculata, assembly GCA_964020975.1. Lineage (NCBI taxonomy): Eukaryota > Metazoa > Annelida > Polychaeta > Eunicida > Amphinomidae > Hermodice > Hermodice carunculata. The sequence goes on along the minus strand of OZ026614.1, from coordinate 52,192,505 downwards.
TTAGACTTTGACCTCCCCCAGAATCCCACCAAATTTGGTGAAGATCCGCTAAAAATTAAAGATGCTACAGTGTTCACAAGATTTTCACATTGACCCCTATATTACATAATCATGTAGGTGGCGCCACCCATATTGAACTTGGTCCAGATTTTCATACATCCTACAAGTCCTGAAAGTCACATTGGGGTAACTTAAAAACTGTGGACGGTATCACGCTAACGAGCAAAATTTACAGACGGACGGACGTCTCTAGTATGATACACTTATGTAGAAAAACATGACCCATATTCATAAATATCAACCCAACAATGACAGCAAACAGATTCCAGAGTTACCAAAGCATCAACATTCATCTTCCAATACCAATGTGAAGAAACAAATTTCACTGGACTTGAGACAGGCAGTCACCCACAAAAGGCAACTGGTGGTTTTAAACTGGTCCTCTCAACCTTTGAAATATTCTTCATTAAATACAGACTACAGTGTTTCCAATATGTAAAAGGCCCAACCACTCAAAATCCAAATTTTATCACTTCTGCCAAAAATAAAAAGAGAATTGGTATGCCCATCACTTTTTTGGCTCATCTGACTATACCTGACTAGTTCATCTGGATGGCCTGAGTGGGTAAGGGTTAAATATTTTAAAAGGTTAGGCACCCATGACATCTGAATTTTTAGCTCTGGAAATAGTGCAAGGGCATCGTGGTCTTGCTCTAAGAGTGCCACCTAGTGAGCAGGAGCTGAACAAAGCAGCAAAAAATGACATAAGCATATGCCATCCACATTGGCATGTGACATACTTCTACTTCTGCTCTACCTTGACTCCAGTTTGTGGGGGGGGGGATCTTTTTCTTTTTTTTTTTTCTTGTTTTTTTTTTTTTTTTTTTAATTTTTTTTTTTATATAAACAATTTCTGAGTGCCAAATATTGATTTCTTGGCAAGTAATTCCCTAGGCCTGTGGAAAGGGGCCAGGAGACAGCAAAATTCTGGCACATGCCACCACCTGAATTAAGTACTTACTTTTGAACTTTTATACTTAACTTTCCACAATTATGAAACTGGTAAAGAAAATGTATAAGATGAGATTTACCCAAGTATGCTATCGTTGGTTGCACTATCATGAGTAATTTCAACATTTGAGTAAACACGTGACATCAAGTACAAATTCAGCTATGTGTATCCAAAACCCCCTTGGATGGGGTTTTGGTGTATCCTATGATTTACGATGAGGTTTTTTTTCTTTTTTCTGTTCCTTTTTTTTTTTTTTTTGGCAGCACCTCTGTGATATTTGGTTGCATTATTTAATAATGGGAATTCACACTAACTGACACAGACTGCAAAACCAGGTGTACATGTATTAAAACAATACCAGAACAAAATGTTCCTCTGTCAAACAGATGCATACAAATTGATGAAAAGAGATCATTAACAATCACAGAAATTTGGCCACCTGCCATGATTTAAATGGACACTTCCCTTCATTTGTGGAGTGTGTCACTTGCATATGAAAACTTGTTTGTACAAGGTGGGTTCAAGGCTGAAAGTGGGTTATTCTGTAACTCAAATGGAAACTGCCCAGTCAACATGATCAGTGGTCCCTCTTCTGACCTGCCGCAGTCACAGACCTGCCTGTGACTGCCGTACTGTGGGGATCCTACTGCAGTCAACACATTACATTCTGAAATCAACAAAATATTCCAACAATAAATCATATCTTGACCGGGATGCCCTGACACATGACCTATCTGCACTGGGACAGCCCATTCACTTCCCTCTTTGCACCACACACTGCCTCTTTCTGAGACAAAGTGACCCAAAACAGTTCCCTGCAGTTGGCCTCCTCTATCAGCCACTGCCTTTTTAGCCAACAACCACACAACAACGTCGTTATAGATTATTGCACTGCATATCACATGATCATGTTTATCAACCACATCTCTCACACTGTGCACAGTGTTTTTGGTCAATGGCAGCCAATGAACATGTGATCTTGTAAATGATTTTTTCTGCAGGAGACTTGATGAGGGTTTCTGCAAGAACCTTATCAACTACACATGAGCATGGATTCAATAATGGACTGATCCATTCTAAGAAATCAATACCTCTAATTTGGGATTTATAACAGCTGCTATTTTTACAGTGTATATGGGACAGTCTAAAAGAGCATTCCTCCTATCCATAATAAGCATCCTCTGTCAACAGATATCACTGGTATGTACTGTGAAGTAAGTCATTATGACATCAGAACCCACCTGGATCCTTACAGGCCAAATATGATGATACGACTCTTTCAGCACCCAATTTAACCTTAAAATGCCTTGTTTTATTTGCAATGATGAAAACATTTCTCACATGACCTAAATACCTGTTTTGTACAGACCTGAAACAACATCACAGAGCAACACTGACACTGGGTGATTTAAGACTGCCTGTCTGATTTGGGGACATAAACTAATTTGCATACAATCATGGAATACAAATTGGGAATCTTCAGACAGGCACAGTCAAGTGACACTATTTCCTGCTGAACAAAATTACATGTGACACCACTTCCAGAGGACAACCACTAGCCCATCAGTGAGGTTATATTTTTCAACCCACCAGGTGGCTCTCCCTCTAAGGAGCTAGATGCCAAGCCTGAGTTGCCAGTGGTGCCACCTGCAACACATATACTCTATTAAATGACGTCAGTGTTTTGGGTTGACTTTCATGTTCTTGTGACTGGTATATTTGACAGGTCTGTTTACTTCACTGTCAAACATATCAAAATAATGAAACAAAAAGCCTTGAAAGGAAATGAAGATAAAAGAAAGACATACAGGCAAAAAAAACCGCATGGATATTGCTCGGCATCTGTCTTTAGAAAATCTCACTGTTTCTATATACAGTAGTCCTTTCTTTGAGAGAGGAATCCAATAAGACCACATGCCTGTTAAAACCACATTTTTAAGGTCCCAAGTGCTCTCTTTTATAATGTTATTTGACCTCCATGGACCACCTGTCTTATGTGACCACTTTTAGATCTGCCTTATTGGACAATACAAGACATGCATATTAATTTCCTGCCACAACTGCATACCTGGTTATCGTAGTAACTATAGTCTCACCTCTCGAGATATGGGCAGCTGCCTGTGTGGTCAAGCAGGATATTACTAATATTTTGAAAATAAAGAATACTTAGTACAGGCAGATAGAAATTTTTTTTCTTATATCCAGTTTAGGAAGCACTAAAGAACATAGCCATGGCATTTGTAAACAAATTTCTCCTAAAAAAGGCCACTCATTTTGTGAGAAAGGGGTATTGAGCTCTGTCTGTGATCGTAATATGCCTGTGTGTATTGCCTAATTGACAGGTATGAACCCAATGCTTTGTGGCTGGACATTAATATGCATGCCTTGTATTGTACTTGTAGTGCTGTTTTGAATAGACTGGCCTTAAAATGCAATGTACCAGTGTCTTCCTCATATATCTGTTATGCATACTGATTCCACTCCACTTCACCATCAATTAAAAAAAGAACGAAGAAGAAAAAAAAAAAAGAAAAAACACGCAGCCCACAAAGTGCACATAAAACATATGGCATCACAAAGAGATCTTGCAGGACAAGGAGAAGGTGTCCTGGAGTGACCTGATATGAACGCAGCTCACCCAGCATGCTCTGCTGGTGACCTATCACACAAGCAGGACACGCCAATGGCTGACCCGCTCTGACCGACCCACTGCCTGGCTTCAAATCAATAAGTTACCAGGATCCACAGAGCCAATGCCACAATGTCTCTGAATAGAATCTACGCCTCCATACACAGCTCTAGCCACAGTAGTTATGCATGCTATGTTGATGAATCCTTATCACAACTGGCCCCATTCTTTGTAGTAAAAAGTGGTAATTTTTAAATGGTCTTAAATAATTAGGCTGATAAATTGATAACCTTTAGCTTATTATGATTTAGTCCCAAATTTGCTGTCACTGTGTTTCTTTCAGACTTCAAGCTCCAATAAATTACTCCATATCTAAGATAAAAGACTCATTAGTTAACCTAGTATAAATAGATTCCACCCAGGTCTTCTCCTGGGCAGCAGACAAACTGCAAAGGGAGAGTTTTAGGCATGTCATGACATGTGACCAGCCCTTTTGGTTCCATGGTGTGTGATTAAAAGCTGTGTGATTTGTGAAAGGAGTTTTCAATTTGCTTTGACTGATAGGTAAAATACCCTCAAATTTTGGGGGAGGGTTTTTTTTGGGGGGGGGGGAGGGGGGTGATGCTGGATACCGGTCTTTAATGTTGTGGGAAGTGTGCTGGATAACACCCCACTCCCACCCCTACCATCCCCTAAACTGACATGCCATCAGTCAATTATAAATCTCATTTAGGCACACTAAGACCAGTCCATTCAGACAACTTCCTGCCTCAATCCTAACACCCCTAACAAAAGTGTCACAAACCCTGTTCATTTGCCATTCCCATTGTGAAAAAATCCAAGTTTAGGCGCAGCATACGTTTTGACCAAATAACATTTCTGTTCACAAATAAAAACAAGCAAAAAAATAAAACATTTGCTCTGACAAATCCAGTTATGTGTTGGCCAAGGTCATTATTCCATTCATCACGCTGGGCTGTAGTTTACTTCACATGATGTTCCAAGATATTTTCTCCCAATTCAGGACATATTCCTGATCTATCAGTAGGAATTTAGGAGATTGCACAGGTGATTTGAGGACTCCGGAAGGGGGTGTGCCCCTCTGTCAACATGAGAATTTTTTCGTAAATATAGTTAAAATGGCACATTCTGGTGGTTTAAAATTCCAAAATTCAGCTGTAAAAAAGGGATTAGGTAAACACATTTAAAATGCTGTTAACCGCAGTCAGTTAGCAGTAATAACACCAAAATACTGTCACAACACAAACAATTCAGGCCCAATTTATGCAAAATGTCAACTTTTTTTTTTATTTTTTTTTTTATAGAAAAAAACTGGTAATTCGTGAATTTTTTCAAGATTCAGGGGCTCAGGAAAACTAAAGAAATGAGTTAAATTTCAGGAGATCTGAGAATTTGTGAGTTTTGGAACCTCTGCACAGTCTGCATGCAGGGAATTCACCCAAAGTGTCATTACATGCATGCATGGTATGTATGATGTTATGAAAACAAAAATTTCAATTTAAGTCAATTCAAACAGGAAATGGGTCTTTTTTTATGTGAAGTTGGGAAGTCTTGTTCACAGGATAGTGGATGGATTGGGGGTGGGACTTTAATTTACTATACATTGAATCACAGTACAAGTGGAACGAACTTCATTCCTGAATTGATTTGGTCCTGAGATCTCCCCTCCCCCTCCCTCCCTCCTTCCTCCTTCCTCCTAATACCAGCCAGGCAGTCAATATCCAGAAGCAAGTGTATGTATATCTCCAGTGTATGTATATTTTATCTCATAATCTGGCTGGGTTGCCTGCTGAACAACATTCTTGGCAGTAACCAGCCCAACTATAGGGGCACATTCACTCTTGTTTTTCAAAGAGTCAATAAAACATATAATTTTTCTGCACCATTACATACATTCAAAGCCAAAAATATTATTAAATGAACACCCAAAGTGTTAAAAAAGTATGTTATTTCTTCCATAAAAAATAAAATATGCACAAAGCACTTAGTCTTTTTCATCTAATATAGAGCACAAAGAAAGTTCTAAGGCACACAAACAACTGCTCCAATTTTGTAGAAATCAGTCAGCCTACCAGGCCATGCCCACGCAGTAATTAATTCTGCACTTTGAAATACATAAGGTACCCAGACAGGTGATCCTTAAAATTACACTGACCCAGCCACTTCACCCACGTGCTTTGCCAGGCATCACGCCATGCAGGCAACCAGGACAGACCTGGGATAAAATGAAAGTAGATCACACAAACCTACTTGGAAAGGTCATGTACTGAATGAGGTCATACATTTATACATGCGCTCCAGATGTACTCACTGTTGCCATATGTTTCAGCCTTATCTGTTTTCTTTTATTGATGTTCCATATACCTTCTAGTTGCCTAGCACAAAAAAAAAAAAAAAGAGAGGATCATGATGATCCTGTGCCTTGCTGACTGGAAAAATGCTTTTACAGTATTGCAACACATGCACTGTAGTCTGTATAGCTAGCTACATGCAAGTACAGTGGTAGCAAAGTTTGGTATATAATTCATTCATAAAAAAAAAAGAAAGAAAAAAGAAAAAATTGCAGCATCACCTGGTGGCCAAAATAACTAGGTGACCCTATGTCTAATATGAAAGCAATTGGATAAGTAGTTCTTGAGATGAAGAATTTTTTTTAATCAATTTAAAATTTTACAAAAAATACAAAAATTATTGCATCATCATCTTTGAAACTTGGTAGAGGTTCACTTGGGAACATCCAATTCAAAATCAACACATTCCAAGCAGCGCTTTTTGAGAAGTCGAAAATGTAAATACAATAGCCATATATACTATACAGTGGTAACATTTACCCACAGTCGCAAAGTTTGATTTCCCATAACTTTGTAAAAAATTAACATATATCCATATCATTTTCGCAAGCTTTCATTGTCTAAAGTCAAATTATATTCTGATAAAATTTAAAGCCATTCTGGAGAAGTCTAAAAATAGCCTTAACACATGAAAATTCATAAACAAGAGGACTGTGACAGTCCTGTGTTCAGCTGACATGTACATATACCCTTCAAATTTTAAGATTTGCCCAAAACAGGAACAAAGAAATTCATTAGAAAAAAAAATAACAAAAATCAATGGAGCATGACCATTTGAACAAATCTGGTAGAAACCAACCCAAGGTATGTTGCCACCAAGTTGAAAGACAATCTGACACAGTTTTGGGGAAGTCCAAAATGTGAATTAGCATTAGAATGCCCATTGACTTACATAATAATCAATGGGAAAGGTGCATTTACTGAGAAGTCCCCGAATTGAAAGAACTAGTTCAAAATCAGGAATCCACTGCAGTTCCACCTAGTGTCAACTTTGTTTGACCCTACCACAAGAAACAAATCCACCAAGTTTCAGCTTAATCTGAGTGATAGTTCTGGAGAGGTCAAAAATAGCAAAATCGAAAAAACATTGAAAAATACGAAAAAAATTGCAGCACCACCTGGTGAACAAATTAAGAACTAGGAGTCCCTGGGAGTGTTCCTGTGTGATGTCAATGCAATTGGGTGAGCAGTTTCTGAGATTTTTTTAGGATTTGCAAAAAAAAAAAAAAAAAATTTACATATATATATATATATATATATAAAATCCAAAAAACAATGAAGTATGACCATTTGAACAAACTTGGTAGACACCCACCCAAAGTACATTGCCATCAAGTTTGAGGTCAATGGACTACAACAGACGAAGGACCATAAGATAAATTCAGCTACTAACAAGTCAGCTGAGCTAAAAATTAAAGATGCTGGACTGGTCACAAGATTTTCACATTTTCACACCTATACCACATAATACTATATGGGGTATCACCAACAATGATGTTGACAAAGATTTTCATTCACTCATAACTTCTTAACATTATATGGACCTAACTAAAAAATTGTGGGGTGCAGAGCATTTACAAGATGACCCCTATATTCAAACTGGCCATTTGACCTCGATCTTGACAGATGACGGTTCACAACTCATGAATGACTGTAAGATGAGCTAATAATTAAAGATGCTGGACTGATCTCAAGATTTTCACACCTATGTAACATAATACTATAAGGGTGTCACCAACAATGATGTCGACAAAGATTTTTATTTACTTTATAACTTCTAAACATTATATGGGCCTAACTAAAACAAGAGGGTTGTGTGAACAGCCCGTGCCTCAGCTGATCTTGACATTCATCACACTTGCAGCTCTATGAACTTGGGAAAGGATCAAGGACACCATATTCTGAGTAAGTCTGACCTTTATAGAAGAACGCTTACATGTGTAACATCAAAGTTCAAGTAGTTCTCAAGTTATAATGAAGAGTAAAATTCATGTATGTTGCACTGTGACCCCACAAACGAGGTCAACGTCATTCATGTACTGTCTCAGCATGACCTTCATACAGAATAATTACCATGTGTAGCTAACTCAAAACAGATCTCAAGTTATCAAGTAAACAGTAAATTTCGTGTCAGTTGCCCTGTGAATTAGCATTAGAATACCCATTGACTTACATTGTAATCAATAGGAAAACTGCATCGAACGATAAGTACCCAAATTGAAAATCCTTAAAAATCAGGAATCCAAAGCAGTGCCACCTAGTAAACAACTGTTTGACTCTTCCACAACAACATATCCATCACATTTCAGCTTACTCTGAGGGACCATTCTGACAAGTGAAAAATAGCAAAACCATACAAAAAATTCCTAAAAAAATTGCAGCGCCACCTGGTGAACAAATTGGGAACTAGGTGTCCCCGGGAGTGTCTATGTACGATATCAAAGTAATTGGGTACGCAGTTTCGGAGAAGAAGATTCTTTAAGATTTGTCCAAAAAAAAAGAACAAAAAAAATCATTAAAAATCCAAAAATCACTGGAGCATAAACATTTGAACAAAATTGGTAGAAACCCACCCAAGGTACATTGCCACCAAGTTTGAAGTTAATCTGGATGACGGTTTTGGAGAAGAAGTAGAAAATGTGAATTAGCATTAGAATACCCATTGACTTAAATAGTAATCAATAGGAAAGCTGCATTGACCGACAAGTATCCGAATTAAAAAAATCGTTAAAAATCAGGAATCTGCAGCATTCCCACATAGTGAACAACTTTGTTTGACCCTTCTACAAGGAACATATCCACCATGTTTCAGCTTCATCTGAGTGACGGTTCTGGAGAAGAAGTCGAAAATAGCTATAACACACAAAAACTCATAAAAAATTAGGAAAAAATTGCAGCACCACCTGGTGAACAAATTAAGAACTAGGAGTCCCAGGGAGTGTTCCCGTGTGATACCAAACCAATTCGGTAAGCGGTTTGGGAGAAGAAGATTTTTTAAGATTCATCCAAAAAAGAACCAAAAAAAATCATTAAAAATAAAAAAATCACTGGACCGTGACCATTTGAACAAACTTGGTAGAGACCCACCCAAGGCACATTTCCACCAATTTTGAAGTGAATCTGGCTGACGGTTTTTCAGAAGAAGTCGAAAATGTGAATTGTGGACGACGGACGGACAGACAGACGACGGACCCTCAAAAAACCTCAGCTGACTGACAAGTCAGCTGAGGTAAAAATTGTGGGGTGCAGAGCATTCAGACGATGACCCCTATATTCAAACTGGCAATTTGACCTTGACGTTCAACTTGGATTTAAAAATTGTTACACTCAAAATATCTGCCGCACATCCAGCTTTCCATATATGGTCTGTTTGTTCAAATCAGGTAATAACTTTTCGAGTTCTTGATGAATTATTATAATTTCAGACAAGCACCAAACTCCATAATTACTGGGTCAAGGTGACCCAAAAAGTAGGTCAACAAGTACATTTTTATGTACAATGTACTCATGTGCAATTTTGATCTGGAGGCTCAATTCTCTTTCCAATTGATGTCCAAGCTACACATTCCCATTACAAAATCATCTGTTTCAACGTTATCAATATGGTGGCCTCACAAAAATACTTCAAGCTCACTGATATTAAATAACATTCTAGCACTGGACTTGGTCTATATATTCTATAAATCTGGCAAGTCTAATCCAATAACTTTTCCAGATATGGAATTTTATATCTGAAAACACATTTTGGTTCATAGTTTGTATCAAATTACAGTTAGCACCACTAGTATCATTATCAACTTAAAGACTTTGACCTCCCCCACAATCCCACCAAATTTCATAAAGATCCGCTCAAAATTAAAGATGCTAGAGTGTTCATAAGATTTTCACATTTGGACCCCTATATTGCATAATATTGTAGGTGGCACCACCAATATCGAAAGAGACCTACCTTACTATACACCCTATAAGTTCTGAAAGTAACTTGAAAACTGTGGATGGTATCACGCTAATGAGCAAAAGTTTACGGACAAATGGATGCACAGACAGACAGACAGAAGCGATCACTTAAGCACTGCACCCCTAGGTCTGCAGAGCTAAAAATAAGTTGACCAATTATTATATCAAATGGTTTCACATGCAAATGTTCAGTTTTATGAGAAAATTGACCTCTGAAGGTTAACCGTCAAGGTCATTGCCATTTGAAATTTTCCTCAAGTCATAACTCATTTAACTTTTGTCCAATTTTGATCATATTGGGCTCAATATTGCAGATATTGTAACATTGTACATTTCTGTAATTTACATGTGACCTCTAAAGGTCAAAGGTCTAGGTTATTTGGACCTTTGAAATTTTGATCCAGACATAACTTAGTCAATTTTCATGCATTTTCAGTCATGCCAGGCTCAAACTACAGGTACTGCAACACCACACATTTTTGTAATTTTACATATAAACTCTTAAGGTCAAAGGTCAAGGTCATTTGGACCTTTGAAAGCTTCATCTCGCCAAAACTTGGTAAATTTTCATCCAGTTTTAATCACGTTGAACTCAAAAATGTAGGTATTGCAACACTGCACATTTTTGCAATAGAAGAGGTCACAATTAACAATTGTATGTGTACTTAGCTGAATCACAACCCAATACACAGAATTCTTGTGTGCTAGAGGTGCGTATTCCTATAAGATTCTATGTTAAAGTTTCATTCAATATGTTAAATAGTTTTGCAGAAAAAAAAACATCTAATTTAGAAGAGTATTTTAACTATATACAATCATTTAGCAAAAGAAATTTGGTGTTTTAAAGTATAGCGTCTACATAGGAGCAGATTACAATAGGAACTAATGGAAATACATGTACACATACCTAGCCTGCCGTCTACAGAGCCCTCTACTGAGAACCCACATGACCCAGCTGATCTTGACCTTACATATTTACATGTGACCTCTAAAAGTCAAAGGTCAAGGTCATTTGGAACTTTGAGATTTTCATCTTGCCATAACTTGGTCAATTTTCATCTGATTTGGTTCATAAAGGCTCAAATTGCAGGTTTTTCAACACCGCACATTTTTGTAATTAATATGTAAACTCTAAAGGTCAAAGATCAAGGTCATTTGGGCGTTTGAAAGTTTCATCTGCCATATTCATCAATATTCATCCATTTTCAGTCATGTCAGGCTCAAATTGTAGGTATTGCAACACTGCACATCTTTGTAATTTACATGTGATCTTTAAAGGTCATTTGGACTTTGAAATTTTCATCTAGCCATACTTACAACTTTCATGGTGGAGACAGCTTTGCTTCTCTCTCTCTCTCTCTCTCTCTCTCTCTCTCTCTCTCTCTCTCTCTCTCTCTCTCTCTCTCTCTCTCTCTCTCTCTCTCTCTCTCTCTCTCTCTCTCTCTCTCTCTCTCTCTCTCTCTCTCTCTCTCTCTCTCTCTCTCTCTCTCTCTCTCTCTCTCTCTCTCTCTCTCTCTCTCTCCCCCTCTCTCCCTCCCTCCCTCCCTCTCTCAGGTCTTACCCAAATGGGAATGCAACATCAAGTCCTAAATGATGCCCCTTGATTACAATAAACAGTCAACAGTTACCAGAGCCTTCTGTGAAAATGTTTACATGTTCCTGCACGGTGCACAAACATTTAACCGAGTTGGTTCCAACTTCTGTCCACATGGTCAGGATCCAGAGCCAAATCTTGGCAAAAAAAAAAAAATAAATAATACCATTCTGAGAACAGATACCCTTGGCGCCCACAATCTTTTTTTCCTCAATTCTGCAACATTTTTCCTTTTTTTTCTTTTTGGAGACTTCATAGTGGAACACTTTACATGCAGTTTCCATGTCCAAAAATTTGATGAAATGTTGTCCACTTGTGTGCCACTCAGACGGCCTTTAAATACTTCGTAAGTTTTATAACAAGTTTAAAAATAATAAGAGGAAGCTGGTTTTTGATAGGAACATGGCCCCTTATAATGTACATCTCTGATAAAAATTTGGTGAAGCTGTGATGGATCCTTGTTGAGACATTATGGTAACGTCATCCCCTTGTGCCTCACTCAGAAGGCCTTGAAATAAATATTTTAAAATTTCATAAAAAGTTTAAAAATTATAAGAGGAAACTGGTTTTCAATAATCTGGTCACTATAAGGTGCATCTGTGACAAAAAATTGATACAGCTAGAGTGAATGTTTTTTGAGATATCACGGTGACGTCAACAAGAAGGACAGACAGACAACGCAGGGGATGACAATACCCTACGGCACTTTATGTGCGAGGGTAAAAAGGGAACATATACGCGTTTGGAAAATTCAGTAATTTTACAGTATACAGACACTGGTAAATGTCATAACATGCATATGTTGTACATGTATGAACAGAACAAGGCTGAACCACAAATAGATTATTATGTACTGCCACCCCAGATAAATGCCATTGGTAGCTGTAGCAGTACATTTTTACCCCGGCATTCAGGCCTGTATATACAAGGTTGTATTATTTATGGAAGCACCAAAAATTTTCTCAACTTGCACTATTGACATTAGCTCCTGCTATGGTCAGTCACCTTTCCTTATGCCAAATCATTAGGGTACAATGTCATACAGAACCTGTAATTAATTCCATGCTAAGTCCCTTTTTATGCTTTTTAATCCAAGTACCCGGAATTAAGATACAGACTGCAGATCAAAATTTTTGATGAGAAGAGCTTTCATTGAAGTACCAACATGTATTGTCTGAAGCCTATGGTTTAAGGATTCAATCACAGGTTTATGTCAGTAGTGGCAAAACTCCGCACCGGAATGCATTCAAAGCATGGAGTCCTCCCCTGACCTAAGTGGGTGGGATGCAAGCCTTAAATACAACAGGCCTAATTTTTGAATGTCAAGGATGCTACTATTTGCAGAATCAAGATTCACATGTTCAACTTCTGATACCAGAAAACCAATATGACAACTTAGTCCTTAGTGAACACTTCTGTGTTTATCAGCAAGCTACAATGCACAAGTGGACTTACAAACAAAAGCTATCGATCTTATTTCCCCATGTATAGAAATTTGAAACAAAGCATGCTATAGTCTTTATGATGGGCCTACCAATGGTGAAATTCTGGATTGATCTGGGCCTGAACTAGACCTACCTTCAAGGCAAAGCACTGACTGAAGGGTCCGCTATATGCTAAAATTAGGTCATGGTGACACTAAAATCAAATCAGTTAATCTTGCCAGGTAAGATAAGCATATTGCCAAATTTGAGCAAAATACATGGAGGCATTCTGTAGATATCGCGGTAAGGAGAATGTGCACACCCGGACAGATGGACAACCCAAAAACATAAGGGGTCCCCCCATGAGGCCAGCCCTTAATTATTCCTATCAAACTTTAATTAACATTCCTTAATGAACTTTTCTATTGTCTCTAAACAATAGAGAAGTTCATTAAGGAATGTTAATGCTTTCCTGGTCAGAGTAGTACTGAGTCAATAGCTTTCCTGGGCAAGGTGAGTCATGCCAAACCTGCACCAAGGAAAGCTATTGCCCTAGGGCCTGCCATCATTTGTTTACATACAAGGCTCCGCAAAAATGTTTTCTAACAACAAGAAAATTAAGGAACGATATTAAGGCAGACCACTATTTTCATCCAGGTGCTTTTGGGCAATTTGAGCGGGAAAGAGTTAAAGCAATTTTGTTTCATTAAATAAAAGTACTTAGAATTCTTTTCATTTATTGGAGTAAATCAATTTCAGATTTCTTCATTCAATTTCCTAAATATAAAACACTATGAAATACATTATACAATCTTAATACTGACTAAGATATTCCACAAGAACCAAATGTCATTAATGAGGTCCAACTGCTTGTATCTCTCTCATACTGACATGCATTACATCATATGTCATCAGAAATTTATAAATACAACATATGTATAAGAACACCACATGAGTCTACACTATCATTAAAGAGCGGACACTTACAGTTTCCTTTCTTTGTAGCATTATGTCAAACTGACACACCAGACTGGCTCAGATATGACACTGACAGACTTCTAGGAACCCAGTTCATTCACTCTGGTATTTGTAGCTTTTTTTTTTTTTTTTTTTTTTTTTAAAGTTAAGGGATGCCAGTTTGTCCACTAGGTATGCATGCACAGATGTACCTTCTCTCCAAAGACCACCTCTCATGACAGGTTGCATCTCTTTAAGACCGCCCTTTCATGATACTTGTCTATTTATTTCTGATATTTACCTGCATTTTAAGATCAACTGCACCAAAGGACCATATTTTGCTGGTACCAAGGAATAGTCTTTAACAGCATGTAAATTCTAGACAGCTTGACAAAACTGGCGATATGTAATGCAACTTTCTACCTTTTTGGCTAAAATTTCAAGGTGCATGTGCAGAAAATGCAGCTCACACAACATATGACTCACACATAATGATGTGTGGATCTGTTCATTTTTCAATGGCAGTTGGTGGTGGCATTGCTATGATCTCTGTGAACCGATCAGGACACATACTTTTCTTACATTTACACATGCAATAGTGTATGTTTTTTAGCAAATTGTCCTAAATATCTGAACACCTGTTTATTTAAAAAAAGGAAATAAATAAATAAAAGGAAGACACTTCCATCCCCCTGATGGTAACACTTGAATGGGCCCCAAGAAGCCAATGTGCAGTAAATTACTCAAGCACCAACTATGTTTATAGGGGTGTCAGGTTGCTCCAAATGACATCCCACAACTTCTTTATTTATCATGTTTATAGTTGAAAGAAATAGAAAATATCAAAAATTATCAACTTTTCTTGCCATATTTATTCATGCTGATATATACTGATGCTGGCTGGGACCATGCATGTATTTATTGTGGTACTTCCCTGCATGCCAACACCCCTGTCTGCAGTGTTACAATGTTCCACGTAAGGATAGAAGCTTGAATCACTGTGACCTTCACACTAGAATGCATTCATTGGCCTCTTTTTTTTTTTTTTTTCATTCTCTCAATGAAAATCTGGGTCACCTGGATTGAAACAAAGAGGGTCGTTTAAGTGCACCAATACAGTCGCGACAGAGGAATACCATACCTCTTTCCAAAATATATCACCTTGGTGGAGTACCTGTATTGACATGATTGGTCTACAATAACGACATACCTGGACACATCAAAAGCAGCAGAAAGGAATATCTATCAACTTCCACTTCCTGTGTCTCCAATATTGTATCTTATTGCAGACATTTGGCAAGGTGTTAATGTATACTACCTGGTAAAAGTCATAACAGTTACAGTGTTTGAAAATGATCACTGCCCCAGTCTGATGTCTCAACACGGGTTTCGTTGCAACATCTACTGGCTGTATTTCTTTTACTGGAAATCATGAACACACCTTGCACGTTAACAAGTGATACTGCTGCATTCATCAGCAAAATCACACTGGACATTCAGTTGTTGTCAGCATCATTAAATTTATAACCATCATTGTCACAGTCACTCTCTTGGTATCATAATTTACTCTGCTCTTTTTCAATGATGTCTATAGTTTTGAATTGTATGGTGATACCATTTTTTTTTTCATTAACAAGGCATGCTATTAACAACTAAAATCCAATTTTATAAACTCAGATCTTCATCCCCCCCCCCATGCTTTTAACATGTTAGAAATACGCTTCATGTTTTCATAATATGTGCCAGGTGTTGTAAATGAAATGGACTCTTGGCATATGAAGTGTTACAGACAACAATGTCCCATGAGAGCATGATAATATTTGAACAGATGTCTCCACATCAGTAACTGTTCAGCTATTTCCTTGCTTTGAGACAGCTAATTTGTTTCTCCAGGTATATGGGTGGACACCTGTAGATAATGCTTTTAATGATTATGGCATCCCATAAATCTCTGCCACACATATCAATGATGGAACTGCATCTCACTTTCACTACATTCAACTTAGGTGCACTCTAAAACGTGGAAGAGTCCATTCCAGATACCTACTTCATTGAAATGTCACTCCATTTTTTTTTCTTTAAATGCTAGAGTGCAATCAACCATTAAGGAAAAGTTTGTGCTAACAGATGAGTATTCAAAGCAGGTACATGACATGTAGGTTTTGATCTTTCCTTTGTAAAATACAGTTTATCAATGCAACAAAGCAGACAGATTTCAACACTTCATTCTATACATGCCGAATTACACACACAAAAAAAGCTCTTTTATTCAATATGCATGATGGCAATGCTTTACTGCATCTAATATACATTCACGAGATACTGACAGGTCAAACTAAATGCACTTCCACTTTCTTTCTTTCTTTTTTTTTGGGGGGGGGGGGGGGAGAGCATAGTTGTTCCGGATAAGGTAAACCTGGGCCCTGTTTATTACATGGGTGATCCATTATCGAATGACTTTCTTTTTTCCTGCTGTATTCAACTTGTGTGAACAGCTTTCTGCTTCGTAATTACCCATAACCAGCAAAGCTATCAACATAGTCCCTGTTTCCAGGTATATTTCATCTACACTTCCATTGCAAGTAGTTAAGCAACATGTAAGCAAGCTCACTTGCACCACCAACTGAAGTCCAAACACCTTGGCTATTTAGAGAGGGAAAGGGCGTTTGTGACTGCCATAGAGTGAGCAAGTGCCTCTCCAGCCCATACTGCTTGGTTCACCATTCCCTCCAATTACAGGCAGCCTTTCTAGCCTGATGTATTGAATAGCTAAAAAAAAGTGTATGCATCTGCGTAAGTGCAGACTTACCCCCTTTCAAACATAGAAATGACTGAATCTGCCAGTTTTGCGTGATGCTTTCGACTGTATCTTATGATGAGAAGCAGCTATGAAGCTATGAGGCAGGAGCCAAAGCCAACGTATGGCAGAAATCGATAACCACCAGCTAGGTCAAAGTGACCCAGCAATCTTCAACCATTTTACTTAGTGATGTAACCCTTATACCTCACTCAAGCAAAATGTGAGTGATCAATTTTGAAATATTGCAGACTGTATTATCACACTCAAGTGTCCTGTACTGAGCTGACCCTGCATGCACAAAAATTTTGCCCATGCAGGTTCAAAATGAAGTGGTCCTGTGCCCTTTGGAATTAGGTAATGGTCACTTTCTGTCGTGCACAAATATCAAAATAACAATTATAAAAATTCTAGTTCAAAAAGGTTTTATGGCCAAAGTATCTATCAGGTTATCTAATGAACAGTAAAATTCAGCAAGTGACCCTGTGGCCTGGAAATGAGGTCAAGGTCATCCATGTACTGTGCAGGTGCAATCTTCATACACATATCTAGAAGTGTCCCTACTCAATTTCAAAGCAATTAGCAATGTGCTTTTGGAGAAAAAAATGCCTGAAGACTTTGCCAAAAAAATATAAGAAACAAATACCCAAATGAATGGAGCATTTGATAAAAATATGGTAGCAACCCGTCCAAGGTACATTCCCACCAAACTTGGAGTGGATCTGGATAATGGTTTTGGAAAAGAAGTCAAAGATGTGAATCACATACATGTAGCAATCCCTATTGATTTACATAGAAACTAACGGGAATATATGTGTCAATCAATAATTACCCCAAAAATGAACATTTTGTTCAAAATCATTAATCCACAGTAATGTCACCTGACGTAACACTTTGTTTGGCCCTTTCCAAGGGTACATTTACACAAAGTATCAGCATGATCTCACAAACGGTTTTGGAGAAAAAGTCAGAATACCAAAGGCTAAAGCACATAAAAATTCATTTTAAACAAGAGGACTGTGATAGTCCTGTGCTCAGCTAACATGTACATATACCCTTCTGATCTTTTAAGATTTGCCCCAAAACTCAAAAACTGTGGGGTGCACAGCATTCACAAGATGACCCCTATATTTCAACTGGCCATTTGACCTTGACCTTCCACTCAGATTCACAAATTGCTACCACTTATATAAAAACTCGCCAGTACTTTCAGACCTGTATCCACTATCAGGGCGACCTTCTCCATTGAGCTTTGTCTTTGACGTAGTGGGTTGCCGGGCACTCAGGCAATTGCTGACCCTTATTTTATTGCCTCAGGGCGACTTCTACGTCTGACACATGATACTATTTCTGGGGCCTACAACTGGTCACTGTTTGTCGTTGTATTTACATTTTCAGGTAACGCTCACTCTGGAAACGTCCCACTATATATAGTACATTACATTCATTCGACAAATTAACCTTCCCTTGACACTAATCACACATATATTCTGGATGCTACCTCTTCAAAGTATCCAATCGACATGGCTGCCATTGTGAAAATAGTGAGTTCCGCACCCAATGCCAATGGTTTGTGAATGAGCATTGGGACGATCTTGCCGAGTGGGGGTGGGAAGAGGTTTAAAATATATGAAACCAAAAATTTATATTTTGCAATTATTTCAGAGCATTAATAATGATATATTACTGTGGCCGCAATTCACTTTCATATCCAAATCAAGTGTACTTTTGTGAGACTGTCCCGCAATCAATGCATTAATTGCGCAATGTTCAAAATGGCCCTCGAGCGTGCCGTGTCGCATTTGGATTTGTAACTAACGATGACAACTGCTTCAGACACAACCGAGCAGGCAGATTAAAGTTAAGATAGTTAGTCATGTTTGCCCTGGTAAATCGGAGAACAGACACCTGGAACCATGCTGAAAATACGTGGCCACGATTCGCTGTGATTTTCCTTTCCCACAATGCATTACGCCATGTTTAAATGGGCGTTCAAAGTGCGTGCGTTATGCAAACGCCTTCGTGGTGCATTTGGATTAATAACTAACGTAGAGAAATGCCCCCAGAGCCCCCCCCCCCCCCCAGCATGTGCCTTCAGCCCTTTGGGCTGTGTAGGTTTATGTACATTTTTGAGCCACTTGGGTCTCTGACTGAGTCTGTAGCACTGGCCTGGGTCGACCAGTATTTATTAGGGAAGGACGGCTTAAAGGTACTTTTTTGTTCCATTAATTTTAGGGTTGGTCCTTTTTAGTAGAGTGTGTCAGGTTACGGGAACCACACATTTATTTTTGTTAGGCCTTCGGTAACTTGGATATTTGTTGAAACATGTTGAAAATGTATGTTCTTTCCCCTTTTACACATTACCTCTTTTGACTTCAGTTTAATTTGTTACCTGGGCACAGCCAGGAGCACTTGTTTGGTTTAAAACATGCTACCCGCATCCAGCTTTCCATACATGGTCTGCTTGTTCAAATCAGGTAATACCTTTTCAAATTTTTGAAGAAAAACAATAAACTTGGACAAGCACCAAATTCCATAATCATTGGGTCATGATGACCCAAAAAGTAGGTCCATCGAGTACAGTTTTATGTACTATGCACTCAAGTGCAATTTTGATCTGGAGGCTCAATTCTCTTTGCCATTGATGTCCAAGCTACACCCTGCCATAAAAAAAATCACCTCTTTCAACTTAACAGGCCTGGTGACCTAACAAAAATACAAAGTCATTGATATTATATAACATACTAGCATTGGACATGGTCTGTACCCTATAAATTTAGCATGTTTAGTTCAATCACTTATAAGAAGATATGGAATTTTATATCTTTAAACAAACTTTGGCTCATAATGTCTGTCAAATTATAGATAGCACCACCAGTGTCAAAGGCAAGTGAAATTTTGACTCCTACACAATCCCACTAAATTTCATGAATATCTATCAAACATTAAGGATGCTTGAGTCCAGTAGACTGTAGAGTGGTCACAAGATGTTCACATTTTGATCCATATATTACATAATACTATAGGTGGCCCCACCAATATCAAGCTCGAGCTAAATTTGTACTTCAAACTCCTGGAAGTTACACGGGGCTATCTTGAAAACTGAACTGTATTGCACTCACAAGCAAAGTTTATGACGGATGACAGCCGGACAGATGGACATACATGAATGATACCATGAGCTATGAGACTTTTGGTCAGCAGAGCTAAAGATACATACAAAATTCATAGAAAAAGGTCACAGCATTACATGTTGAATAAAAATTAAGGTGTAGGGGTCCACAGAAGTGTGCATGTCAAATTTGGAAGCAATTGGACCATATACTGTCAAGTAACCACGGCAAGCTCAGTGACATTAAGATTAGAAGCCAGTCAACATGTCCCAGAACAATCATCCAAGGTACAGTGTATCAAAGGACAAGATTTTTTATTTTGCCAAAAGGGCAAAAAATTCCAGAAATCACCAGACCATGACCATAGTGGCAGATATCAATCTAAAGGTACATTCCCACCAAGTTTGAAGTAGATCTGGCTAACGTTTTTGGAGAAGTTAAAAGTGTGAATTGCGTTCAGATGGAAGGACGATGGATGACTGACCATCCCATAAGCTCAACTGACTGAGAAGTCAGCTGTGCTAAAGATCACGTTGACAGCACCAGGGTTGCTGCATGAACTTTAACTGAATGGAACACTTTACAATATGATATGCTACTGAGTGCATGTCATCAGTGTGGTTCCAAGCAACATACACAGGAGCGTCATGTCACCATGGCACGTGCAAGACACAGATGTCATCTTGTTACCGGGTCATCCTCCATCCACCACCACCGCCCACCATGCACCACATGTCATTAACATCACCATTCACCTTCAGTGGCACGTCCTGTGCAGCAGGTAGACATGCTGTCTGTCTAGCATGGGGGTGGAATCATAAGCCTGTTGAACCCACGCTATATCATGCACGTGTCACCCAGTAATACAGTTCACAAAAGCTGCAAGCCTTTCCTTTCAGGAAACCACTCTACAAGCCTCAATGCAGCATGATTCTGCAAAAGCTACAAGTTGTTCTTTTGATCAGACTGCTTTTTGTTTTCAAAACTGTGTGACAGACCACAGAGCTGCAAGTCTGTGAAAAGGCACTTTGATTCTTGGTAAAGGGCAGCAATAGTTTGCAGTTGATGAAGATGTATCCAGGTCTCTTTCCCCGAGAATGGAGGTTTAATAAAATATTATTACTATTATTAGACCTGATCCCTGATTTTCAATGAATGTTTAAATTTGGGTAATTGTCAGTTAATGCATACAGTCCTATATATTACCTAAGTCAATGGTGATTGCAACGGTTATGTACCTATTTAAAACTAAAGGCCAGCTTCACTTCAAACATGGTGGGGATGTGCTTTGTATGGGTCTCTACCATCTTTGCACAAACTGTCACACTCCAGTCAATTTTACATTTTACATTTTTAATGAATGTTTTCGTTTATTTTTGGAAAAATCTTTTTAAGAAATCTTTATCTCTGAAACCTAGACGCCAATTACTTTATTTTTGTTCACCAGTTGGTGCTTTTCACAATTGTTTGTGTGCGTTTTTTTTTTTTTTTGTTGTTGTTGTTGTTGTTGTTTTTTTTTTTGGTTTTTTTTTATTATTATTTTTTTTTTTTTACTTTTTTACCCCCAACTGTCCATTGGATTCTATTCAAACTTAGTGGTTATATACCTGGACTAAGTCTTCACCAAATATTTTCACCATATGGTGCTGCTATCATTTTCTAATTATCAAAGAACTACATGTATCAAAATTGTAAAAAAATTAGTAAAGGTACATATGCATTGAGCGTTGTTACAACAGGGATAACAGCTAATGTGGCACATCAACTTCTATAGCTTTGTAAGGGCAGATCCTCAGGCCAATGGCCACTATTAAACACTGATACGAAAGTATCAATGGGGTTTCTTTTGGTGCTGTTAATTTTGACCTTGGGTGACCTTGAAAGGTCAAACTGACACATTGACTTATATCTCGGTGATGGTGGATTATAGGGCTATGGTTAGGATTAAACACTAATACAAAGACATAGGGTTTCTTTTGATGTCAATTTTGACCTTGAGTGAATTTAAAAAGTCAAACCCACATTTTGCTTTGTATCTCACTATTGGTGGATCTTAGGCCCATGGTTACGGTTTCTTATAGTGTCATCAATTTTTGACATTGTGTGACCCTGAAAGGTCAAACTGACATATTGGCAATGGTGGATCATAGGCCCACAGTCAGTATTATTAAACACTTATGCAAAGACATACAGTTTCTTTTGATGTTAATTTTGACCTTGGGTGAATTTAAAAAGTCACACCCACATTTTGCCTTCTATCTCACTATTGGTGGATCCTAGGCCCATGGTTAGGATTTGTTATGGTGTCACCAGTTTTTACCTTTGGTGATCTTGAAAGGTCAAATTGACATATTTGCTTATATCTTGTTAACAGCAAATATGGCAACTTTCATTCTAAGAAAATTATAACTCCTGAACTGTACGAGTCAAGCCTGACATTTCAAACAGTGATGATAGATTTAAACAAAGTTGACCTTGATATACTACTGGTCATGAGGCCACTTCAGTCCCACTCACCTGAGCACAGGACTTTCACAGTCCACTTTTTTCTTTTTTTTTGAAAAATGAAACCAAAACAGATTTGGCAACATATTTTTTGGGGGGGGGGGGAACAAACCTAACCAGCTTTAATAAGTTTACAGGCAAGGTGGCTGTTCCAGTGGATTAATTTGAAGTTTTGTTGCAAGTAATTATCATACAAATAATGCTGGGGAGCCCATGTGTTATTGAAGGTCATCAGTCATCAATAACACACAAGACATCAGCCAAATGTCTCATTGACTTCTGAAGACTGATGACCTTCAATAACACATGGGCTCCCCTGCATCATTTGCTCTATAATATAAGCAACCATATAGTAGCTTTTAAAAAGCAAAATGAACAATGATAGATAAGTTTTGACATCAGTATAACAAAAAAAATTTAATACCATCAGGAAAAGATCTGAAGTGACCAATATTAATAACAGGTACTAGTTAGGCCTACAAGCCTCCTTGTACTTTGTGAAGTCAACAGTAACATAGAAATAAATACACTTGTAGGCCTTTTCTAATAGGTTTAGTTAAATACTAAATGATTTATCATGGCAGGTACATGATAGGCGTGTTCATATTTATTCTTGAAATTAAAAACAACTGTGCAGTTGTAGAAATTTGGTTTAAAGTCAAAAACATGGCTTACCACGCCACCTAATGGTAAAAAAGGGAATTGCTAGCATGGGTTATTGATCATGAACACCATACGTTATTGATGTTTAACACATGGCCTGCGAAGACCCAACGGCCAATCAGTGCTCGTCTTTTAATCTAATTATAACTAGAACAGACTGATTTTCCAACAGAAAATCAAATGTCTCCCGGTGGAACACTTACGTCTCTGAATAAGCTACAGGTGATAACAAATTACAAATGACCAAGTTTGCTTGAAAATTACAATCCTATTTTAGCTCTCACCTAGATACATTACTCTAGCAATTTTCATCAAGTTCTTCAAGACTTATTGCACAGTAACCAATTTCACATAAATGACCCTGTGACCTTGAAAATTAGGTCAAGGTCACTCAAATACAATCCCAACCTTGGTCTTACCTAGATACATAATACTACCAAGTTTCATCAAATTCCATCCTGTTCTTCATGACTTATCGAATAGAAACCAATTTCACATAAGTGACCCTGTGACCTTGAGAATTCGCTCAAAGTCATACAAATACAATCCAAACCTAGGTCTTGCCTAGATACATAATCCTACCAAGTTTCATCAAATTCCATTAAGTTCTTCATGACTTATCGAATGGAAACCAATTTCACATAAGTGACCCTGTGACCTTGAGAATTAAATTCGCTCAAGGTCATCCAAATACAATCCCAACCTAGGTCTTGCCTAGATACATAATCCTGCCAAGTTTCATCAAATTCTGTCAAGTAACTTCAAGACTTATCGCACGGAAACCAAGTGTTGAAGAACCTGAACAACAACAACAACAACAACAACAACCAGAAGAAGAAACGGGCACTAAAACAATATGTCCCCCGGCTTCCACCGGGAGACATAATAAGCTTATATTACAAAAGCCAATATCCCTAATCTCCAACCCTAGAAATTGTGGCACTTGATCCTGTAGCATAAACAGCAGGCAATTCATCAAGGGAGTGATACTGGACGTCTGAAGTTCAACAAGAATAAGAACATCTAGCAGGCAACTACATGTACATATACCTGTATATTTAACTTTATGGTCAGCCAGAAAGTATATATTAAGAAAAGTTTAGTGTTATATCAATTGAAAATACATTGACAACTACTGCTGCTTTTGATAGCCATACATGCATTTTTTTGAAACACAAAAATGAATACATTTGAACTCTGTTGTTATGTTCAAATGTGCCTGCAAAAAAAAAAAATAATAAAATAAAAATCTTACATGTCAAATATTGCCTGCTTCAATTTTTTTAATGTACATGTATATATCTCAACTCATTCCTGGTTGGTCAGAGTATGAGTGAGAAAATAGCTTTCCTTGGACCAGGTTGGGGGCATCCAACCCATGCCAAAGAAAGCTATTGACCTAGCATGTGCCATCATGAATGGTCTTGCACACAAATCTCAGCAAAAGGGTTTTCTAGTAATGATAAATTTAAGTTCACATGCTACGGAAGATGACAATTTACATCAAAATGCTTTTGGGTGATTTGAGCGGGAAAGGGTTAACTGTTGGTAAGACCTATCAAGAAAGTGATCCCTTGGCCAACAGCTCCCATTGGTGCCAGTTGGGTGTTAATCCATGCTGTTGATCCAGTCTCTTTCTGTCCAAGAAAGTATAAAGTTACTTCTGTGGAAGATCACCTGCTGCATGTGGTCATTTTCATTTGCTCAGGTTGCCATGTACGGCAGGTACTGAGTCCTCTTATGCTAGTAGTCAGTCTATTCAAGTTGGTAGCTGCAGGTGTTTCCGCACAGGAAATATGGCTCACAGAAGCTCAAACTTTATGGGCAGTAACAGGTCAATGTCAAGGTCACAGCAGACAATTTTTGATGTGCAACACACCTCTATCCTATGGAGTGTCTATATACAGTGGTCCCCCACTTATAAGGCCACCCCAAATGCACTGGAAAAGTGGCCTTATAAGAGGGTGGCCTCTCTTCAGGAGTAATTGACTATGAAAATGCCATACTTGCTGCATGGAGAAGTGGCCTTTGTAGAGGGGGTGGCTTCTCTTCAGGAGGGCCTCATAAGAGAGGGACCACCGTACCAAATTTGGCAAATGTAAGTGTTACAGAATAGGAAATATGGCTCAGACAAGCTTTGTCAGAAATCAACAGGACCAAAAGAAGGACGGAAGGACAAGGCACAAACCTGTAGTCCCCAATGGGGGGACTAATAAGCCTAGCATACACGCTTATCATTGGATTTCCATCATTATTCCAATCATCTACTGTTTTCAAAACATTTAGCCCTTTCCCACCCGCAAAGTTAAATCTTAAAAGTGCCAGTATGTCAAATATTCTCCGTTTCACTGCTTCAATTAAGTGTCTAAACTCTTTTATTGCCGATTGCAACAAAAGTCAGTGTGCTCTCAATTAAAATTATGATACTAAGTTCTTAATTCTCTGCACACCAACCTTTTATTCAAGTACCAGCATACCTCAGTGTTGCAAACCGTCCAGAATCATACGGGAGTCTCTCGAAAATTCAGGCATGTCCTGTCTACCCTCCTGACTCCCAAATTATCCAAAGAATCTCACGAAAATTACCACAAATGTCATTCTAAAAACATAATATGGTAAATTTTAACTAATACGCCTTTCACAGTGACATTTTTCAGGCAAATTAAGCTGCTGTGCATCTCGCAGCGTACTCAAACTGGAATCCATGTACCCTCAAATGCCTCAAAAATGCATATTTTGATATTTATTTTTGATTTTTTTTTCCGAGGAGCATGCCCCCGGATCAATCTATGAGGGTTTCGCAGCTTACGCCACTCGCCACTTCCTAGTCTCCCAAAAATATGTCTCCACCAGGTTGGCAATGCTGATACCTACTGTTGCATTGACCATAAGAATGGTACATACAAAGGGAAAACAATTGACTCAATTTTATTCCAGTTGGGACAAGGTTAAGGATTCCCTCCCACCACCCCTCCCTCCCCATTTGCCTGTCATCATGAAAGAAGTTAAAAATTCTAGACAAAACATTCCTTTGCAGACAAAATCAATAATATTAGTCTGGTTTCTATGGAAACAGTTCTAGGTTCTACAACCCATCATACTGTGTATTCCATCAGATGAGTCCATTTAAGGGGTTGTTTAATGTAAGATGGGTTCTAGGTTCAATGAAATCATGACTGTTTAATGGAGGACCTCCAGTTATTAAACCTTAATTGCACTGCAGTTGCTGCTGGGCTCCATTTTTCTTCACCCATCTTCAGGGTGTACACGACTCATTAAATTTCTCCACCACCACTCACCCCCACCCCCACCCCCCCACCCCCGTTTCCTATACCTTTTTTTAATAATGACTTGCCTTTCAGTGACTGAAGTTTGAAGCTCTGCCTGGGGAGCAAGTGGAGAAAGTCAGTTCTCTGACTGTGCATCTCACTCCACCCCACCCCCACCCCCCAGTCTTTTAGTTTCCTCCGCCACATGAAAGGGTAGGATGTATGTGCCAAAGCATTGGTGCCACAGAACATGACTCCTAGGTCAATACTAGGCTTCTTTCGCCATCCAAGTAAAACAAACGGATCTCTGTTTGTATGGCCAATGCCTAAATCTTTAGTAGTTCCATCTTCTTTGGCTATTGTCAGAAGCCTCACATTTTTTGCTTACAAACAACAGCTGTGTTTACAAAAGGCAAGCGGTTTTGCAGACCTGCCCCCATTTTAAGACACCCACTACATTTCTATTTGTGGCAGCAAACTTTTTCCAAAACTGAACCACATGTTGCCCTCATTTCTTCTCCCTGAGTCAGACATGAATTCCTGTCAATATTCCTGCAGGGTCTTGGCCCATTTTAAACAAAAATTTCCTACCAGCACAGGTCAAGCACCAGATGCCTGTCACAAAATTAGGACTTAGAACTGGGTCAGGCTTACCCATATATTCCCAAAGTGGTACCAAGCCAGTCAAAAATTTTGGTGTTGAACATACACACATATTCATGCAAGCATGATAGCAGCCATGTGCTGATAAAATGAATCGTAACAATCACTTTTGCAACAGGTTCTAAAATATTGATCCTGTCGCACAAACTATATATAACTCTTGGTGCTGCTGAGGTTGAAGCACCTGGATGGGCTTCCACCCCTCCCCTGATGGCGAATGGAATGATCTGAACTGAGAGTGAGGTCACTGGAAGGAGGACGGGGAGAACTGATCGCCCTTGTTCCAGTTCAGTGGGTGGACGTGGTCTGATACACTGCAGGACAAACAAACCCACATGCCAGTCAGTCTGCCCTACATTGAAGTAGCTCCGACCTATTTGTTGACAGAGGCTGGAGGACAGAAAAAGCCGGACCAGTCCAATATGTTACAGATTGGTCTGCAGAATAGACTCGTCCTGTGTCCTTAGTGTGTCCTTGTCTGTACGAGGAAATTAGCATTCAGACTTTTTGTATCACTTAGTTAATTCAGGTACAAAACATAAACATGTCTCAGACAGACATAAAGAAAAACCCTTAGGAACAGCACAGTAAGGTTGACCTTCAAGTGATGGAAATACACCAACAAAGGCAAAGAGAGTTCATTGAGATGATTTAAGAGCAAAGAACTGGGGTGCACTTGAACCGACTCATCTTGCCCCCCCCCCCCATGTTTCAATTACTAAAAAAAACATGAAGTATCTTCCTTTTGCACATGGTAAACAAGAAAATTGTAAATAAAGACATTACAGGCTCATCTGCCAGCGTTCGAAATTGCACTAGTCTATTACTCCAACACAAGCAAATTTTCTTGTGGGACAAATTGTCTTGACAAAGTTTGTGGTCCAATGATGTGGATTGGTGGAATTTTTTAGGGGACAAGTGAATTTGTTTTCTTATTCCAGTCACAGTCTACACAAATATGGCCTTGTATGTGCCGAAACAATACCAGTATTGTATAAATATCAAGAGGAACATACAGGAAACAGACATACATGTAGATATGATCTGTTAAATGTGAGAAAAATATATTTTTCACAGTGCAAATGCACAAAATAACACAAAAACAGCATTATTTTGTTTTCATCATATTGGTGCTTCTATTTGGCATATTCCACATATAAAATTTCTTTTTATATATCTTTATCCTTTTTGTGAATACCAGAAATAAGTACATTGGCACCTGCTATTCAAGACCACTCATGAACATAAGGCGAAATAAAAAATATGTTTAAACCAGGGAAGTGGCCTGTTTAAACCAACACCACTCCTTCTGCCAGCAAAAAATTATCTTATACTGCAGATGGTCTTTGAATACAAATTTACCAAAGAAATACAATCAAGTGTCTTCAAACAGCAGTACTGTCGGGAAACATGCTGTTTGGCACAGAGGGTGGTCATCATAGCAGGCATCACTGCTTGTACTCCTGTACGAAAATGCATGAAACTTCTTGCATTCCCATGACACATCACACTCTGCCCCAAAGCAATCCTAACATCGTCTCCACCCTGGCCTGTGTGCACCAGGAGGTATATTCTACTAAACATCATCACATATACTGACAAAGACTGCAGTAATATTCACTGCATAATTATGGCCCAGTCCAAAGGAGTAAAAAGATGGCATCAGCATAGAGCTTGGTCTGAACAAACAGAGCTTCTCCAGCCAAGTGACCTGCACAGTGACCATTCTATAAGCCAGCAAGATAGAAACTTCAAAGGCAGTGATTCAGGAAGGGAAGGAGACAGAATACTTTTCCTGATATTTGTGTACAAAATTCACAAATTTTCAAACATTTTAAATACCCCTACAAGGCTCTCTCTCTCTCTCTCTCTCTCTCTCTCTCTCTCTCTCTCTCTCTCTCTCTCTCTCTCTCTCTCTCTCTCTCTCTCTCTCTCTCTCTCTCTCTCTCTCTCTCTCTCTCTCTCTCTCTCTCTCTCTCTCTCTCTCTCTCTCTCTCTCTCTCTCTCTCTCTCTCTCTCTCTCTCTCTCTCTCTCTCTCTCTCTCTCTCTCTCTCTCTCTCAAATTTATATATATACACTACTTGTTTATCCACAGTCCTTGGTACTGTTAAGATCATACATTTGAATGTAATACCAAAAGTGCAGAGTGCAGGGGGATAAAGCTTGTCCTTGGTATGTGGTTGAAGATAATGGTACATAAACATGATAAACCACAAGTGTTTGTATATATATATATATATATATATATATATATATATATATATATATATATATATATATATATATATACATACATACATACATACATACATACATACATACATACATACATACATACATACATACATACATACATACATACATACATACATACATACATACATACATACATACATACATACATACATGTACATATGTGGGGTTTTCATATACACTATATACATGTGTTTGATGACACCTCATTGACAGGGTATTATCTGGCTTGCAGGGCTTCTGCCAGAAAGTAACAAAGGTGAAAATAGCTTAATATTTTCAGTGATAATGCCTGCCAAAACCCATACAACATTTTTATGGGGACAAATTTAAAGACAATCACACTCTTGGTATAGCATCCTACTCTAAAAAGAGTTCCTCTTTTAACCACAGAGACAGAGGTTGTCCACTGTGAAAGACTTCATTATTGAGCATTTAACTTTTGCCCCGTCCCCATGTGCACCATACTTCAAATTTGTACATCACAACGTTAACCACACAAACAAAACAAACAGAGATTTTCATCACTTCTGTTTCCTCAAACCCAATCAAACTTCCACATGGTTACACGGGTTCTACATCAAATAAATTAATTCACAAGTCTACAAAGGTCTGAAGGTCCTTTGCTTGGGGTAACTTGTACCAACATAAAAGTAAAGGAGAATCTTGAGTCTGTAGGTAAATGTACATACAATGTGGCTCTGCAATGTTTTTAAGCCAACCATCTACAGGTGCGTGTGTGGTATTATGCAGAGCTCATGATGAATCAGCCACCTCTGACTGTGCACAACTGCGCCTCATAAATATTTCATCTACTCAGCCAGGACATTGACCCTGTGTCCATGATTTCATGTACTGACTAACCGAGCCATTCTACAGTTTTTTTTACCCTTCCCTTTTCAATACATGTCAAGCTGACACAGTATCAGAAGTCCATCAGTGGCCCACTGCATGCAATACAAAAGTGCATGATGCTAATCTAATCGATTCCCTTCTAAAACCACAACAAAAATATGACTTGGCATACACAAAAAATCAATAGCTGTTTGATATACAAGTTCCCACCATTTATTGTACAGATTTTTTTGTGTATTTAGCAAACTGATTTGAAAGTAGTACATGTATACTTATATTAAAATTCCCCCTACAAAGTGCATTAATTCAACATGTCCATAATCAGTGCTTTTTTGCATTATTTACCCAGCATGTCATACTCCAGCATGAGGCAGCTGTTGCAGGACTTGCTGGGATATTACACAACTACTGACCAAGTCTTTCATCACCATTGTACAAGACCTGGAAATGCACTTAGTCAAATCTATCCTTTGTCTGCATGTACCTGTCACCAGCAACTGCCAAATGTCTCCTCCCTGTCCCTATTCTTTTATTTTATTTATTAACTTTTTTTTTTTAAAGATTGAATTGAATTAACTGTCCCAGGCACAAATGGCTCAAGTTGTGGCTGTGGCAGTTCCCAAAAGTCACATTGCCAATGTTCAGCACCCCTAAATCCATGGCAGGCATATGCTTATTAATGCTGCACGTTTTCTGCAACTCCTCATGGAATTTGGATATGAATGTATGCTGTACATGTATCAGATCATGCATCCATACAAGTGTTAACTCATTCCATACCAATCCCTGATTTTCCTGTATATTTACCCAGATTTAAGACAATTGCATATTTAAATTCTTCATGAAAAGAGCTTTCATTCAAGTACCAACATGCCTATAGGCTTAAGTCAGTGGTTCTGGCACTGCCTGGTAAGTGGTAAGTCATGCTACAGCTGCCACAAGGGCAGCTGCAACATGACTTACCAAGACCTGTGACCATAGTATGGAATGAGTTTATCTTGCAGAAACAGTTCGAGTGTATCATATATTATTCATTTTCTACATTTCATATTTTTACTCCATCACATGCATGTACAGATTGAGCCCCGGAGAACACAAATCAGAGTGAGGTTGTTAAGCTAATTGCCCCCAAAAATTAAGTTTACTGGCTCATTTTTAGCCAGGGGAAGTGAAAAATATTCACATAAACAAAAGTAAAGTATACATTTTCGGCAAGGTCGTGATGAATAGGCTGCAAACAAATTAAACTTGTAACCCTTTGATTTACATTGATGTATTTACAAACATTTCTTTGATCAGAAAGCATGGTATGACATGGATACACAAAAGTGCAAATAACTTCTTAATGGTTTTATCAAACTGCAAACTGTTTTCAGATAATTACTGGCCACATTTGTGGCTAAAAAGGTGTCCCATAGAATTGTTTTATCTGTGTTTGTTTTGCGGTTACAGGGCTTCAAAGTTGCTGCTTTTGTACATTTTGAGTTTGTGAAATTTAGCCCTTCATAATTCAAAAACAAAAACGACAAAAAAAATCTTTAAGACATATTTTTAGCCACTAATGTTGGGAGTAATTCAGTGAAAACAGATTACAATTTTGTTGAGCCAGTAACAAATTATTTGCACATTTGTATACCCATGTCACACAACAATTTCAGATCAAAGAACAGGATGTTTACACAACAAATAAAAACAAAGGATCACAACTTCACTTTATTTAGGATCCGCTGATCATGGCCTCTCCAGAAATGTATACTTTGCTTAGGTTTATATGAATAGTTCTCACTTTATTTAGCCCAAAAGGGGATAGTAGCCTTAGTTTACCGGGGCATAGCATGACTACCGTAATTTATCAACAACATTCAAGATACAGTGAACATTCTAAGACAGTTTGAGGCAACCCAGGTTAGCACTGGGATTCCAGAATTTACAGCCAAAATTCCAGTTGTTCTAGAAAAGACCTACACAGGCCTGAAATCTGTGACATTTCCGTGCAAAAATGTAGAATTTTTGGGAACTTTAGCAGCCATATGTTACTTTTAATAGCCAATTTGAAGTTTTAGTAGCATTTGGCTATTTTGGCTACTGCTATTGCTAACATGGGACATAACTACACTTTAGTGATTCCCCCTTGAATTCAAATCATGTCACCAGTTTTCCAAGAGGCAGGTTGGGTGCTGAATACACAAAATAAAAAGTATAGACCCCTATCTTTTACATGGATTGTGAAGCAGTCCAAGCCTATAGGTATATTAATCATACTCCATGGCACAGATGGTGGCGTATACTTTCCTACCAACATGTTTGGTGGAGGAAACCGAAGGACTCGGAGGAAACTACCATGCACAGTCAGAGTGGTAGGAACTCTTTCCACATGCTTGAAGGACCCCAGCCATGAATCGAACCCGGGCCGCAGAGGTGGGAGGCGAGCGTGTTGCAGCTCTGCCAACCATACACCCAAAGCACACAACTCACCCCAAAGGATACCTGTTGACCTGGGGCATGTTGTTCTGTTAGGGATCATCTACAATTCTCTCTCCCACCCCCACCCTCCATGGGGCAGCCCAAACAGTGGACTACATGTATTGTGTTTTCAGGTTGTCCATCCATGGTTCTGTCTGTCCACCATTTGTTTGTTATCATGGTATCTCAAGACTTACTGGCCAGTTGAAACTCAAATTTACCTCATTGGTACCTTGACACCACTTTTTGCCATGATAATAAATTGGTGACCTTCATCTTGTTTTCAAGGTGCAAAGGTGAACCCATCAGTTAATGCTTTGCATTGGACTTCCTCAAATTTTTCGTCTAATTTCCATTAACAGGGTAATTAATGAAAAACCATTGAAGCAGCTGACAGTTTACCCCCAGCAGTTTTGGCTGGTTTACGAAAGAAGGGGTTGAGAACAGATTTTCACCTTGAGGTGTATTCATCATACAATAAACAGTTTGTATCCATAGTTTATCCTATACTGGAGCTCTTCGGAGGGTAATAAAGGTATGTCTTACAGCTATCACATCTGCTTTCCATATTACTGAGAACTGCATTACATTTCTACAAAAATAGACTGATTCATCCGTGCATGGCAGTGTTGGGTGGTTATGCTTTTCTATGTATTTCTGGCCTCTTTTTTGCTTAAAAACTATCATTTGTTGTCTACTTAAACAGAATATTCCATAGAAATATCATGGGACAAATACAAACCATCATCTGTGTGTTTCTGGTTGGGACTCAATGATTCTGCACCAGGAGACCACTCGCCGCTTCACGGCTCGTGATTTCCTACCCTGAATCATTTGGTCCCAACTAGAAACACCACTCATGACAGTTTGTATTTAAGTCTAGTAGTTTCAATTTAAAATATTAATTACAAAATTTAGCCAATCTATTTCATCAATGTATTTTTTAATTTTTTATAAATGATATGCCAGTCGTCCATCATTTGTTTGTTAACTTCCTATCAGAGTGTCAAGTCTGCACATACGCTAATTTATCAGTACTCGTGGCTGTCATTATGCTTTTTTATGTAGGCGTCCATGTTAAATGTGTACAACTCATTAGGAATTCATCAGTATTCACTGCATTCAGCTGCACATAAAAGATACTCAAGCCACCACGCTAGGACATTGAACTCAACTAGTAAATTCTTCCTACCTTAAATTGGCCAAAACTGTCTGAAGGTAAAATGTCATCAGCTTCAATGACTTTAACTTTAGGGTTAATGAAAAGCATTTACATAATACTTATTGCCTACAGTTAGCCCCACTATCCACTTTGTTAATCCATCATGGTGCTCCATGAACAGTACCAAATATACCAGTACATGTACATACCAGCAGAGGGCATGGCAAAGGACCCTGTGGTGTTCCATCTGTCCTGTCATCTTGTCCTTCCTCCACAAGAGGAGTTAAACCAGGGCCTAGCCCTCCTCCCCAATTGTTTTCTATGTGATTATTAGTGGAATAGTGTACTATCATGACACCTGAATTTGTATTTTCATGGAATAAAATATGTTTAAACCAAAAGTAATTTCAATAATAATTAAATATGCAGCCTACATTTTACTAATGACACAGGTGTCATCTTCCACTTCTCTGACAATAGCTATATGGTCTTTTTATGTCGAAGCATTCCGGGTTTTTAAACGTTTTTCCTTTTTTCAAATTTTTTAATTTTTACATTTATTTATTTTATCTATTTTTTTTCTTGATGCTGCTACCTTCTGGAACTTTTATTCAAGTAGAAAAACAGGGACAAGGAATTTTGTCACCAATTAGTATGAGCATTGACAGTGCCTTTCACATAAATAGATGACATCAAGATTTCCTTCCCATAATGCTCAACATGACAGATCCCCACAGATCAACAGCTGGTATATCATTTTGTCATCATTTATGAATACTACATCCTAACATATATCACAGTCCCTCTTTTTATTTCAAAGTCCTAGATTTCAGTCCAGTTTTCCTTATTTTGTTACAGAAGGAACACATTTTCTCTGATCAACATACAGCACAATGAAGTCTACATATAATCTACTAGTCTCATTTTGCACAACAAGTTTCTTGGGTAAGCTGTGTTGTTCACACTCCCTGCTGACTGATACAGAGTATGTAATGCTGTATGCCAATTTCCTGATTCACTACAAGCCAGGTGATGGAACTAGCACTGCTATAACTTTTATTCTGGTCACATTTACCCACTGACTTGTAAACATTTGCCACTATGTAACCCTTTGCCCCATAAACCAGTCCAAACTGGCTGGTGGTCAAATGTTGTCTGCTTCAGTGCTTTTGACTCATTTTCACGTTAATAAAAAACAATTTGAATGAGATTTGTAGAAGAGACAACATGACCCAGGTCAACAGCTTTTCTTGGTGTGGGTGGGGCTCTTAGTGCCCAATCCATGCAAAAAAAGCTGTTGACTCACTATTAATTGAAGGGGGAAGGGTTAACTCCACACACAAATACATGTGCAATGGAAAAACAGGTACGTAATGATTGCAGCCATGAAAGACCATCCCTTCAGGATATGAAACAGGCACAGTTGTTCAACAGAGTGTATATGTATGAACATCTGTGAAAACCTCCCTGTTTTGAGAGACAATTTTGTCATCCCCAGGGACAGTCTTTGCTGACCTTTGCACTTCTACCACTGCACTCACTAAGAATGACTTTGTAGCTTTTTTTTTTTTATCAAATCCATTGTATTCCACCCATACAGTGTCTTTCCCCTACCCACCATCAAGGATTTTTTTCTGTTATTTTGCTTAGCAACATATCATATGAAATCAGATCAATCTCTTGATGTTACGAAACTACATGTACATGTAATCCATAATTCAGATAACAGCATTTTGTACATGACATTGAACCTAAACTGACATGTAGTGCAATTCCTCAAGTTCCTCACCTTTGTCAGAAGTTATGCCAGTCTTGAAGCATAACACAAGGGATCACCAAATTATGATCTCTCAAAACAGGTACTGCCTCTCGTAGGAGGTGAACAAGAAAATAACTAAAAAGGCATCCTAAATGGGAGATCCTTAAACACAGGTGGCCTCTCGTTAGAGTGGACGTACAAGACAGGGACCACTGTATCCCAAAGTACAGTCTTTCTCCAATTGAAATAATGATATTTAGTAGTGGTAGTAATCATAACAATAATAATAATAAAGACACTGGGAAAAAATACGCCATGAAAATACATTTTGGTTGTGCACACATAACACACTGACCAGGTTCATTCCTCTCTATTTCTAGAGTCACTTATTCCATTTTACAAAGTTTTTTTTCAAAAAGTTCTGAAAGTCTTGGGTTTTATATATAACACCAAAATTACTTTTGCTTGAGATCAAGACACCCATTGTACTGTTTAAAAATATTTTCATTGCACATTGAACAGTCTGTCCAAATTTTCTATAAATAAGTCAGCTATCCTTTTTCAATTTAGTAGCTTTTTTTAAAGTTGTGCAAGTCTTAGTTGAATTATTACATATTCCACCAAAAATACTTCTGTTGGAGATCAAGATACCCATTTTGCTGTTTAAGATATTTCCAATGTCCAAATTTCCATCAATAAGTCAGCTATGCTTTTTTCTTTTTTTTTTTCTCTTTTTTTTCAAATTTTACGAAACTTTTCCTTTAAACCCATCAGTGAAATCACATCTTGCAACAGAAAAACGTTTCTTCTTGGCCTTGCAAATATATCAATGACTTACTTTTTCAGTATTTCTGCAGCAGGACGGAGACAGCATTCCACCGTGGTGTTGATAACATGCTGGGACGGGTGCCCACCCAGGCTGTGTAACTTAGACACCAGAGTTTGGTGTGCGTTCTCTAACTGCTGTAGCTGTGCCTGTACAACATACTGCAGACCACGGGCATCACTGAACCTGTAACAGATAATTTGATGTAGGTGATAAGAGACTCTGAAAACTAATTACATGTACATGTATGGGGGGGGGGAGGATGACTTGTAAGCATTTCCAGCTACAGTAAAACCTCCCTATACCGAACACCCCTGGGACCGGAAAAAGTGTTCAGTATACAGACGTTTGCTTACATTGAAATGTATATATTTGGGACCGAGGAATGGTGTTCAGTATAGTGGGGTGTTCTGTACACGCAGGTGTTCGGTTAGAGAGGTTTTACTGTATAAGGAGAGCTGTAAAACCAACTGAAGTCAGTTCCATGTTAGGAATCTTTGGGTTTTACCAGTCAAACATCACCACTGTGCATAGATGACAAGCAATGTTCACACATTCTTCAAATGATTCTACAGTAAAACCTCTCTAACCGAACACCTCCATATACCGAACACCTCTTTATAGTGAACACCATTTCTCGGTCCCAAGTATATACTTCCAATGTAAGCAAACCTCCATATACCGAACACCTCACTATACCGAACATTTTTTTCTGGTCTCAAGGGTGTTCGATATAACAAGGTTTTACTGTAATTCTAACATGGGCCTCTTACCTGTTTTTACAAATATTTGCAAGAGAAGAATGTCAAATAATCTGCCAAAGTGAAGTGAGCTAAGAGCCCAGACCAAAACAGCGCCATTGCTGACATGGTCCTGAAATATCATCTGACTGCTTGATGCACGTGCATACATTTTGTGTAAGAGCATGACTGATTGTGGTATTTAATGACTCATTATTGGCCATCCTAACTTTAGCACATACATTTGACGGACAGTCAGCATGAGTAAACCATTGTTCCTTGAACAATGCCCAGGCTTTATGGTCCATTTAACCATGGGCGGAGTCATGTAAAGACAATGCCTTTTCCCACTTTTAGGCCCCGCCCATGTTAGAATGTAGTATACAAGACAAAACTAACACAGTATTTTGTCTTTGGACAAAGCCCTAGCCCATCCTGAAATCAACCATCACAGCACCAAGATGGAATTTGTGCAAAAAGCAAATGTGAGATATTTAGAGGTTATTCCATGGATAAATCAGTCTCCTACCTGGTACAGTTCCCCTGAATGCCTGAATTCTCCCAAGACCCGAAGGGTCAAGGGAGGATACAGCTCGAGGGGGAACTGTACAGGGTAAGGGACTGATATCACCATGGAATGATCTTTGTGACCTAAATGTATCAACCATGACTAGACAAAAAAGGCAAGCGCAGCTTTTCCTGGGATTATGTAAGCTACTACATGCCACTGACCTAGTAGCCAAAACATACAATTTCTAGTTCACAATTTTGTGTGAGAAAAGCCCACCTCCCCTTCAGGAAGAAATAGGCCTACACTACTCTCCTGTCAGATCATGTATCTTGTGCGCCACGCACCCTTGCAACATGAGCGACATTATGGCGCATAACGTCATTTGAGTTGCTGTTTATGCAAATATGGGATGAGAGGGGCATACTGACTTTCAATATTATTTTAATGGGATGATTGCATTTCTCTTGGGACGATACTGGCTGCTGCTAGTGTAACATTATCTATGTGTTCCAATTGGACAGTTTCAGTACATGTATTGCCCTTATTTGGGTGTCAGTATGTCCCTTGAAGGATGCTGTAGGCTACAGGATGAAAAATGCAGTATGAGGACAGTTTTAGTACGACATTTGGGATACTGCCACATTCTTAGAGAAAAACCTATGTTTCATTTTGACTTCAGATCAACCTCTCAATCTTGTGTCATTCCTGCCAGCCATATACTGGGCTGGCATGAAACCACTAAAATTCACAAAGTTTTGATGATGTAACTGAAGCTGACGAGGATGGAGATGACATACTTTCTTACTACACAGACCAGACCTGGCAATCAGGTCACTGACTTAAGTACTTAAGAGAAATGTCCATGTTTCAGTTTGACTT
The DNA here is from genome assembly GCA_964020975.1 of Hermodice carunculata. Classification (NCBI taxonomy): domain Eukaryota; kingdom Metazoa; phylum Annelida; class Polychaeta; order Eunicida; family Amphinomidae; genus Hermodice; species Hermodice carunculata. The sequence goes on along the minus strand of OZ026614.1, from coordinate 52,154,101 downwards.
CAGGTCAGCCTCTCAGTCATATGTTTTGATTGATTCATTTCTTCTTTAACCACGGTCACTGGCTCAGTGTAAAAGCACTGATCTTACACCAGGCCCTGGATAGGATGATACATGATAAAAGATGAAAAACAATGATACAGATGAACACAATAATAAATAATATTAAGTATAAATAGAAATTATAGTAATGTTAAACACAAGAAAATAAACAATACAAGGAGACGATAATGATATCATACCAGAGCCATGCCCAGGGGGCATGAATGTCTCGCCAGCATTCAGTAGCAATGTAATTGTAAGACCAAACATTATAATGGTATTTAGTAGATCTATGTTGAATGTATCAAGTAAATCTCAATATATTTACTCAGAATATACCACTTTTTTTTTTTTTTTTAAACAAAATGGCCAATAAAGTATATAACATCTTAATACAAATCAGAGCTTGACATGCCAGTTTCAAGCTTCGTAGTGATAGATGTCATGTAAAGCACTTAATACCCCTTGGCCAACATGACTTCATATGTTCAGTTACCTAAGTTTGACCTTCAAAGGACACTTCAAGATAAATTTAAGAACACCAAAAATAAAGCATAGGTACTTTGCTATTCATGTTAAAATAGTAACTAGGGACCTACAATCAACTATACCCAAGACACACAAGGAAAATAAGATTTGTCGAGTCAAAAGTAGGTCAAAGTCATCCACTTTCAAGAGATTTCTGACGTTTTGTAAGATGCAAAGCTAGTATAAATTTGGTGAACTTGGTTTGACTCTTGGCCATGAATAGCATTGTACATTCGAGGATGCAATGCATCTGACCTCCAAAGTAGGTCAAAAATACATCAAGGCCACCCACTTTCAATAGACTTCTAAAGCTTTCCTAAGAAGCAAAGGTGGTGTAAGTTTGGTAAACTTGGCTTGAATTCGTCAAAAGTTGCAGTGGTAACGCCACGTTTTGCATTTCACCCATGAAAATACATTTAGGTCGTTGAAATCAGTTGAGGTCATCCAATTTCAACAGGCTTCTGAAGCTTCTAAGTGTGACAGTGATGACCCTCATCTCTAGGGATGATTACAATGAATCATCCACCCAAGCATGAAAGCCTTTCCTAGTCTAGTTAGTGAAATAATGCCACTCAGAAGTTTTTCTCCAATGCTCAATCAAGCATAAAGTAATCAGTGAAGTGTGACAGTGATGACCCTCATCTCTAGGGATGATTACAATAAGTCATCCATCCAAATATGAAAGCCCTATGTAGTCTAGTTACTGAAATAATGCCACTCCGCAGTTTTTCTCCAATGCTCAATCATGCATGAAGTAATCAATGAAGTGTGACAGTGATGACCCTCATCTCTAGGGATGATTACATTAAATCATGTACCCAAATATGAAAGGCCTATGTAGTCTACTTACTGAAATAATGCCACTCCGAAGTTTTTCTCCAATGCTCAATCAAGCATGAAGTAATCAATGAAGTGTGACAGTGATGACCCTTGTCTCTAGGGATGATTACAATAAATCTTCCACTCAAATATGAAAGGCCTATGTAGTGTAGTTACTGAAATAATGCCACTCCGAAGTTTTTCTCCAATGCTCAATCAAGCATGAAGTAATCAATGAAGTGTGACAGTTATGACCCTCGTCTCTGGGGATGATTACAATAAATCATCCACCCAAATATGAAAGGCCTATGTAGTCTAGTTACTGAAATAATGCCACTCCGAAGTTTTTCTCCAATGCTCAATGAAGCAAGAAGTAATCAATGAAGTGTAACATTGATGGCCCACATCTCTAGTGATGATTACAATCAATCATCCACCCAAGTATGATAGCCCTATCTGATCTAGTTAGTGAAATAATGCCACTCCGAAGTTTTTGGTTGACGGACGGACGGACGGACGGACGGAAAGTGACAGCTTAGTCTCGCTAACAGCTAACGCTGGCGAGACAAAAATATACTAAAATAGATCTGGAGGAATAATAGTAGGACTGAAACAGCTTCAAACAGGTCACAGAGGGAAAATAACAATTATGAGGAGGTTAAGTAAGCATGGTATTGTCTTTTAAAAAGAGAAAGAGTGGGTAGTGGCCTAATAGTGTCAGGAATAGAGTTCCATACTGTTGCACCCCCAAAAGGAGATACTAGTCTTTCCACAGTTTGTGTGAGCATGGGGGATATGTAGGGACCTGGTTGAGGTCATTCCTGCCAGCCATGTACTGGGTGGGGATGAAACCACCAAAACTCAAAGTTATCAAAATGAATCTGAAGCTAAAGAAATTGGAAATGACTTACTTTCTTAATGCAGAGACCTGGCAATCAGTTCACTGACTTAATAAGCACTTATTGAAATGACTCATTTACTGAAGTATTATCATGGTACCATACTACGTGAAACTTACAAATAACAGAACAGCAACGTGCAGGAAAGACATGCCAAACACAGCATTTGAGGATGGTCCATATAACACCACAGAAACATGGTTGTTATCAGCCTTGATACATTATGCTAGCAAACAAACTCTGGGCTTTTGTCTTCAAGAGAGATAAGTTTTAACATTTTGGTTATGGACACAACTGCAAATGTAAGCAGTCTAATCTGTATCCAGCAATTGTATTTATTGAAACATGACAGCTGTCTTGACATTTTCAGTTTTATCTCAACTTATAAATGTTTTTTACCTGTTAGTAAACATGATTTTTATTAAGGCAAGCAACATGAGCAGGACAGGTCGTTTCTTTAAATGGAAAGTATCTGATTTGACAACACAAATAAACTGCCACAAGAAACTGACCACACATAAGGAAATAGCTCCTGATTTCATAAGCTTTGTGGCACCACAAAAGGCAGTGTTTATCAGTACAATGAAAATGAGATATAACTGAAAGAATGGTAGAACAGGACTGAACTGAATAACATATTGCATGCTGGAAACAGCAAACTGGCAACATCCTTTGACTAGAAACATGACATTTTTTTAATCTCACATGGGGCAGATTTTACATTTAACACAGAATAAATAATCAGTGAATACATTTTCACACGGAAGACTGTCCAAAATAAGATAAATTTCTATTAAAAAGTAACAAGAGGAAGCTTGAAGCATTGTCTGATACCTGTTGTATCTTGTAATGAAGAACACACAAACCTCTTGTATTCAATTCCAGGAGCCCTTCTTCAGCTTCAGGACTCTGCCTTTATAATTTACAGACCAACTTGTGCCTTTTCAGTATTATCAAAACAACCTTGTGTACTTGCTGACTTGTCAATGCTGCAGTCTACAATATATAGGGCAGACAAAATGCACTCAGATGAAGAGAATCAGCAAACACTTCCATTACATCATGTACAAAGATGTGAACCAACTTCTAGGTAGACATTTCTGTCTACCCAGCCATTTGGTGGCTGACCTGCTGTTAACCATCTGGATCTTAGAACACATCTGTATTCCACCTGGGCTGTCACGCACCATGACACTCAAGACTTGAATGAGAAAAACACTGGCTACACCAGTTCTGCACCACTGAACCATTGGGCCTCAATTTTATGGGTAGATAGACTCACTTGCCAAGTCTTCTGCTAAAATTTTATGCTCTGAGTCTATCTACCATCACATAACCTCCATTCAACCTTTTTACTGAAGTTGACCTAGGGAAACTGCTTAGCTTCTTTGATATTGGCCATCATTTTGATACATAAGATACATTCCCTACCAGTCTTGTAAGGAATAGTGTTTTCCCTTTCAAGGCTAAATCAGGCATACATGGGACAGTATAACCTGTGTTTCTGGTAACCAAGGACTGGTTACTCCTCATGACGTCCTCATATTTATGACACATCACACCAAAACCTCAATTTGGACGGTTGACTGGTAGCTCAGTTTGCGTCATAATGTGCGACTGTTTATGACATTCACCTAATGTTGTTAGCAACATTACCCCTGCTTATATAAGCAGTGGTTCAGTGTCCCCAACCACCACTGATGAGAATCGCTTGATTCGAAATCAGTCTGGCAGTTTTTGCTCGTCACTGGTCTTGTTTTGTGTTTATATTTATTATCAAATTCAGTCTCCTACCTTTTGACCATTTTCTCTCAACCTGACTGTTCATCTGCCTTTTAACGCTTTCTTTACTTATGAACAAGTGCCTCTGGCTGTGCGCAGATAACAAATTGAACTGATGTCAAAGGACTTATTGTGTAAAAGGGGAGAAAACATTTCAAACATGTTTCAACAAATGTCCAAGCTGCCTAAGGCCTCACAGAAATACATTTGTGGTTCCAGTAGTTCGACAGACTCTACTGAAAAGGCCCAATCCTAAATAAATTTTGTGAAGCATAAAAACAAACAAAAAAATTCAAGCCACCCTTCCCTTTTATACGATTGACCCAGGCTGAAAGATTTTATCAAGAAAGTGGCCTGCATGTGTAGTTATTTTGCAGTAAAGTCAACTTAAACACAGCATTTTATTTTAAATCGTCGGGAGGGTTTACTTGGGGAAACAGCATAGCCACATAGCCGTGGTTGTTCGGTGAAACAGCATAGCTCTGGTTGTCCAGTGATTGTTATCATTTCACTCACTTGATCCTGAAAACCTGACAGTACCGTGGCACCATCTCTCAGTTCTTATGGAACTGATGGTGACTCCTGGTACACATGCTCCCCATCTCATCCTCCCTCTTTTAGGCACCATTTCTGGCTTGCCTTGCGAGTTGAGGCTCTGTGAACTTCCGTTCACACTCAATGCAATTGTGCTTTACACACACCCTACTCTGCAGAAAATCTTTTCTCAGCAGTCCAGGAATCAACAGAGACCTGAATAGCTGATTTCTGTGATCGGACAGCACTGAAATAGTAAGTGCAAAGTTGGTCATTTGACTTAGTGCTTAGATTTTCAAGATGGTGTTCTGTCAAACAGAACGCAGAGAGAGCGAAAACTATGACTCTTGATGTTAGCAGTTGTGGGCAACAGTGGGCCCAGAATAGGGATATTGTAGCAGACACGCCCCTAGGCTATGAATTAAGTAGCACCTCTGGGCACAGCAGTGAAGAGCCCCGCCAAGTCAAAGATGGAGCTTAGTAGAGAAGGTTGCCCTGATAGTGGGTACAGGTCCAAAAGTACCGCAGGTTTCTATACAGTTCGTAAACAGAGTTTTCATAAGTTAACAGCTCCCAAAGTTACCCTTGCAATCACAAACTACAGCTGTTAAATGACACTGTGAGCTGTAATTTATGACCAGTGATCATTGGGGGCTTGACCTGACATGCTGGTGACAAGTCATTCAGCCCTTGTAGTGCAATGCTAAAATGTAGGGAACCCAGCAAAGTCAGCTTGACTATGCATGGTCATATCTACACATACAGCTAATGACGTACTTGTAGTAACGTGCAATGTTAGCAGAGTGTATTTTATGTCCTGACATATAAGCACGCCCATGGAGCTGTTAACATCAGCCTCTGATGAATCATAGAGATGACGAAACCAGTCAGACTTTTGTTTGCTGAGCAGCCGGGTTTCACCCACCAGTTTCAGCCTAGCCCAGTCTAACTTACCACTTAATTATATCATTGATGACACATTCGGAATAAGAATTGCAACATACTATTAGAATGGCATGCCCTAGGTCAACAGCTTTCCTTGGCGCAGGTAGCCCCAAGCCATGCCCATTGAGTAGGTGCTGTTTTGTTGACTGTTTTAATCAAAGGAGGAAATGGTTCAGATGATACACAAAGGAGTACACATAAGGATCTGAGAAAAGTTATCACTAGGAGAGCCAAAACGCTGAGAAATGACCACTCTCGGCACTTCTTGCTGAGAAATGCAGAGGAAATGTGTATAGAGGTCCTTTTCTTGGCATCTCTCGGCAATATTGCCGAGAAACTCCAAGGTCTGCAGCAATGCTACACTCCCTCAGCGCTTCTCACCTCCGCGTTTCTCTGCATTTTTGCCAAGAAATGCTGAGGTACCTTTCACCCTACTCCTTAGCTCAGCATTTCCCTGCATTTTTGCTGAGAAATGGCAAGGTAATGTCTAGAGTGCAAAGCATCTTGGTGTGCCTCTGCATTCTTGTCGTGAAATGCCTAGGTATGGATTGGAGACTTGAATACCTTGGCATTTTCCAACATTCTAGGTAGAAGATATTCATGAGAAGCCTTGGTAGGCACTTTTTAGGGTAAGGCAAAACAAGACAGACACCATTTATTCATTATAGAGCATAAATGATTATACTAGACTATTTATGAGAATCACTGATACCTGCTGGTAAGTGACATTTTAACCAAGTCAAGGAATATGAGATATGCAAACCCTTCATTTAGATTCATTCAGCAACATTTCATACTCCCCAGTATTAATGACACATAAATAGTAAAGTACAATCATTGATGTTGTAAAATGAAGAAATGGTGTCTGTCTTGTTTTGCACTACCCAAAAAATGCCTACCAATACTTCTCATGTATATCTTCTTCCTAGAATGTTGGAAAACGCCAAGGAATTCAAGTCTCCAATCCATACATAGACATTTCTCGGCAAAAATGCCGACTAACGCTGAGATGCCTTTCACTCTAGCCATTACCTCAGCATTTCTCGGCGAAAATACAGAGAAACGGTGAGCTAAGGAGTAGGGTGAAAGGTGCCTTGGCGTTTCTCCGCATTTTTGCCAAAAAATGCCAAGGTAAGAATCAGGGAGAAAGGTACCTTGGTGTTTCTCAGCACTTTTGCCAAGAAACGCCGAGGGGCGAGTAGCATTGCATAAGACCTCAGCTTTCCTCGGCAAAATTGCTGAGAGATACAGAGAAAAGGATTTTTGTACAAATTTCCTCGGCATTTCTCGGCAAAAAGCGCTGAGGGTGGCCCTTTCTTGGCATTTTGGCTCTCCTAGTGCATGCAGCGCACAAAAGGACAAAGGAAGACGGTTGTAACACATGGCACACAATCTGAACTGTGTGCACACAGAGACACACTGCGCTTACCTGTACACAATACTCTGTGTGTCTGGCCTGGCATTGTCTGACAAGTCATCCTTCACTCTCTCTATCAGCAGGTCATCAATATTGGAGTACAGGGTGTACTGGATCAGGTCTGACCACCACGCCTGCCCTGACCTGAACTGTAAGTGTACAAGATCACAGAGAAAATTACAAGGCAGCAGGTGAGCTATGTCCAGTCCTCAATAGGGAAGGGCAGTTTCTTAAGTTTTCAGAAACCTCCACTACACGGCGCGAGTCATCGCTTTCATCCGGGTACTCGCCTGCGGGTGAACATTGTTCTCAGCGGATTTGCAAACACTGTGATAACATTGTACGTATCGGCAATCAAAGTGCCAAAAATGTTCCTTTTCACGTAATATCTGCTAATAAATTTTACACACACGAAAGATAAGATTGTATTATAGCAGAGCATGAATGCATTTGTTCCTATGTTGTGTTAAAAAAGTGAAAAATCCATTTGAACCGCGGTGACCGGGAACCGCATTCTGCTTGTTACATTCCTGTGTAGCGCCACTCGACTATGTGAATGGTCGAAAGAAATGCAATAATAAAGAATATTCTTCGACAGTTATTAAGATAATGCAATGATCACATATAACAAATTATCGACATAGCACATAATATGGACTCAACAGCATGAGGATTTCGTAAGACTCCTGTTGCAAGGATTTAATGTAACCAGGTTCATCACGGGCAATAATGGAGGATCGAGTAGGATCAAACAACATTGGTCATTGCGTTTTAAAGAAGTCGATTGTATTTCATTTGCTGGGTGTGTTGTCATTGCGTCAAAAATAAAGACAAGTAGACAACTTCATCAGAATATGTTATTGTAGAGGAATTCCCAAGTTTTACAGTGTTACTGTATGTGTGTGGGTGGGTGTGGGGGGGTCGGCAGGTAGCGTTAAAAGTTAAAGTAAAATTAAAATCAAATGTGATTAACGCCACAAAAACGTATATTGGGTTGATTCCTTGATTGCATTACTTTCTACAAAAGGTATTTATTAATGATAACACTATCATGATTATGAGTTACACTTAGTTATTTCATTCGCCAAGAAAAACGCTCAGTTTGCAACATGCGTTAACACATCATAGTATGCGACGCCACTCAGGATGACCCGCTATTGAATACCCGGATGAAAGCTGTCCGCAGTGCCACAAGGCAGTAAATGAGAGAACGCAGAGTTATTGCTCTACCATATTGCTAATAAATCTTTGGTGCCTCTACCCAATTAAAATTGTGGACACATACAGCAAGTGTCGAGCATTAAAAGCATACAAGTTGGGTAGACTTGATCTTGTGGCTTATCTCCGTCCATAGTTATTTGATAAAATGCCTGGGTCAGCTGCTTTCTATTGTATGAATCCAAATCATCATCCAGCTCCCCTGTAAAAGTTGCAGCAAGACCAGCCTGCCAATGTACACACCACTTGTATAATATTAAGCATCTTGCAACTTGAATGCAATATCTTACAATAATGAAACTGCCTTTGTAAAATAGCCACAGCATAAACAGGTAACATTAGTCACAATGAAATAGTGGGCACTAAGTGAACCACCTACACCAGGTTACTAAAAAGTACTCTCTTCATCCACCCCACCCCCTTTCCCTTCATGTGGTAAACTAATTCTGTGAATTAACAATTGTTTCACAAACCATCACAAGGCTCTGCGATTCTCTTTAATCTGCTGTAGTTCTCACAGCTAGTAGTTTTGGTATTTTACTAGCCCTCCATTCAACCTTGCTTGTCCATCTATACCAATCTCATTTAGCAAACCCAAATTTCTGGTTGCTTCCAGGGGTAATGCTTTGCGACTTTAACTTGCCATGATTGGAATTTGACTTGTCCAGGGATAGAGGACATACAAATTGCAGAGCCCTGCGCCGTCCAGCTGAAAATCTGACCATCAATAATATTTCATGGCAATTTTTGCCACCCTTATATATGTTCTCTCCCATACCAGCCCCCAAACAAAACAGGAACTAAGTAACAGTAGAACTGTAGAGCTACACTGAACACTTGCATTACAAAAAAAATTTAACAAATTTAGTGTTCCTACATCACAGATCATGTCACATCTCACCTGTTTGGTCAAATCAGTAAGACTGGCCCTAGTTGGAGCCCAGGCCTCCTGGGCTGATGCTACAAAGCTGGCAGCTTTAGCTAAATATTTGTCCCTCAGCTCTCTGGCCTGAAATATGGAAGACTTATGTACATGTACAAATGTACAGATGATGGATGAAGGCAAAAACAAGATGCATCATATTAATAGTTCAAGTTCCTGTCTCAATTATATTCATGACCAAATGCAACGCTCATCCATTCATTCAAACAGTAACTGGCCAAAGCTGTCTAAACAGAATGCTTCAGTGTCCAGTTTTCATGCATCTGTATCAACCATTCATATCCACAACTGTTTACTAGTACACATACTTTTTCTTTTTACAAACACGATGTAGTTTAATTTGCAATCACTCCACAAAGGGTCTATTCTTTGTTCCACTTAAAAGGTCTTTGCTTTTCACATTAATATTTTATCATGCAGGATGTTTTTCTTTTTTTTTTTTCAACAACAACCAAAAAAACAGGTGGTATCCTGACAACCTGTCAACTTCCAGCTACATGTACTAAAAACTTTGCCAACTACATATACAAAGTACCACCTGTTGTTGCAGTTGTCCATCCCGTAATGTTGGTCCCACTCCTTCAGGTTTGAGTTGCAGCACTTCATGAAGGTTGTGTATAGCATGGAGTTGCTGTAAATCATCTGTTCCAAGCTTCGTCTTGTGTTCTTCTACAGATCGCAGAACTTCGCGGTAACATTCCACTGCCTCTGCATACTGCGAATACAAAAGCACAACTCACTGATTATCTAGCTTCTTTGTACATCCAAAGGTATTTTGTTTCTTTCTCCCCATTTCACATGACACTAAAGTCCATTAAGTCAAAGTCTTCAAGTAACACAGTACAGAAAATGGGAGGGTTTGGTGAAAGCTGGGACAAAATGTTGGACCTCCACTCATTTAACATGGACAACACCACCTAGAAAATTGGAGATAGCAAAATCCAATGATTATTGGTTTTGGAACCAGTAAGTGGGAGATCTCTGGCTTTACTGGCAGACTTAGTGCGTCTGCCAAACACAGTGGTACAAGGTGTGTGTAGCCACTTTTGGGGTAATGCAGGTGTTTCAATTTATTTTTTTCTTAATATGACAGGCTATAGAGAGCCATTAGTGGTGTATGACAACTTTTAGTTGGTATAGCTATAGCTACATGCACCATATGAAGTCTCCTATGTACTTCATCTCACAGCATTTCAAAGACACTTGCATTATAAATATAACCGTGAGTAGCTGGCCAGTCAGATGTAAGAACTCACATCATGTGACAGGGCTTTATCCTGCAAAACAGCCCACTGGACTCATTCTGACATACACAGTCAAGTAGACTGGTATGTCAACTTCTACTAACATGTAGATGACAATTATGCTTGAAGTTTCAACACATTCTCAGGTTGGCGACTCAATTTTTGCCAAACAACTTTGAATCCTTAACAATGGCTAAATATAGGCGTGGATACATGATGACAACTATGGTTTGCCACTTTACTTTAGTCAGTGCAGACCAGACCACCAGAGGCTCCACTTTGTTGGATCACTACTGGAAGGCCTCTGTAAAAGCATAGAGTTGATAACAAATTGCCAATGATCTGACAATTCTTTTAGCTTATCTCATGAATGGATTAACATTAAAGCACAGCGACCTTAACACAGAGGGCTGTATCACCGGCTATGCCTTAATCCTATAATAGAGGTCCCTTATCAAGATACTGATTAACCACAGACCCTGATTTACACAGAGGGCGGTATCACCAGCCATTCCTTAATCCTGCAATAGAGGTCCCTTATCAAGATACGGATTAACCACAGACCCTGATTTACACAGAGGGCTGTATCACCGGCTATGCCTTAATCCTGTAATAGAGGTCCCTTATCAAGATACGGATTAACAACAGACCCTGACAAAAACTATTGTATATACAGAAAGAAAAAAAAAACAATAATTTGAAAATACCATTTAACACAAAACTTTTATGACCTATATGATTTTGTCATCTGATAGAGACCATGCCAGATACAATAGTCTAACCTGGATACACTGTTAAAGCTACACCATATGTGTAATACAGTTCAATCAAAATTTTGTTGTGAATCAAAATAACAATGGTGAAATATTACATACGAACTTGCTGATTGGACAAAAACATTCCAATTCTATGTACATGATATACCTGTAAGAATTTTTTTTGTAGGAAAGACAAAATATTGGACATAATCAGACAAGAGGTATAAAATATATACATGAATATGTGCTATACCTGCTCCCTGATGATATGGTAACCTGCCATGCCATTCATAGCTGCTACATACTGGCGATGTGCCTCCTCACACTCAGTCTTTGCTTTCTTGGTGAGTGATGCCAACAGTTCTTCCATAGTCATGGTGCTGCAAAAACACGGCCAGCTTCAGATGAATGTATGAATTGAATAATAGTATAAAATGCTTATAGCTTTTGCAACTCACTCTAACTTTGTAGTTATTTGCCCAGTGCTTATTAAAACATTCAAACAGGTACCTTTCCAGAGAGTGTGCTACAAAACGTGTACATGTATATTACAGTGATTGCGAAGGAGTACAATAATTTTTAAACCAAATTCTTTTGAAAAGAGACCTTTTCTTATATCATTCGGAAATTAAATTTGACTCATTTTCAGCTGTCAAACAACACTGCTTTGGTAACCGGGGCCTGGAAAGTATGTACCTACATGTATGCAGCGACACAAAATATTATATACCTCTTATGGAGAGGCAAGAACTCCCCTCTCACAGCTTGTGGATGGCAGCAGGCTTGACGCAGCCGTACCAATGGGTGTAGTAGCTAAAAGACAGGATTGAAGAAAATCCAGGTAACCACTGCTATGGCATCAGATACACACTGGTACAAGGTACATTACAATGTCCAACAACTGACAGAACAGAAACCCGATCTAGTACTAGTTCACAAACCCCAACACAAGATGATAGTACGGGAATTGTCAGTTGTATCTGAAGTAAATATGGAAAGCACACACCTGATCAAAGTGGACCAATATGCAAATTTTATATCCCAGACTTAAACAAATATTTCAGGGTCAACTATTATACAACAGAAATTGAATCCAGAGGCCATATATCCAAAGCAAATGAGTCCATTCAGAATTAAGTCCTTTCTTCTAAAAACTACCAACGAATCTGTCAAATATAACAAAATTAAGCCTGACTTTTGTAAAAACTGTTCTTGTGTCCTCATTTATAATTTTCCATTCAAAGTTTGAAAATTTGTCAATTGATCCTCCTAATGTAAATGTCAGGCTGCACAAATAGTTCATGAATGTGTCAAAAATGCTATTTAAAGATATATACACATTACATTTGCCAATCTAGTCATCGATGAATGTTTAAACCCCACTTTCCACTTAGTCTGTACACAAATATGCAACATACACATAGTTTAGAATCTGTAGCCAAGACATAATACACAGAACTCTATCCTTTCAGGGATGACCCAAACACAGATCCAAAAGTGATCACATAAAGCAAATGGTCTCTCTTCGAAGTGGTATCCCAAAAGCGGGACCGTTGTACATGTTTTATCAATATTAATGATCAATGCAATCTGGCTTGTACATGTACCAACACTATAAATAGGAAACTTTCAAGTAAACACATCACATGCACTTTCTACATGAGACATAGAGAATCTAGTATTGGGTGGTAGTTGCAGACAAGTGCCACAGATATTGTCTGCTACTCACACTTGTTTCACACTGGAATGGCAAAAGAACCTCTGAATCAGATTAAATTTTCCCCTGATACTTCTGCTGACCAATAAGAAATGAGCAATGACAATGAAGCAGTATTCAGTCTTGGCTTCTCAGATAAAGGCTCCACGTGTCCCTTGCTCTTTTCAAATTGGGGCCTTATTTTTTCCTTTGGGGGAAAGACAGGAATCCATTTTGAGGTTGAGTAAAGAATTTTGAGGGCTTGTCCACCCAAAATCCATTTCAGAAAAATTAACCTGGTAAACACTGCCTTCTGGTGAATAATACAAAATCATTTTAGTGAACAGTATGTTCACGTGAATTACACTGTGCAATGTTAAATTACTTTACAGCCAGAAATAGCAGTATTAAAGGGAAAGAGAAGCGCTATTGCCACCAGGTGGCTGATCAGGTATTTATAAATTCATGGGGTAGGCCAGTGTGCAGTTTTTCATCATCCCAGGTGGTCAACACCTCAGCCAATGGTAACTTATCAGGCTTGTGTCATATAGATAAAAGAGAACTAAATTGTCATACTTTGTCAGGTCTTTTTAGTTTGCATCTCTGACAAGGTGCATGAATACAATATGGAATCCTTTTCATGGGGTAATTTTAAATTTGAATTTTCCTTTCTTTTTTTATGTACAGTGTATTTGTGCATATGCTAGTTCACCCAATTTTTCTAAGTCTTGCCATTAGAAGCAAGAACTTGTTATACAGTGTGTATTTATGTATTTGCTATTACAATGTGCTTCACTCTCATAAATTCTTTAAATTGAAGGCTGCAAAACATGCTGGATAACTTCCTGCTGACGAAATTATAAGTTCATTTCGTTACTGAAGCCTTGAATTTTCACAATTTTGAATCAAACGTGATAATATTTATTAATTAATGAATAGGTTTAGACATTGACAGTGACTGGATTGGCTTTTGAGCATAGAGATTGGATTGTGTTACTTTTTCAGGATTCAGAACTACACAGAAGATATGGCACTATTACTATACTCCTGTTTCCATAACGGGTCCACTGCAGAATTACATCAAATTCAAACAGCCCACCAACAAAGCAAACAGTGGTCCACTTTTCTGCATAATTTCTCTTAACCTTTAATGACTCTATCCATGTTGTTATAAGCAGCCAAACTGGTCCATTGGTCTTTCTAATTTGGAGTCAATTTTTGTTCCCCATACCCCTTCTAGAAATGAACATTAATGATCAGGAGTTACCTACAACCAGTCATGGATAGAAACAGTATGCGAAACAGAATGCATGGCCTGAGACAAAATGTTAGGTATGCAAGAAGTAGGAATTACTTCTATCTACCACTACCTGTTTTGACATAAAAGATGTAATTTACATGTATTCTATGTGCCATACTTAAAAAAAATGAATAAATATTCTGCCCCCACTACCTTTTAAATATAAAAGATGTAATTTACATGTATTATATGTGTCATACTTCAAAAAAGGAATAAATATTCTGTCTACAACTAGCTTAAGTAATATTCAGGATCTACCCAGTTGTTTGTGGGGATTTCCTAACGACTGATTGCCCTGATCCAAGCTGAACATCATGGCCGTTTCTTTAGGATTTTATGAAAACTCAGATGCTCACATCCAACTTTGCCCCGTGTGTTCGAGCACCCATATACCGCACAATGGCCGTGTCCACCCATCCTGATACGAACACAATCTTCACCTACATTTAGCGGGCACTATACTGTCATAAAAATTCGAAACATACTCTCTGAACACAAGTAAAACAACACACTTCTATAATGGGATTCAGTAGGCTTTCCTGTTATGCCTTCGCAGCTTTATCCCCCCTGTTGGCGATTTTGATGCGCATGCGCACCAGCAATGCCCTCTATGGTGGCAACTCCTGAATTGATATGTAGTATACAGTCCTATTTCAACGAAAGTTCAATGCATTTCTTAGTTTTTTGCCTTTTAAATTTCCTTTCAGCATAACTTAACTGGCTTGACAAGTAAAAATGTTAAACCAAATACCCACAAAAAAACTTAGAAATCTGACAGAGTGCAATTTGTTATGCCATGATGCAAAAAGGAGGCCAGAAGCAAGGCTCTGTTGATGTAACAATGACCCCTGGTGTGAAACATCAGAACTAAGTTTTCATGGGGATGACAACATGTAGTCCTCTGTGTGGATGTAAATAAGCAAGAATGTCATTCTTGTTTCATTACCACTGCAAAATGTTATTTTCCTTTTTAAGACTGTATAATTAGAAATTGAGAATATGGTCCAAAATGCTGCTTAAAAGTGATGCATGCCTGCCCTCATCTCAGTCATATATAAAGCTTTATTCATCAAATCTGTGCAAGTCTTATTGACCCTAGCATTTTAATTACTAGCTAATAGCCAAAACATAGGAACGGTTCACACAAATATTTTGAACTGAACTCAAACATTTGGAATTCAAGTTTGAAAAAAACAATAGTTAAACTGGATTTTTCAATGCAATTTTGCAACTTTTTTCATTAAAATCACCCCTGATCTTCATGACTCCACATAACATGCGCAACTTCTTTTGTACAACCTGTCATGCACGGCCAGTTGCTGGGCATTACTGCTTGCTAGAATCTATCTAATTGTCTGTAATTCCACATACTTTGCAACAGGCTCCCACTATACCACGTCTTAGAGAAATCAACAACAGTGAATAGAAAAATAAATTCTTTAGCTAGGTACTCAATATGTACATATATATACACACACATTTGTTCATTCTTAATCCTACCTGATGCAAGGTGTATCTGTCCAGATCACTCAGTCGCATGGCACTGTCTGTCCACTTGCTGAGTTGCTGCAATATTATACAAATTCTCCATGTAGCCATCATTATTATAAGCTCTTCAAATACACCAACAGCACATACTTATGCAATAAATACAGAGGTATCTGCCATTCACACTTTTTGGACTGCAAGAACATTCTTCAAGACTCCATCTTTTAACATTTTACCTGTAATTACAGACTTTGCACCATATGAAAGCACTTTTCACTTGCAGACAGGAAGGTTTCAAAGGGCAGGTACCACTGTAGGCCTCAACAGACAGTACCGGTATAGTCTGCTCATAACAGAAAATGCTGGTTCATTCAGATTTTCATTGCTATGTAGCAGAAAAATGGTGTTCCACACGTAGCATAGCCTTGGTACTTGTATAATATCATCGACCATACAAAATTTTGATTTTATCAATATGGTTGCCTGTTGTGAGTTAGGTTGACAGTCTAGTTCATGTGCCTATATATGTGCACATTATCATACCCTTTGTACACACACAGTGAAAATCGGCAAAAAGTAACCAAATTATTCATTGATCAGTTTTGAGGAATTACAATACATGTACCACAATACCCAACAAATCATTCACTGGACTCTGGCCATGCAACTGTACAATGTATTCCCTATTGAAAAACAAAGAAATACCTTCATAGCCTGTGTAGCACAATGTTTGTACTGACGACGGTAAAAGTGCTCTTCAACAGGAGAAAAATTCAGCCAGTGAACTTCCTCTGCTTGCATTGGCAGG
Source organism: Hermodice carunculata (assembly GCA_964020975.1). Lineage (NCBI taxonomy): Eukaryota > Metazoa > Annelida > Polychaeta > Eunicida > Amphinomidae > Hermodice > Hermodice carunculata. The sequence continues at coordinate 52,137,683 of OZ026614.1, read as the reverse complement.
TCAATCTGCAACAAACACAAACTTCTGTCTAGGCTACTCTTTTAATGTTTAGGTCCCATAGACCCAATGGTAATTTTTGGCGACTCAGAATAAATTTGCACATAATATATGGAAAGCATCAAATTCTAAAATATGGTGCACTTACACGTACATGTAAATAAAGTGGCCAAGCCAACATGACAGTACACTGGCTTTGCAAAAATTTGCACATAATTACCATATGAAAAGCATCAAATTCTAAAATATAGTGTACTTACATGTACATGTAAATAAATGTCGCCAAGCCAACATGACAGTATACTGGTTTTGCATGACTCATAAAGGATCAAAATAATTTCTACATCGTATCTGTATTTTAAACACATTCACATAAAATACATAAATGCAAACTTAATTACATAATACTTTTTACATAAATGAAATAACCATGCATACCAAATCAGTATTCTACACTATCTTAATATCAAATTCTTCGTGGACTGCTAATTGATAACTCCACATCTGGATAAACTGGGTTTAAGGGCCAGAGCTTTCAAGCTCAAACAACTAGCAAAACTCAGTAATGTGGGAAAAATATTCTATGTCAATGTATATGAGAATATATACAAACCTGATCCAGTACATCATTTTTGCTAGTTCTCCATAATACCTTTGTAATGGCATCAACCATTGGCTGGTGGTTGCCATAGCAATAAGGTTGATACAGCAGCTTGTTCCACCAGAACTGTACCCAGTATGGGTCTACTCCCAGGAAGAGCAGCAGGCCATACAGGTCTGTAATATACAACAGTCACATATTGTCAAATTGTGTCTTGTGGGCACACGTCACATCTTATTTCCATAGGCAGCTCATCTTTGGGCATATGTGTGAATGCAGACACCGATGTTTCTGATATATATATTATAATTTGCAAAAGTGCATTTGGTCGTCAACAATTTGACAATTTTTGAACTATTCACAGTACAAGAATTACACTTTTTCAATAATCAGCATTTTACAAAGGACCATTTGCATTTATCCCGTAATTTTTACTGTTATGACTGTAAACACATGCAAATGATTATCTGTATTTATCCCATAACTTTTATTGTTCATGGGTTTAATAATGAAATAACAAAATTAGGTGAACAAAACACACTTTAATCATCCAAATGCATTACGAACGAGTGTGCATAAAATGGCAACACATGGAAACAAACTTTGCAGTGCCTGAAGTGGTCTCAATTAAAAATTTGTAGCTGACATCTCTGAATACTATTGAGAATTGATTTCTCATATTTCACGTCTGAGAAACAAAAGTAGTAACTAAATTATTTGTTTTGTGTTCATGGTGAATTTCACAAACAAATGTTGAGTTTCTCAGTCAGATGCATGTCAGGTTTCCATCTATTTACCAGCAACTAATAAGTATGAGTCTGTAACATTGTTGGATGTAACACAGTGGAAAAGAAACAATGACCAGCATCCATCCCTGTATTTACCTCCAATAGGTGCTATTGTGGGATAACAATTGATAAAACGTGCCTGCATCTGTTTTGTCCTTATATAGTTTAACTTACCATCAATGCCCCTCTGTATGGGAGTACCAGTCACACACCATCTGTTGACAGCAGTTAGTCTCAATGCCATCTCTGCAGTCTGCATGTTAACCAGACAATATACTCATGAATAAACACATGTCCATATTACTGGATCAAATGCTGAAACATATTTCCCACGTTAAACATTCTTTCCACTGATGAAAGTATTTTGTTAGCAGGTCATTTATATTTCAAACACTTTATCAACACTCTTAAGGTCTACCTATATGAAGCACCCATCATCTTTTGACCGCATCTTAAATTCTGCAGACAACTTTCCTTGGTGTGCTGTCCAGCAAGCCCCATCAACTTCCTTGCCACAAAATGCAGCACAAATGACATTTATCACATCAGATACTTGCTGATAAGTTTCTACATGTATGCCCATATACATGTACATTGGCGTTGGGTCCCTCCAGGTTAAACAGACCAAAACTACAATACTGGCTTTGTTATAACAATGGAGTGAGCTACATACACTTGGTAACGCCACTTGTGCACGATTAAAGAAGTCTCTCTTATGTTTATGTGCTATTGAAATAGTGTACCTTAGTGGTGATGCATTCCACCATCTGTGCTTCATCCAGACATATCTGCAAGATATTAATGCATCAAATTATAATCTTACAAGGGAAAACTGTTCCTGTTTTTATATTTACACTCTAGCATTACATGTTATTCATGACTGATTCAAAGGCTGTCATATTTTTTTTCTAAATTTTGACTACTAGTTCTTTTGAAACAAGTTATGCCCAAAATCTACAACTAAATGATTTTCCCTCTGATACCTACTGACATCCCTAAAGTGCGGTGGCACTTTTTTCTGACAAGAATAATTTCAATCTTTACCTACATGGCAAGGGATAAAAACTTTTGATCCTTATCTAGCTGGCAAATGATCAAAACCTAAAAATTGTAGCACATGTAAAGATTACATTTGTCAAATATTTCTGTTTCAACACAAAGTTGCAGCACAACTCTGGGTTTCTAATTTGATATCCCATGAGCCAGTAATTTTCATTCATGCATAACATTTAAACTTTTGCTATTTTTATGAAAAAGACCAAGCAACACCAGTACCAGAAAATCAAAGTATGGGGCAGACCCAGACTGGTATAGAATCATGGTTCTCATCAGTGGAAGTAAGGATCACTGTGAAATGTTGCTCACATATGCAGGGGTAGCGTTGCTAACTAACATTAAACAAATCTAATGGAGGTTGTACATCACAACTCGTCCTTAAACTACCAGCCTAATCTGACAGGTTGGGGTGACAAGTCACAAACTTGAGGATGTCAAGAGGACGAGTAACCTGTATTTGGTTACAAGCACAGGTCATACTGTGCTCATTATGCCTGTTTGGGCCTAAAAGGGGAATTACTTTCCGTTGATGGGCTCAGGGAAATATGTGAATGTACCGCAAGATAGCTAGGAACAAATGAAAGCTTCACAGTGTTCCTAAGGTCAACTTTTTAGAGAGGTTATCTTGAGGTATGCAATGGTAGACACGCCCAGAACAGAACATTTTAGCATAAAACATGGCAAACAGATGTATCCATGTAACAGTACATAGACACAGAATTTGTTTTCACTATTTTTACAAGGCAGTAGAGTGGCATATATGCAAATTATTGATAGAGTAATGGATGAGACTACATGTCTGTTTGCCCTGTAAGCTCAGTACCTGCAGTGCATCCATATTACATAAGCATGCTCAATTATTTTTCCCATGGTTTTGGCAGAAAACAACATGAGGGAAATACCTCCAAGGCTAACAGTTACATAGCATCACCACCAACATTTCTGTACGAAATATAAATATTACACTAACACCTTCTACACAAAGCAGAATTATCTGCATTGCAAAAGGGATTCATACGCTATGCACCGTTGGCAGAGCTGCAACATGCTCACTTTTCACCTCTGTGGACCGGGTTTGATTCATGGCCATGGAAGCCAGTAGATAGAGTTCTTAGCACTCTGACTGTGCACAGTGGTTTTCTCTAAGTCCATCCGGTTTCCTCCACCAAACAAGTAGGTAGGAAAGCATACGCCAACATCTGTGCCATGGAGTATGATTTATATAGGCTTGGCTTGTTTTGCAGCCCATGTATAAGATATGGGTCTATAGGGCTATGCTCTTCTTCCCAGCTTACATTTCTTTGAAAATATAATATGTTTAAACCAATATCTGTATTACTAGAAAAAGACGTCCATTTAGCTGTATCATGTCAGGAATTAAACACAGGTACAGACTGGAAGTAGAGAAATGTTCTTGATGCAGCGAACTTACCCGCCACCACTCAACTGCTACAATAGGACTTGGAATGGCCATAAAGCGCTTTGGATGACGGAAACGTCTCCCAGCCTCACCTAAAATACCATAGTTCATTAACATTTAATCAATGAGCTAATCATCTTATTTGAAATCACATATCATCATTTAACTAACGCTCTATCCAATAAATTCCTGTCAGAAAGATATGATAAAGCACTTCATTTTCACTTTCTGGCAACATATACATATTCAATTTTGTCACAGGTTTCACACTTTTTAAAAATTATTTGCACAGTTCCTACTTTGTTGGCCTATGCATTGAAAGCTTGTGTATCAATCGGAGGCATTCACGTTAAAGGGAACCCTTCTCTGCCTTCCCATGTTCCTAGGAACAAAGCTGTTTCCACCACAGTAATGCATATTGCTACATCATGATAGTTATGCACCAAAAAAAAACCCCACTTTGTGCCACACAAGTATAAATTTTAAAATATATCATGCCTCCTTTATGTTTGGAGAACATTTCAGTATCAGCATTTAAGCTCATTCCTGTTTAACCCTTAAAGTGCTGATTTAAGATTAAGTCAACAGCTTTCCTCCGGACACTTTGCACGCAATGTGCGCAAAGTGTCCCCAGGAAAGCTGTTGACTAAGACTGTTTTTTGCTTGAGACAAGGCTTGCTGGTATTTGAATGAAAGGTATCTTCATGAGGAATTTGACTCTTTTAACCATTATATGTTTAATGGTATTAGAAAGCAACTATAGCAGTGATTAGCACTTTAAGGGTTAATATTGTTACTTTTGCACGGGAAACACATTTGACCATGCTTTATGTGAGGATCTGTCCTCCTTCAGGTCAGTTCTTTGCTGTGGGATAAGGGTGCAGTACACAGATGTCAATATGAATATCTCTTATTAATGAGATCCACAGTGTTCAAGAAAAAATTTCATAACACAGAAATGTGCCATACTGACTGTTACTATGGGGAAGATCCACATAGTCAATCTCCTTGCGTAGGGTCTCATAGGTGGTGATTACAATGTCATGATTGGCTAGCGTTTGTGGTTGTATAAACCCCTGCTTGTGCACCCCAGTGTAGACCTGCAGTGTACATGCATGTTAATACTTTATAAGTCAACTTACTCAATGAATATATAAGCATGTCAGAATGTAACAAAACAGTGGTCTCTTAGACATGAGACCTTCCATAAAGACCACTCAACCAAGGAGAAATCACCTTCTTTTTTTTCAAAGCAAAATTTACAAGATGAAGAGTCCATTTGCTTAGACACAAGAACCAGCAAAATCTTTAAATGTCAACTCCATAACCTTAATGACAAGTATTCAAAATAATTGTATGATTAGTTCCTCATTGAATGACTGCATGAAAATAGTTGATGAACACGTTTTCATTATAAAACTAGTTAAATTTCAAAGCATCAGGTCAAAAGCACAGAAACTAAAGCTTACCAGAACCTTTATGGACTGCTGTCTGATATGTTTTCGAATTTCCTCCACCCATTGATGACTTATGGAATTTGGTGAAATGATCAGTGTTGCTCCTGATGGAATGGGTTTCTACAAACAAAATTTTCATATGTGGTCTGCATAAAATCGTTTAGCCCACTTTTGTACTTGTTAAACAGACATCATCCCCAGTGGACTAGGAACACTTGTGGCCATATTCACAAAGAATTTTAATGTGATAAGAAACTTAGGATCAAAATTAAAATCAACTTAATTTGATCCCACATTCTTTAATCCTAGGTAGCATGAACAATTTAAGTGTGAATTAATTTGTTTTTTGATGACTACGGTACAAAGCATATGATTATGGCTTAGTCTTAAGTTGATTCATATTCCTATCCATCTTAAAAGATAAAGTAGTGGATTCAACTAAGATTAATTTAACAAAATTCAAATGTTGAAAAAGAGAGTTAGTATTGTAATGCAGAACACTGATTGTCTATTCCTGGAAATTTTCACATATTAGGCCAAGGATGAAGTAGTTCAGGGTCAAAAGTGGACCAATTTAATTTTAGGATCAAAGTCAGGATTACATAAAATTCCTTGTGAATACGGCCAGCGGAGACACAATAGAAGCTTCACATATTGGTCAACAGATGTTTATCCAATCAATGCAGAGACTACTGAAATATGCCAAGAAAGTGTGTAACTGACATATGCTGTATCCATTCTGTGTAATAGTTATTCCTCATGATATATTCTGCATTGCAGTTTTCTACTTTGGCAAATGTTTAAATTCTGACAAATAACAGATCAGAGTCAGAGAAGAGAAGTTTCTTCTCTGTAAGTAAGTGTATGTATTTAGACTATACAGATATCTGCCTTCTCCTGATACAGATGATGACAAGTGATACTTTAATGGTTTTTAGTTAGGTATCCAGGTACACAACTTACACTGGCAACATGGCAGTGGGGACATTTGTACGGGCCTCTGTAAGGGTCATCCACGTCATAGTTGACACACTCTGGATGTTGCCACAGCATACAGCTCTCACACTGTACCCTCAACTTTGTGTCCTTGTGTCGTAACCTCGTGCCACAGACACACTCAAAGTACTCCTTTTGCTGAACCACTGTGGGCTCGAAGTATGTTGCTTCTGGGGCGTCTTCTATTGCCACAGTTTCCACAAATTTGCGTCGGTTTCTCAGACTCCCTCCCATAGATTTTCTACACTTTCTGGATGTACTATAGGTGGTAGCTCCTGCACTGGTTGATGGTTCTTCCAAATTACATTCAGGAGTCTTATCCACTTCATCTGCTTTCACATTACAATCCATCACGTAGGTTTCACTGTCCACATTACTTAAATAAGTTTCTACATGTATATTTTTAATTGCAGTTTCATCTGTGGAGACACCTTCTTTATTGGCATCTGTTTCACTAGTTTTATTTGATTTTGTTGTGTCTAATGTATCCACATTATGGGTCTCAGGACAAGGTGTCATTTTATTCACACCCTGGCCATCAGTCCCAGGATTTTCTGTCTCTGTGCCCATGTTTTCAGCATTTTTATTTCCCTTGTGTCTAGTTTCCAGCTGGCCAGCTTCCATTACAGCATCTCTGTGTACATGATGTATGTCCACGGAATCAGGCTCTGGTATTTTATTTGAATTTAACTCGACTGTTGATTGTTTTACAGTCACCATTACATCAGAACTATCACCACATTTTTTGCTTATAGTTGCATCAGCCTCTTTCAACCCACATACATCTGTGTCTATACATTCAGGTACTGCTTTACGTTCACTGGGGCCATCTTTGGCACTAAGCTCTGCTGATGCAGTTGCAAGAGCTAAAGATCTGGGGCTGAGGCAGTAATCGTGGTCTATAGACACTGGACTGGTGTCTATTGTCAGACCAATCTTTCCTTTTTCTGTACAACTGGAGTCATCAAGACCAGTCTTTTCCTCTTGTGCAAAACTATTGTCATCAATTACAATTTTCACAACAGGATCTGCCCAACTAGTCTCATCTTCACCACCAGCTTCATTGGCACACTGGTCTTCATAATATTTTTTCTCTGTATCTCCACATTTATCTGATGTTCCTGTGCTTAATGACGAGTCTCTTGGTCCCTGTGTGGGTTTCTCATCTGCTGTGCCTGTATTTACCAGAGGATCTGTAGCTTGCTGTATAGGGCTGTCAAGGGTGGAGTCTGTCTTTTCTGTCTTTGTGGAGATGTTACTAAAGTTGGAGTTGTCATTTGAACTTTCAGATGGGGTTATAACCTCTGGAACCTAAATGATAAGATGCATGTCAACAATGTCATACTATCAATATTTCACAGGAAATCTGTCACAAAATATGTATGTCTTGTACCCTTTTTTCACCATATACAAGTTTTTTAAAGCTAAAATGACATTATCTTTTACACAAACATGCATTTAATAATCCCATATCCTTCATGCATGTAGACAGAAACAACTTTTGTCTTTATTTGTTTTTTTTTTTTTTCAAAAACATAATTTCAACTTTATTGCTTATATTCAACTGTTTTGTTTATTACGCTGAGGTGTCGGTGAGGTACTGAAGTTGTGCACAACTCGCTGGTGAAATTGTCCTGCTTGCATCAAATACAAAATACAGCATCAATATCCCGGGGAAATGTTCACTTACCATAGAAATAAAGATGAACTTGCTCAACCGGCAACTGAACATCTTAACCAGCGTGCCCACTCGTAATACTGGTTGTCCCTGACAGGTCTTGTTTAAACCCCAGATCATGTCCTTTATTTGCATATACTCAATTTGTGTAATAGTCTACATCCATAACTCTTGCACATTTTTTTTATCAAACTCAAATCAGACAAGTGCAATTAATAATCTCACCCACATACATAAAACATATGCACCACTACATTACATTTTCTTTACAAATGCATAACACTTAATTAGTGGTAAATTTATACATGTACTTGTGGGAGGAATTTAGCATCTGAAAGCACACATCTACATTTGATACCATAGGATGAAATTTCATGACAGGTATAACCACAGGCGTATGAAAATATTCTGAGTGCGAGAGCACAGATGCTGCTTGTGAAGTAATACCACAAGGCCAGTATCCCACGACCAACGTTACTCATACCACTCCGTATACATGTGAATAAAGTACATATTCCTTACTTGAATATGGTAAAACCATACATGTATGTGTTCTTTATCTGTTATTCCCCATGTTGAATAAAGTTTCAGTGTGTTTCCAAGCGTACGGTGCACAACACACTTACATTACTGTCACAGACACCTTTTTGTCCAGATACTTTCGCTATTTATCTTCCATTTTCATGACCGGAAAGAGTGAAAATGGCAACGTAATAGCTGGTGTGCCGATGCAACCGCACTTCGTTCTTCATGGGTACCCAGTGGTGGCTTCACAAAGTTGTCCAGGTTGGTTATCAGGTGCAACGCCTTTATTGCGGTTGCATCAGCACACCAGCTATTATGTTGCCACTGCACTCTTTCTGGGCATGAAAATGGAAGATAAATAGACCAAGTATCTGGATAAAACAGGCGTCGGCGACAGTAATGTAAGTGTGTTGTGCACGTAAGCTTGGAAATGCACTGAAACTTTATTCAACATGGAGAATAACAGATAAGGAACACATACATGTATGGTTTTACCATATTCAAGTAAGGAATATGTACTTTATTCACATGTATACGGAGTGGTATGAGTAACATTGGTCGTGGGATACTGGCCTTGTGGTATTACGACACAAGCAGCATCCGTGCTCTCGCACTCAGAATATTTTCATACGCCTGTGGGTATAACAGACGATACCTTCAGCTTGGTTTGATCTAAAGGCAGTGGTTCTTGTGGTGGAAGGTCTGCACGTGGGTGACTGAGCATACAGGCCAATACTTCTACTGTCTTGCCAAGACCCATCTCATCTCCTAGGATGCCACCTGGTGGTGATGAACGCAACAATGGTTTTTCCCGAACAATGCTGTCACAGATAAAGTAAAACCAACATTTGGAATAAATCACTGCAAAAAGCTTGGGAAATTAAGTTCATACAAAAACTTCCCCCAGACAGTTTCATATATCTTACTTTAGCATTGATGTACCATATCAGAAAGTCCACAATTCAAGTGCACTGAAAACAGCCACTTTGCATTAGTTACGTCTGTGTGCCAACACAGACATATTGTCTTTCTTTCTTTCTTTCTTTCTGTCTGTCTGTCTTTCTTTACAGGCAAACTTGTCTGACATTTCATTTGAAAAGTATTATATGTAGAAACTCCAAACTTGGCACAATTATACTTCTATGGATAAAGTCTGGCCTTCTTATAATGAGAGATCATGCTTTCCAAAATTATGCAAATGAGGGTTAATTAAAGTTTTAAATCTTCAATATCTTACATACTATAGTAGACGTGGTTCCGAGCGTATAGGAGTTCGATCATAGCAAGGTAAAGGTCATCTCAAATGTCAAGGTCATGTCAAGGTCAAAGGTTAATTTTAAGCCAAAATGTCATTTTTGAGGTCAAGGTTCACTTCAGGTAGAGGTTATCTCAAGGTCAAAGGCCACTTTCGATGGTGGCTTTCTTCTAGCCATAACTCCGTCAATTTTTATCCAATTTTCATCATATTGGGCTCAAATTGTAGCTATTGTAAAACTGCACATTTTTTAAATTTACATGTGACCTCTAAAGGTCAAAGGTCAAGGTCATTTGGACCTTTGAAAGTTTCATCCAGTCATAACTTGGCCAGTTTCCATCCAATTCTAATCATGTTGGACTTAAATTGTAGGTATTGCAACACTGCTCATTTTTATAAAAACATGTAACCTCAAAAGTCAAAAGGGCAAACACCAAGGTCATTTGGCCCTTTGAAAGTTTCATCTTGCCATAATTTGGTCAATTTTCATCCGATCCGGTTCATGTTGGGCTTAAATTGTGGGTATTGTAACACTGTGCAATTTACATGTGACCTGTAAAGGTCAAAGGTCATTTTGACTTTGAAATTTGCATGCAGCCATAAGCTTAACGTAATGTGAAGTACCAAAGGATAAAAGTTGTAGCATTTAATATTTACAACTTTTGAAGGCACACAGACAGATTTGCTTTGAAGCAAATCTTCTTTTCTAGTTCATATTGTTTTCACTTGCTGAAGTGTGTGCATGATAATTGCAACATTACACCAGCATTGACAACTTATCATTGGCTTGTGAGGTGATCAACTGCTGCTTGTACGATCAACTTATTTTCCATACATGAATTATGCAAAAAAAAATTTCTGTTCTCCAACTTGCGGCTATTTTATATGGACATTTATTTCACTTTACCAGTAAACTGGAATACATCCTATCTAAGATCTATCAATTGCAGGAAAAACAAAGAAATTAACACTTGAAATGAAGTGAATGCATATTACTTACTATCCTCCATTTTTATTGTAGAACAGAAATTGCCCATCTAGTGTCTGGAATGGTTCATACAGTGGATGGATTGTGCTGTCACCTACTGAACAATCAGATGAGTATGTAATTATGTATACAGCAAATTACAGTTGCAGAGTGAGCAAAAAACTGTATGCAGATATGTGAACGTTGATGCCTTGTTAAAACTGTAAACTATGCAGATATGTGTACGTTGATGCCTTGTTAAGCCTCTGATGACTATATAATCAGCTTTCCTTGTGCATTCTGACTACACCCAGGGTAAAACAAGGAAATCTGTTAATTGGCAGAAAGTCATTTAAAACAACAAAAACAAAGAAGATGACATTTAAGGCATCATACACTACTGACTAGACAGTTTATGAAATCAAAAAAGAAAGTTGAATGGCAAATTCAATACTTCAGCATTACATTTTTCAGGCTTACGCAATGACACCTTCTCACTTTAAATTTTTTCCAGAACATTCTAATGGTCTGAAGTACTGAAAACTTGCCCTTGCTGGGCAGGCTTCTTGGTCTTTGATTCTTTCACTGGGCCTTCACATTTCATCATCCAGAAACACATTCAGCTGTAAATCAAGCATGCCACAACCACAGAAAAATTATCTTCATTGATTCCACACTTAAAACTAGCATTTCCTGTTCTTGTATAACATTAGCTAAGTCTTGACAGGTAGTATTCTTCACAACAATTGACAACTATCACACTATTCAAATACTGCAATACTGAGAACTGGCTAAATCTTATGAAAAACTTTGACGTTGCACTGTCGAAGAGGGATACCTTTTTCATCTTGGTCTTCCTCTTCACCATATCGTTCTTTTTCTAACATCCACAACACCCCTAGTTTCTGGTACTGCCTCAGTCGTGGGATTAGCTTGGTATGCTGCACATTGAGTTTGACAGAGGGTGGTTGCTCCTCATGTTTCACCTTTATGTCTGAATACAGACCTGCCACATCCTCCTTCCTACTCCAGTGCTTGCCCTGATAGTCTGTGACAAATTGAATGAAAACATGCATATTATACCAATATGGCAAATAAGATATGAATAGGATGCTTAATCATTTTAATTTTCACTTTGTTTAATTTTGGGAATTACAGGTGATGACCTATTGTTTTCACTAGTAACTTGTTCCAGCATTAGCAGGAGCGTTTTGGCATTTTAGGGCAGTTCTCGACGTTACACACTGTTTACCAGCATTACAAACGCTGGTAAACGCCAAAATCCAATTAAGCCTTTTGGACCTTGGTGTTAGTTGGCGTTTGCCAGCGTTTGACACCCTTTCAATACTGACTATCGCTGGCAAACCCTCTGTAATCCCCTTAACTAGCAAACTCACTGGGATACATGTAAAATTTGAAATCAGTTGAACTGGGATGAGAAAGATTCATGGAAATTTGTGTCTTGTACTTGTACTAATCATCAATATACTTTTATTTTCTATACTCATTTCATGGGCAATATGGCATAATTATCTTTAATATCATGATGATGATTTATCCATTGAGGTGTATGTGTTGTGAATGACCTTGCTCATGATCACTGATATTTTGGTCACATCAATCTTGATTACAAAAAGTAAAGACAAACAAACAACCCTGTTTTCAAATTATAATTTATTTAAACACAACACAGCAATTTTTTATAACATGTACAGCATAATAATTGCTGTACATGTAATAAATTTTTTTTATTAAATTCCATGTATAATATTCACAAGGAGTCACATCTATGCTAGCCCAAAGCTATACATTGCTGACTTGTGCTGTACATTCAATTAAAATTTGCTGTGCTGTTATTAAATTCCGTATATTATATTCACCCGGATTCACATCTATGGTAACCCAAAGCTATACATTGCTGACTTGTGCCAAGAAAAATAAAAACAAAACTGCCCTTAAAACTTCCCAAAATGGCAAAAATGCTTTCTATCCTTGATATTTTTTTGTTTTTTCTTTGTAAATTTTGAAAGGAATCTTTTACCGAACAACATATACTCACCTGTGAAATGGAAGCCATGGAAGATTGACATCAGATGCTGAATTGTTAAGTTTGCCTTTTTTGGCCTTCCAGCTTCACTAGCAAATTGCAACTTTGTTGCTGCAGACTCAGTCATGTGAATACTCAGTTCCAGTTCCCCTTTCTCTGCACTATACTTTGACAAAGTCAAATGGAAAGCTCTCTGCTGGAGGCCCTCCAGGCACTCAAAGGGAATCTCTGGCTTGATGGTAGCTCGGAAATACAGGATGCTCATTCTGTTGGATGTACCAACCGTGTTTTCATCATTTTCTTCCCATTCATAATATATCATATGTTTTCCACTCTCCACACTAAAATATATCCAAAATTCTTCACACTTAGGTAGTTCAATTCTACAATTATTGATCTTCCCACCTGATGGAGAGAGAAGCTGCACAGTAAATTTGGCCAATTCACAGTGCCAGTCTTGTGGCCGCAATTTTAGTTCATCATAAATGCTCACATAAAATTCACAATCTTCTAATAAATCTTTCAGAATGTTATCATCTTGTAGGTACCTGGGCCACTGTGAATGGCTATTAAAGCTTGGTCTTGTTTGTTTTCCTTGAACTAATAATTGTTCTGCTTCCTGAGTTTCCTGGTGAAGAAGTGGGTCCTGATCATGAACGACCTGCAAGCCTGCATTCATGTCCTGCATGTTCCATGATAAACACTGGCGTTTGGTCTCATCAACCCGCTGGGGCGCAGACTTCCGCTTACGTGGCATTTTTAGTTCTTTAAAGTTTCACACCTGAAAATAATACAAAGTTCAAACTTCAGGTTACAAGGGTTTAAAAATAACAAAATTCACTTTTTACACAAAGCTCCAGCTGGGGGAAAAAATAAACATGATGAGCATATACTTTTATTATTACTGACTGATATGAACATCACACACAGGCCGGTCATTTTCCCCAAAGACTCATTTTTATGCCTGTACAAGAATTACTCATGCAGTTGAAGGTTGAACATTGATCCAAGTATACACAGGCTAACTAAAAACCACATAAAGGACAGGTATTAAAGACACATGTACTAGGCATCTGCTTCATGTACTTACTATGACTCATAGATTAAAAAGTACTAATGCAAACATTTATACAGTATGTTTCTCGAAACGAAATGGTTAAGATTTCACATATGATTATAATTTCCAACTTTGTGACTTAAACGTTGAATAAATCTGCAACTAATTAGCTAATGTGTCAGACACCTGCACATGTTCGACTATAACTCTTCTCAACTTTATCAAAATTTCAAACCTTTTTCCACGGAAATAATGAACACAAGTGTGGCTTTAAACTCTGCCACAGACTTTTTATTATATACATATTTAGTTTTCCAAATATATGCCTTCACATAAATGATGGGAGTCCAAAGTAAAGATCCAGGCAAATGTGACCACTTGCATGTATTCTACCATCACTTAAGTTTTACGGTACATCACTGCCTTTTGCCGCTGGTTACATGTGGTTAATTTTACTTGTGAATGATGTCCAAAATAATAATTTAAAAAAAAAAAAAAAATTGGCCTCCCACCATTGCCAAATACTTGTGGAAAAAACTTTTTCCACAATTTAACAGCTGCAAAATATACTAGACTACCACATGGTACCATTTTCACATACAACATGATTACTTTATCCAGTACAACTGGACCTCAATAGAGGCAGAGTGAATTCACTTTCATTTGGCTGACTTATGGGGACTTTTGACTTTGAGCTATGACACGTTTCTAGAACTGTCATTGTATTCATATTGGCATGTACATTTACATGGCACATGTCATACAGCAGTTACTGCATGGGCTTGGAGCTGTTTACACCCTGGTATATAAGCTGGTATAAACAGCTGCTACACTCACTCCCTGAAAAGCTACAGATGTAGCAAAACGCATCTGAATAGCAAACGACTTTGCAGCCAGGACCTTGCCAAGCTCAAACAAAGTAAACAAGAGGGCTGTGTGAACAGCCTGTGCCTCAGCTGATCTTGACATTCATCACACTTGCAGCTCTATGAACTTGGGAAAGGATCAAGGACACCATGTTCTGAGTAAGTCTGACCTTTATAGAAGAACACTTACATGTGCAACATCAAAGTTCAAGTAGTTCTCAAGTTATAATGAAGAGTAAAATTCATGTATGTTGCACTGTGACCCCACAAACGAGGTCAAGGTCATTCATGTACTGTCTCAGCATGACCTTCATACAGAATAATTAACATGTGTAGCTAACTCAAAACAGATCTCAAGTTATCAAGTAAACAGTAAATTTCCCGCAGTTGTCCTGTGAATTAGCATTAGAATGCCCATTGACTTACATAGTAATCAAGAGTAAAAGCTGCATTGAACGATAAGTACCCGAATTGAAAATCCTTACATTGCCACCAAGTTTGAAGTAAATCTGGATGATGGTTTTGGAGAAGTCGAAAATGTAAATTAGCATTAGAATGCCCATTGACTTACACGGTAATCAATAGGAAAGGTGCATTTACCCTAAAGGAGCCGAATTGAAAAAATTCATTAAAAATCAGGAGTCCGCCGCATTCCCACAATGAACAACTTTGTTTTGCCCTTCCATAAGGCACATATCCACCACGTGTAAGCTTAATCTGAGTGACCGTTCTGGAGAAGAAGTCGAAAATAGCTATAACACACAAAAATTCATAAAAAATTAGAAAAAAACTGCAGCACCACCTGGTGAACAAATTAACAACAAGGAGTCCCTAGATGTCTTCCTGTGTGATATCAAAGCAATTGGGTAAGCAGTTTCAGAGAAGAAGATTTTTTAAGATTTGTCCAAAAAAAATTCATTAAAAATCCAAAAATCACTGGACCGTGACCATTTGAACAAACTTGGTAGAGACCCACCCAAGGCACATCTCCACCAAGTTTGAAGTGAATCTGGCTGACGGTTTTTGAGAAGAAGTCGAAAATGTGAATTGTGGACGACGGACGGACGGATGACGGACCCTCAAAAAACCTCAGCTGACTAACAAGTCAGCTGAGGTAAAAAGTTGTTAAGTGGAACCTAGCATAGGGTTTTCTTTCTATTTTTTGACACAAGTGATGTCACTTGCACTGAAACCATTTCACCTCATATGCATGTTATTGGATGAAGATGGCCCCTTGCCCAGTCTCATGCTAAATTTAATTGTTCTCGGCGGTCTAAATCGTCTAACATCCGTGCCATGTGCACATGAAAAAAATTTATGTGCTCTGGAAATGTTGCAAATTTATAATTTTGCTTCCAATTTGGATAGCAACATAATTTTATAGGATGTAAACACAAAAAGTTTATGATTCAGACACATTATCTGATCAGGGACCAGGGAGATGGGAATCTCCCTGTTGGAGATGGTCTTCTCCCATGGGTACTGACAGAGAAGAAAACCCCTACCCGGTATGTAACCCCACTTATTAACCAGTGAACATGACCTATCATCAAACCACATGCCAACACAGTCAACTGTGATGACTGGCACAACACAGTCCCACTGTCCAGTGAAGCTGAACCTGCTGACCCATAATTGATGACATCACAATACAACTTAATGTCTAGATTTCCCCTAGCAACGTTACACGGCCCTGTATAAAGGCCATGCACACAATGCAGCATTCAGTTTTGATTGAACCACTTAACTGTGGAGTTGAAAGATTTCAACTCTCTGTACTGCTGGGCATAAGATTAGATTTATACTCAACCTGTGGTCAATCATTACTCACTAGCCTCTGATGAGTCCAGTGAAGGAAGAAACCAATCAGGCTCATTTGGCACACTGTGCATCTGTTCTTATCAACACTTACATAGTCTTATTTTCTTTTCTTTGCTTCTCTCCTTTACAATCCCTACTCAGACCAGTCTTACAAGTTTGTATTTATCATTTATAGGGCCAAATCTCTGTTACATTTTATATCCTATTGACTCTGGTGGCACACAAGAGTCAATACTGATCAATGTATACAGTTATATGATAAAGCTTTGTTTTACTTAATATTATTCAACATTTTCACAAGAGTACAAAACATACGCTGGGGGAAGGGACTACAAGTTGGTGTACACTTTTAATATTAGTAATAAAATGATGAGTAAGTTTTCTCTAACAATCCTCTATTTTTCAAAGCTTTTTCTTTACCCCTTCACTCCCCCCATAGTGTGCATTCTGGAGATATTGCGGTAACGAGCCCTAACGAGCATGGAATTAGGCTGCCAGTTGCTCAAAAGTTGTATTGGAAACATTTGTAGGTTCAAAGCAGAGTAGTCATCTAGGGCTCTGTCTTGTTTCTCAATCTTATACTTGTAAACAGATCAAACTGGTCCATGACACAGGTAGATTTGGATTTAAAAGAAAACCAGGCACCCTCAACCTTATCACTGTTTAAAAAAAGCTGACCAACCAATGTTCATAAGAGCAGACAAAAACTCATCAGGTGAACATAGTTTGAGAGAATGGATAATAGTGACAGACTATTAAGGGTGCCTCGCGGTACCTATCTAGTAGAGAAAATTTCCATATGATCACTGATGCCAATGGGAATCATCCCAGATTGACACACCTTTCTTTGTCATTAACAAGAATGGTGTGTCAATCTAGGATAATTCCCATTTAAACATGTCCAGTAGGTGACAATACTTTCTACATAGACCAGAGTTGTCATTAAACATACAAATATTCATATTCACATAAGCCTACTTCCACAAAGCATTGCTTCTGAGCATGAGCAGTGCAACATAGCAACGTAGATCAGGGAAACAACAAACATAAAATAACAAAGGAATAATTAGTCTGCAGGAAAGTCATCATATTTAGTGAGCACTTTAAGTTGACAATAGTTTGAAATCGCATTTGACTAAGTTGTATTAAAATTCACAGACCAAAAAGTGTATTTTAAATAACATAACTGGGCAGCCTTAGGGAAAGTTGGGCCAGGGCAAGGCCAGGGTGAGTACAGCTGTTCCCCTGACCTAGTTTGGCCAATGTGTTGCCTTGGACTTATTACAGCTCTGCTTATGCTCAATGCATTGTGGAGGTAGACTTTAGTTTAGTCCAAATCAGACCTCCGGGCTGATAAGGATTGTTCCCAATATGATAAAAAATCAGTGTCTCTTGGAGGTGTAAAGCAGGTACTTACTATGCGCATGGACTTGCGCATGTCAATCCTCTCTTAGGCCTAGGGAGGTTTGTGCAACTATGAAGATGGTACATATTATCTATGCCTATGGACGAGTCTTTGGTACAAGGATTTCCAGCCATATTATAGCTTCAAAGGACAAAGCCCCAAAAATGTCATATTACACGGCTTACAATTTCAAACTTTGTCATTGATAAACTTTTGAATTCGTGCCAGAATGGCAGGAATGCTAAGCCTAAGGTTTCCAGTTACAATTTCAAGCTAAGACAAACTTTTGCACGGGAGCAAGGCCAAAAGCAGAATAAAAGTTAAAACTTTAAAAATAGACGCACTTACCCGTGTGCAAAACCTTTGCAACAGCCACAGCAAAGCTCTCACTTTGCAGTCACCCGGCGCCTTTCCTGTTTTTCATAAGCACAACCTGGACAAATTACTTGACAATCTCACTCTCACTCTCAGTATCACTCTCAGTATGTCCGTCTGGACGTCGCGAGCGATAATTCAGGAAGTACACTTTCATAACAAATAAAAATACCTAGGTCCTAGCAATTATTATTCTGTTCAGATGCATATTTCGAACTTCATGATACCATACATTTCCTGTTTTCTGACTGTCTTTGCAACGATACAGACAACCACTTCTGGTAGTGCCACTGCGGTTGTCAGAAGAAAGGATTAAAAAATGCACAATGCTGCAAAATATTACCGGAAGCTGCTTTGAAATGGGATTAAAAAAAGCACCGTAATTATTTACCCGTTAAAACCACCAATTCCCACCATTTTCTTCTCGGGACTTAGTGGGCATACGAATAGCCCAAGCACACCGTAAGGAGCATCAGCCGCGTTGGGCCGCAGTCTGGTTCAAATGTCGGTAGCGATAAATATTATGTTTATATCTAAATGTATAATTTCAAAGTTTCTGCCGGAGGGGGGGGGGGGAGCTATAAATAACTACAAGTACAAATTCAAGCGTTTTTTTGACATAATTTTGTTGTGGACACAAGGCCATTTATTTGATTTGTTTATTCGCCAAATAATCCAATACAAATTATAATATGTACAATCTGTAACACAAATATTGGCAGGAGGGAAAGAAGCATATACATGCTTATAGAACCTCCTTTTGGCTTTATGTTAAAAAATGAACACATTTACGAAGGCGGGGGGTTCAGTACGCTGGTACAGGTAATTATTTTTCTAGAGTACACAGTACGGAAAATAAAAATCTTTCAAAATTTTGGGTAGTACAAAGTATGTAAAATAAGAGGGCTTCCAGTACGATAAATAAAAAGCCCTAGTACGGGAAACCCCCTACCCACCCTCATTTACGTTACGGAACACTGGTGCAATATCAGAATACATATATATATTTCAAATTTGTTAGTTACATAACACTGTACATAGATTAACTTCCTAATAGAAAAACAAACACATAAACAAAAACGGAGAGAAATGGAGCAAGGAAAAACAATTGAAATTAAAGGGATCATGATAAATAAAAACTTGTTTTCGGAATGAATGAAACCAAAAAAATCAGTGCTTTTCAGGAATTTAGGACCATGACAACCCATCGTTTTTCCTTTGCTTCAAAACAACGACCTGCAGCCATATACATTGTAGGCCCACATTATACTTTCTAGTAATGGTAGTGTCTGGAGTAAAAAACAAAACAAAAAGGCTGTGAAAATGGCCTGTGTGTGGCCACAGACTTTGAAAATCAGGACGAGATCAATTATGTGCAGTCTAGCCTGCGACAAGACCTCGTCTCGATCAGGTCAATATAATATTGAATTGTCCCAGTCGCTATAAAAATTGAATGTGGTGGTGGTGTAGTTTGGATTCGCCCCAGGCGCAGAGTTCCCTTAGCAACAGTTGGTTGGCCAGGAGGGAAACTGGTGCTTGTGAGCGCATTATCAATATTCAGCTCAGATTCAAAAAGGTATTGAGTAGTCACTAAAGGGGAGTTTCTCAGTAAGCAGCTAAAATGAATAATTTTGCCATGGTATTTAGTATGTAAAGTAAGTTTGTGTCCATAAGCAGAATGAAAAATAAACCAAATATTCATAAAGATAGAAATGTAACAATTTATTCCCCTCCAAGGAACAAATAAAGGCTACATTATTTAAGAAACAAATTTCACATTGTTGAGGGCACCATTGCCGTTTGCTTTTTCATGTACAATTCAAAAGTACCAATTGGTATGAAAGATAAATTTGCAGTTGCAAGTGCATGTATTACCATTCACTGACAAAAAATTAACGTTAGGTAATGCCACACTGTGTACTGTCCCATTGGGTATTTAGGATGGGTGAATGGAGCGCATACAGAATTTTCTGGTAAACATGCAGAATGAACAGCAAGAACCATGCAGAATATTTTTATTTGGACAAGGCTCTAGTTTCTCCCCCAGAAACTCTTGAAAACTAGTGCAAAATGATTTTTTGAACCCAAAACACAATAAAGCTATGAAGTCCTCCCCAGCAAAATTTGGGTAACTAATCAACAAAGTACATTAAAACTAAATCCTCATCTTTGTATCCTCTTCCAGTTTCGTGGCAGGTAAATAGGTAGATGATTTTTTAGGAAGGAGGGTGGCAACTGCTGTTCGATTGTGTAATTTGCTCCACAGTGATCATAGGAGATTGCAACTTCCTGCAATCACAAAACCTCCAATATAAAAATTTTTGCATTTTTGCTGATGACCCTTTTATTTTTGATGTCATAGCTAAGGAATGTTGTTTTTGTCTTGATATTGTTTTCTACATTGAGAATCAGTTCTATTGGATGTATGTTCTTCCGATTTGTTATGTAACGTTACTTCACCATCATTGCCCAGACCTCCTTGTCTGGGCATGAGGGCCAAGAAAATCGAGTTGAGTTCACTCACTTGATTATTCCAAAAATCTGACGGTCCTGTGGCGCCATCTCTCAGTTCCTATGGATCCAGTGGTGATTCCCAGTGTGTATGTTCCCCAGTTGACCTTCCTCTTTTGGGTGCCACTACCAGCTCACTCATTCACCGTGAAGCTCAATAAACTTTCATTCACCATCACTGTTTTGGGGCTTCAGGCACATTCCCTTCTGCAAAAAATCTTTTCTTAGTGGTCCGTGACTTTCAGAGACCTAGGTGGCTGATGTCTGTCCTGTAGATACATCTGAAATAGTTGGTTGTAGATCTGCTCGTTTGGCATGAAACACAAGTTTTCAAGATTGCATATCTACGTTCAGATCACAGAGAGGGAGAAGACAGTGTACGTCAGGCAATCACTGCCTTTTGGCAACAAGCCACAGGTGTTAATCGAGTGATCACCTTGCCCACATCCCTGCTGGATAGAGGGCAGGGGCTGGTCTCACGGAACCATTATATGCCAGCCTGGGACGATCATCTGCATTGCTTTGGTTATCATCTACAGTAGGGTCTCGTTTGTTGCTGGGAACAGATGTGCAAATACTGTGAGGACTGGGGAGAAGACAAATGGCTGCTTTATGTGCAGGCATGGAGAAAGAGTGCAGAGCAAGGCGTAGGTGGCAGGCCATAGCTGCCAAATGCCAAGCTTTGGAATCTGACTCCATTGAGTCTTCACCTGGGACATCACTGGAAAAAGGAAGATGAACTGGCATGGCTCATTTGCAGACTCATGTGGCTGCTGTCTCTGCACCTGACACCCGCCCCCCCCCCCCCCCCCCCGGGGGAGTAAGGAGAAGAGGCAACATAGTTGCAGCAGGACATCAAGAGATCTCCTTCGGGAGGGCAGGAGTGCCCCACTTACCCCAGTGCATCTCTGGCCACTGACCCGAGGGTTGCCCATGCCTTGGAGTACACAGTTGCAAGCTGATATGCTGCATGCACTGATCACCCCCTCTCGGCCTGTCTCTTCGAAGAGTACAGGAAAACGCAGGTTGAAGCACGAGATCTCATTCCTCCGGGTCTCAGCACTGGACAGTCCCTCCTGGATGACCTCAACTGTGTATGATCGGCTCGACCAGACCTCACTACTGGTAACTCTCTTCCTTGGCTGCCTCAGTGCCGAAGCATGGTTCTCAGATTGGGTCCTTACCCTTAGGCTCGCGGAAGAGCAGGCAGCAATCAGGGAAGGGCAAGTGCTTCAGCAAAACCAAAAAGCCGGACAAGCCACAGGGCTCCCAACTCTGGCATGCTGCACCACCAAGTCTCAGGACTCCTTCCACCAAGGCTTCCGACTCCTCAGAGCGCCCGGACAGTCGCTGCCTTTCACCCTTTCCGCATAATGGGAGTCAATTACAAACGATTCTTTGGTCCTAAATATCCTGAGACCAAGCTATTCACTGCCTTTCGTCAAAGACAGGCCTCTTTTGAGCTGTGAACCCAAGTGGTTCACACCACCCACAGGCGAACCCAAAGCATAGGTGTTCCTAGAGGCGGTTCAGATGCTTCGGAGCAAATGCACAAGTCGAGAACCACGGTTCTCCAGGTTTCTACAACCTGCTCTTCCTTGTCCCCAAGCAGGATGGAAGTTGGTGCCCAGTGATTGACTTGTTGACGTTGAACACCTTCTTTGTAGTCCTGTCCTTCAGGATGGAGACTCTCCAGTCTGTGGCAGTGGCCCTGCGGCCCTTGGAGTGGACAACGTCCTTGGATCTCAAGGACACATTCTTCCACATGCAAATTGTGGGGACTTCATGGAAATACCTGCGGTTCTCATTTTCAGGCCAAGTATACCAGATTCTGGTCACCTCCTGGCGGCTGAGGACAGATTGGTCCATTGACCTCTTGGAATTAAGGGTCCAGCCCCGGTATAAATTTACTAATATGGCCAAAACATGTGGTGCAACCGCGGACGAGCATGTTCCACAGGAACCCTCAAGTGCTCAACCTCCATGCTTGGTGGTTGTTGCACAGCACATCTGCGACAGAAATTTCTCCGAATCAGTTGCAGATAAAATTGGAGGGCTTCAATCTTCTTTTCGGACAGCTTACTCAGCTCATTGGAAGGTGCTTTCAGAGTGGTGCGTTGGTCGGAGAACACATCCTTTGTCTCTGCGCATTACTTTGCAGACTTCTTAAGCTATCAGTGAGAAGTCTTTAGCAAGAGCTATAAAACTGTGGAGAGATTCCCATCAGCCATCCTCTCAACCCTCATGAAGGTCTTGGACATTCACATTGGGAGTGATCCTTATCTGTTGGCGCTCATCGCATCCTTCTACACAGACAGACTGGCAGACAAGCAGGTCCTACCACAATAAGACCTTCCATTGGTCTTAGCCATGTTGAAGAAGTGGCCCTTTGAGTGCCTTGAGGACCCCCAATGAGTGGACCTCACGTACTAAATGTGGAAAGCTTGTTTTCTGTTAACTCTTGCTTTCAGGAGCTTGAAGAAGCGAGATCCACGCTCTAGCACATGACCGAATCCAATGGTTGCCTGACCACTCCCAGGTGACACTGAGGCCTGACTTGGGCTACCTTGAAAAGAACAGGTGGCTCAAGATCTGGCTATGGCCTTCAAGGGTTTTACCCTCTGTGCCAAGGATATGGCTTTGTTCGCAGAGGAGAGAGACTCGTGTCCTGTGAGAGTTCTGTGTTTGTATCTTTCATGCACGGACGGCCTTAAGGGTCAGAGGTCTGCCCAGTTTTTACCCCTAGGTAACCCTCGTAAACATGATCTCTTTGTAGATCAAGGAGATGATCCTTAAGGTCTATGAGACCACTCTGCAGAGGCCTAGTGCCTTGAAGCTTGTCTCAGCCAGAGCTCATGAAGTGCGAGCCTTTAATGCCTCCTGGCACGCCCTGATGAATGTTGCTGTGGTCGACATTCTTCAGGCCTGCCCCTGGCAATCGTCGCCCAGCACTACTTGCAAGACTTGGTAGTGCTAGAGGAGTGCATGTAAGCCATTGGAGGAGTAACAGGCTCCTTTGCTTAGGTTCTTGATACTTGTCTGTTAGACTTTCAGTGCTGCCACTGCTTACTTACAAAAAAAAAGTATCCAATTTAACTTTAACCCTTAAAGTGCTGATTTAAGATTGAGCTGTTGACTAAGACTACTTTTTGTGTTAGACTGTACTTGCTGGTATTTGAATGAAAGGTATCTTCATGAGGAATTTTAATCTTTTAACCATTATGTGTTTAACGTAATGAGAAACGGCTATAGCAGTGATTAGCACTTTAAGGGTTAAAAAAGTATAAAAAAAGTATAAATCTGAAGCAACTCACCGGTATTGCAGCAAAATTATACTGTAACAAGAGGGCTGTGTGAACAGCCCATACTCAGCTGACCTAGGGATTCATCACACGTGGTTCTGTGCACTTGGGATAGGCTCAAGGTCACCCGTGTACTCGGTAAGTCTTACTTTCATGGAAGAACACTAACATGTGCAACATCTAGGTCCCAGTTCAAGTAGTTCTCAAGTTATAGCACTGAAGAGTAAAATTCATGTACATGTCTGTTGCACTGCGACCACAGAAATGCTGTCAAGGTCACTCGATCTACTGTTTATGAATGACCTTCACAGAGAAACATTTACATGTGCAGCGTCAATGTCCTAACTCAAAGTAGATCTTAAGTAATTGAGTGAACAGTAAATTTCATGTCTGTTGTCCATGCAGGGGCGGTCAAGCAAGATAGGCCTACTGTCAGAACAGTACTGTGCACAGTAGCACAGAAGCTTTGGTATTTATAGACCCATATCTTTTACATGGATTGCGAAACAGGCCAAGCCTATATTAATCACTCTCCATGGCACAGATCACGGCGTATACTTCCTACCTGCATGTTTTGGTGGAGGAAACCGAAGGACTCGGAGAAAACCACCGTGCACAGTCAGAGTGGTAGGAACTCTTTCCACATGCTTCCCCGGCCGTGAATCGAACCCGGGCCGCAGAGATGAAAGGCGAGCGTGTTGCAGCTCGGCCAACCGTGCACCCAAGCTTTGGTATTTGCAACCGAGTAACAAATTTAAGTTGCCCAGTAAGCCCATAATAAGAAGCTTGTCCATTGGCATTGGAATTGGAATAGCTTCTGCTAAGTAGATCATAGAAGATGCAAGTAGACTTAATGTGTTAGAGTATATAAACAATAATAATGAAAAAAAAAACATATCCATTTTGACTACTATATTCTACATGCTGTGTGATGTATTGGATCTATTATGTAGTCCAAGTGAATAAGCTTGCAAATTCATTGTCCTTGCAAACATTTGGCTGTAAGATGCAACATGACTTTCAACTTTGTTCCTCTGTTGGATGTTGCCCAGACTTCTGTACCACAGCTGCTAGCGCAGTTCATGGTCCTCCGACACTGTTGCCCAGCTGTAGACCAGCTGCAACACGTGTCATCAAAGTCTACCTGCGTGTTTTGCGTGGCTGTTGCCTGGCTGGTGTGTTTTTCGCCCGGCGCTGCTGAACAGATGCAACCGGAACTGCAGCGCCGTCGAACAGATGAAACTGGAACTCTGCGAAAATTAAAAGACCCTTTCTTCACTCTTCAGGACCGCTTTGCAGCCTGGCTTGTTCTAGCTAGATGCTATGACCACCCCATCCTTTTTTATTTCAAACCCTGCCTATACTTGCGTGTAATGAACCAAGAACAGACTTCCATGCTGAGTCATTCCACTTGCTAGTGCATTTTTGGCTGTGCTGATGGGAACCAGGACCTGGGCTATGCATGCATGTATCTCTGCACCATGGTCCAGATCCTCATCATGACTGACACCAAAACATGCACCCCTGGTTGTCACTCAGTGGGAAGATGGTTCCTCATTCCTGTTAACAAGACACTCAGAAAGGCTGTGAATATGTTAAAACACTACCCTTAATATCTAACTGAATTCCAATCAAAAGTTTAAAAATTTGTCAAAAAAAAGTATAAAAAAAGTATTTAGGGGAAAAAAAGTATAAATAAAGTATAAAAAAGTAAATCTGTGAAAATAAAGCATCATACTTTAAAAAAGTATAAAGTGGCAGCACTGGACTTTGCAAGTCCCATCAGGGCGGCCAGCAGTTTTGGAGAAGTGTTCCAGTTTAGCACCCTGTGTTTGGAATCGATGCAGTCTATAGGTTGGCGCACTTTAAGTGGGCCTTTTAAATAAATTCACCTAATCTCAGGTTTGTATTGAGCAGTCGTCCCAGCTGTCCTCGCCTAATACAGCTGGTCGAGCCAGGTGATCGCTGCCTCATGGAACCATATACCAGCCCCCTGGCACACACCAGTTTCACAATTAGGTCCTGTCAGATATCCAGGTCTGAGGAGTAGAAACAGCATCTACGCATTTGGTGGACAACTATCATGTTGACCGAGAGTTCCAGGGGGCCCAGTGCGGTCCCATGCTGGTTGGTAAGGAAGGTTTCCAGGCTTCAGCTGGGATTCTGCTGTTAGCAAGCTTCAAGTCCAAGTACCACTGAGGTTTGGCCTTTAGACGTTGCCTCCTCATACGGACCAATGGTCCCCCCAGGCTATTGGTCCTGGCGGTCTTAATTGTGGTCAGTATGCCAGTAACGTAACACCCTCCCCCTTTGTGTCTGTAAATTGGCAATGGTGGTCGCGATGTAACATTATGTAACAAGTATGTGAAATTTTTGGTAATTTCGGTATTAGTAAGTATACATACCCCTCAACAGCCAGAGAAGCCCATCCGACCACCCCACTTCCTTTCTCACAGCTGATGTCAACTGACCACTCACCAAAAGAGGAAGGACAATTGGGGATCATGTGCACGGGGAGTCACCACTGGATCCACAGGAACAGACAGATGGCGCCATGGGACCATCAGGTTTTTTTGAAATGATCAAATGAGTAAGCTAAACTTGATTTTCACGAGCGTTATGCCCAGACACAGAGGTCTAGGCAATGGTGATGGAGAGGTAAATATACAGACTAATACCGAAATTACTGAAAATTTTCCATGTTGTTCTTAATTTCATTATTGTTCAAATTACACAGATCAATGAATTTTGAGGTATGTGAATAATGACTTCTGGCTGCAATATTGTTTTTGCCAGTCTGTCAGACAATGGATGCAGACCTATCCAATAAGCTCAGTTGACTTATGAGTCAGTTGCACTGAAAAAAATATGTAGGATAATATACATATAATAATATACCTTGGAGTGCAGTGTATACTGCTGTATGAAGCACAATGCCTGTGCCCACATTTCAACCATTGCATGTGTAATATTTGGGAAAGTGGCCATAGGGGTTTTAAGACTAAGGCTATATTTATCATCATATAAAAACATCGTGTGTTTATTAACCCTTTGATCCCAGCAGAAAGTGAAGATACTGAATTTAGGCTGACAGTTGATAGCAATACAGGACCATAGGGGTTAGTTTCTCATAACCTACCTTGAATATGTTCAAGATGTTTCAGCAGGAAGCTATATTGCACAAATCTCAGCTATTTTCATTATGTGATAAACATACAATTATGCAAAAAGGAGGCATTTCCAGGTTTGTATGCCTTTTCCACTCTTGTGAGGGAAATGAAACAGACATGCATGTTTATGGATTAAAGTTTCAATACACTTGCTACAAAATGTTTTGTGATATGTTCAGACACTCTGAAATAGCATGCATTGATAGTTCACTGTGACTGCACAACACACTATCTTCATCATTACAGATCTGAACAACTTTACCTTTGCACAGAACTGAGAAGACCAAAAACAAAACACCTACTGTATCAATACTGGAGAATGGCTGTCACTTTATTACCTATGCTTGTACCAAGACCAATATATGCAAGTGATATAAATATAACAAAATGACACAAGACTAAACTATTAAAATTGTACTTTTAATGCACAACAAAACCACAGGTCAGTAGAATCACTAGCTGTGATAGCTGTTACCAGTGACCTACTGCCACATGTCATTGAAACAGTCTTAAACAAAAACACATTCTCTCATAGCTTTTACAGTAATTTGTAACCAAAGATCTTGTAGGCTTAAATTAGCTTTTTCACATTAAATGTTGCTCCAAAATTATGTAGCTATAAATACTCCGAGCCAATTTTATAACCCTATGGAAAAGTAGATAGGTACATGTGAGCATTGATTTAAATTACAATTTTATATTTTCCTCGGAGCAAAGACAGTGACAGAAGTAAGTAAAACTAAAAAAAAAACAGCAGACATTCAAATTTTTTGAGAGAACTTCAGTCGCATATACCAATTTTATATGTACACTATAAGTACATTACATACAAAAGGTAATGAGGTTGACACCAACTGATGGTAATAAAGTTGACAATGTGTGAAATTACAGTGACAGCAGATGCACCCTCAGAATATATACAAACTTTTTCAACTTTTTGGGCATTTTCAAGATGAGTCTGGAAATGTTTGTGCATTTACACAGCACAGTTCAAGGCACCAGGTGTGCGCCATGTTATATCCGTATTTGTAATTCATAGAACAATATAAACATTTGAAAGCATCCATATAACTTCCCTTGATCAAGACCCTCCCCTTTCCCCAAACAGCCAGTCATATCTTCTCTCTCAATATCATAATTCCTAACACTTCACCTAGCTAAAACCATGGAGCCTTTTCTAGCTACATGTTAAAACAATATGGCACTTCAGGCAACACACAGTTTGTTGTACCTTTATGTTCAAATCTGACTGATGCAAAATGATTTTTTTCATTTCTGAGCAGCATCAGGAGGTTCACTCATTTGAAAACTGACCACATCAGAACAAATATCAGGCATACATGTACATGTACACCTAAATTTACAATATGTGAAATTTGGAGTTCTAAATACAGCTGTTTTACAATTATTAAGTTGCAAATAACAATGGAAACTGAATGAGTAGACATAACCATCACCCCCTTGCTTTAAGTGTCCTCTACATGGTGAGCACAAGAACCTTAATTCTGTTCTTACTGTTCTTCACTGAGCACCTTATTAAAAGCAAGAAAGACTCCTTAGTGCATTTTGAGACAGAGTGGTAAAAATAAAACTAGAGGGCTGTGTGAACAGCCCTTGCTCAGCTGAACTAAGCTTGTCCCAAAAAATCAAGGTTGCAACTGAATAGACCCGTGTTGAGGTTTAGCTGAGTGCATATGACATTTCAAAGTATTTCTACGACAGATGACTGAGCCTCCTAAAGTGCAGCCTGACTAGCTGAGCAGGAAATTGCAGCACCACCTGGTGAACAAATTAAGAACTTGGAGACCCTAGCAGTGTTCCTGTGTGATATCAAAACAATTGAGTGAGCGGTTTCAGAGAAGAAGACTTTTTAAGATTTGCCTCAAACACACCCAAGGTACATTGCTATCAAGTTTGAAGTCAATCTGGTTGACGGTCTTGGAGAAGAAGTTGAAAATGTGATCTACATAGTAATCAATAGGAAAGGTGCAGTTACCGATTAGTACCCAAATTGAAAAATTTATTTAAAATCAGGAATCCACAGCAGTACAACCTAGTGAACAACTTTGTTTGACCCTTTCACAAGGAATATATCCACACAGTTTCAGCTTAATCTGAGTGACAGTTGTAGAGAAGTTAAAAATAGCAAAAACACATAAAAAAAAAAATAGAAAGAAATATGCAGTGCAACCTGGTGACCAAATTAAGAACTAAGAATCCCTAGGGGTGTTCCTGTGTGACAACAAAGGACTTGGGTGAGAAGTTTTGGACAAGAAGATTTTTTAAGATTTTTTCCAAAAAAGGACAAAAAAATTTTCATTAAAAATCCTTAAATCTCTGGAGCGTGACCATTTGAACAAACTTGGTAGAGACCTACCCAAGGTACATTGCCACCAAATTTGAAGTGAATCTGGCGGACAGGTATGGAGGGGAAGTCGAAAATGTAATCCTGAACTGATGGACAAGGGACGACTCGGCATCCTAAAAGCTC
Organism: Hermodice carunculata; assembly: GCA_964020975.1. Classification (NCBI taxonomy): domain Eukaryota; kingdom Metazoa; phylum Annelida; class Polychaeta; order Eunicida; family Amphinomidae; genus Hermodice; species Hermodice carunculata. The sequence goes on along the minus strand of OZ026614.1, from coordinate 52,107,898 downwards.
GGCCTGACTTGTAAGTCAGCTGAGCTAAAAACATGCATATCAATTGTCAAGCAAAATGTACTCTTTTCAGAAACTGTGCCAAAATCAGGGCCATCGGCACCAACATTAATTAGCATGTTCCAGGCACTCAACAAACTAGTGTACCATCATTGCAGAAATGATGTCAACAGAAGGCTGGGGGACCAGCCTATGTGCAGCTGATCCAGAAATATTCACCCCAAAATAAGAAGTCCAAACCAAAGCTGCACTGAATTCAGTTGAGCTGAGCTGAGCTGAGCTGAGCTACATATAAGACAAGGTACAGAGCAAAACTTAGCAAAGCTGAACTGAATGTCAAGCGGGAAGTAAATATGTATGGATATCACTAACCAAGCTGCCTGACCCTAGTTTTAAAAATATCGGAAAATTAATTACCCAGATCTATCTGAAATACTTCAAAATCAAGGAAAAATTGAGGTTCAAAATAGATGCTGAACTAATATGAAATACGAAGGAAGTGATATGATCAATTTAGCTGAAATCAGGTGTTGCAATACCCTAAATATCTGAAATCTCACCTGCTTGACATTCATGTGACCCAGATATATGACCTATATGTAACTTGTACTAGATGGCATGTATTTTAGGCGTGACGTATGTCCATGTGAGGTTTTGTAAATGTAAGAAGCCATTTAGAAGCTCCTCGTGATATTATGACCGGAGCATTAGTGTAGGTCATAATATCACAAGGAGCTCCTGAATGACAACTAATCTGCTTAGAACACAATGATTGACATCAACTCTGACCAATGAAATGAGTTCAAATGCACTCTGGGATAATGAATCGTCTTTTCTGTAGTTATGTAATTTCACAATAAGCCAACACAAGCGTGCAATACAAATCTGTGTACACATGCAGGTAAAAATGGATTGTGCAGTGACTGACTGACTTTGGTAAAATTGGCAGAAATTCCTGATGATTTGCTCACAATAGCTACACAAGACTTATTTTTGAAAGAACAAAATGTACTAAAAAGTGGCCTCTGCAAAGAACTTGTTACACCTAAAATTTTGAAGCAAAAATTAAGTGTTGGCAGCCGTACCAAAGTTGACCAGGCACAACAACAAGTGGGCCACTGGGGTTTGGCATGATTTGGCTATGTGGTGAAATAGACAGCCTGAAACTAAAAGGGACAACAAGAGTCCCTAATTCGGAAAATCTGTGTGATATGGATGTCCCAAAATAGCACATTAGGTTTATCTTTTTGTTTAGGAGTGCAGACGCCAAAATGGCTACCCATACCCACTAAATATATGCTGATGCAAATTTGTTAGGCTCTACAAAGACACTTACGAGACAACAATATATGGGTAAATATGTTCAAGGATGATGGCCATAACTTCGTACAGAAGTGGGTAGTGACATGTGAGGCATGTGTCTTCTTCTCTTGATCAGAGATCTAAATATGTGTAGTAAGTGTATCTAAATACATATTCAGATCTCTGACTTTGCCTGCCAAGATTGTATTAAGTTTGTATCACAGAATAACTTCTTTCCGTGTTTTGCTACGTCCACCTTCAATGATGCGTAGCAAAACCCTGCTTGAACTATTAAGTGTGGCACAAAGGAAGTGTTCTTACCAGGCTAAGAGAAGGCTGAGAAATAGACAGTTTTCATTGGTTGATACATTGGCCATGTCAATTATTGCGCTCTAAAGGATACAATATGTCAAAATACAAGGAAGTTATAGCCTACATATTGAAAGTCAGATACTTATCCTCGCAACCTGGTTTTAATTCATGGTTTGTTGATATTATAGTCTCATTATGTGCCTGTGTGAAGTTTCAGGAAACAATAATTGCATGATGCCTGTGACAGGTTTTGTGATACATGTACAAGGTCAAAGTAGAAAGAAGTTACAGGTTACAGACAATTAGTACATGAATTTATCAGTCACCCTAATATTTGACCTGGTTTACATGACAAATCTGTGAGTTCTGATAATGTATTGAGTTTCATGAAATTGAAGTCAAGTTCAAAGTAGCAGTAGCATTATGCATGCACATCAGGTTTACATGTACCTAAGATGACTTGTAAACGTACAGTAATCAATGGTTAAATTATAAACTTATTGTATGTGATGCAAATTGAAAATTCATTAAAAGTCAAATAATGATCAACAGTCCCAACTAATTAATGAACAACTTTCATCAAGGGTTACCTGAGGTACAGTCCCCCCAAAATTTGTTTGAAGTTAATCCAATTAGTATTTTGGGAGAGGTCAAAAATTATGCTGAAAAATAATAGCAGTGCCACAAGATGAACAAATTAAAAGCTGGCTCTCTTCAAGAAGCGTCTGTGTGATTTCAAAGCAATTAGCATAGCATTTTGGCAGACAGTTTTGTGAAATTTGAATTTAGTAATTTTTGTTAAAATTATAAAAACTCACTGGGAAGCATGACCTATTGGAATTCTTAGAGACTCACTCAAGGTACATTCAAAGCAATTTTGAAGATCTGAAAATGCTCTTGGAGAAAACTATATGAACATGGATGAACACTGGTATCTCTACATGAACAGTTAAGGCTGTCTAAAACTTAACAGCCAAATGCATTTTTTGTGTTGCAGTGTTGTACTGGGGTTTGTAAAGGTTGTAAAAAGTTTGCAAAAGGTTGACGAAGGGTTTGTAAAAGGTTGACAAATGGTTTCAAATGGTTGAAATGGTTGCAAACCATTTCACCATTTTAATCAACAAGGTTCAGAAAGTGTGTGAAATGGTAGTTAACCATTAGAGAAAGGTTTAAAAGAGTTTACAAGGGTTTTAATGCAATAAGAGGAAATGGTTTGGAAAGTCTGAGAAATGGGTTTGAAAAAGGTTTGCCTTTTACTCAAAAGTTTGGAAAAAGGTTGCGAAAGGTTCATGCGTTTGGTGACTGTTAAGTTTAACGCGGGCTTAACTGTATATTTGCCAAGATACAATGTACTTTGATCAAACACAAGAAATTAGAAAAAAATCCATCTGTTGAAAAATAAAAATAATAGATCTTAAGGCACCTTCAGGTGTTCCCATGCAATTTTGAAGCAATTGGCAAAGTAGTTTCAGATAGAATTTCCCCGAAAATGAAAATCGGATAGATAGATATATAGACAGACAGACAGACATTTATTTGTATACAGTGGTACCTCTTTTGAGAGACCGCCCCTACGGCGGGTCAAAATGCGGTCTCTCAAAACAGGTGGTCTTTCATTAGAGGTACAACAACATGGAAAAGATAGCGCAGTGTTCTGTGAGAGCGGTCTTAAAAAGATATGCAGTCTCTCATTAGAGGGGTCTCTCAAGAGAGGTACCACTGTAAACTGTAACATAGTAGACACCCACGCAAGGTATATGCCCCCAAAGTTTGATGAGGATCAATCTTGTGAACTTTTTTTTCAGCAGAAATTGAAAATGTGAATTCTGGATGATTGTCCAACAGCAGACAGATGGGCTCTTAAAATGCTCAGCCAACTTAACAGTCTGCAGAGCTAAAATCTCAATACTTCCACATACTTAATGTTGTCTTTACTCGGAGTAACTATGGTACTGCGAGCATCGTCCTGTAGCTTAATCATAATTGCTACAGCTCCCCTTCCAAAGTTTTTCCTGAACAGTGGATGAACCTAATGACACAATCCATGTACATTGCTCCCATTTAATTGCTACTGAAGTATTATCAATTATTAAAATTATTAAAAATGGGTCCATATTGCCCACCAGCACATAACCTGCTGGTTACACTGGAGCAATCCAGCTTTAAATTCAGCTTGTTTCCGATCATGACTGTCACTGATTCATTAAGACAGAAAAGCGAACACCAGCATTCCTGTCATGCCTTTTGTGTGTCACAGCCTCACCCATGTTAGCAAACCAAGCCTTGCACCACACCTCCGTCTTCTTGTCCACTGCAAGATTGTTAAACTGGACCATCACTACAGGTGACAGGTATGGTATGTCTAGCCGACAGTAGGGGAAACAGCTGAATGAGAAGCCATTTGAAGGATAGAAACTCAGAGTTCCAATATTGGTAACATCACTTGCAGTCTGCAACGTAAAAGTTAACAATATTTACAAAAAGTGTCTACATGTACAGGAACTTGGTAAATACGAGTGTATGGAGGCTAAACTTAACTTTATAGTCATTCCATAGTCTATTCTAGTGACAAGATCTGGGCCACATTGACAAATACGCTACATTTTTAATCTGGAATTATATCCCCTCAAAATAACTATAAATACTTTTTTTTGCTAAATGTATAGTTAATTTATCAAATCCTGATATATCCTTAAAAAATCCTTAATACAGTTGTACTTTACCAACTAAGCTGAAAACAATCAATGTCAGATGATAAAACAAAGTTCAGTCGATCAACTTTATTGATGTTTCAAAGTAAAGACACTTACGTAGCCCTCACACGATACACCAATATGATCCGTTGTCCAGCGAGTGCCCAGTAATGCAGGAGCTGGATTAGAACTGTAACTTTTTGGCACCCAGTTTATAATCTGCATTGATTTGAGACAGGAAGAGTAAAAGCTTGTTAGTTACTTAAAAAACTTATAATTGTTGAAATAAATAAACAAAAGGACTGTGCGGTCCTGTGCTCGTTGGATGAGGTCATGGTCAACTTTCTTGAAGACTATCATGCAAAGTCAAAGTGCTGACTCAGTCAAAGTCCAAACTCAAATAGTTTTCAAGTCAAAATCAACACTAAATTTTATGAAAGGGACTGTGTGACCTCGGCAATGAAGTCAAAGTCACTCATGTACTGTGCACATCTCGCTAATACAGAGGGCCACCAGCATCAAAGTCCTGGCTAAAATAGTTCTGAAGTTATCATGCACACAGTAAAATTCCGTAACTGGCCCTGTGACCTTGGGAATGAGTTTAAGGTCACTCATGTGCTGTGCAATTCTTCCACTCATACCCCAAAGTATCCCTCTGCAATTGGCCAAGTGGTTTTAAGAGATGAAGACTATGCCACAGAATAAATTTAAAAATCATAAAAAATAAAAATCATCAAAGCAAGACCATTTAACAAACTTAGCAGAAACTCAGAGAGCTACATCACTGCCAAGTGTGAAGTGAATCTGGTTGACCATTTTAGAGAAGTTGAAAATGTGATGTTCATTGCAGTCCCCACTCACCTGCACAGTAATCAAGTGAAATATATGCATTAACCAATAAGTACCCAAATTGGAAATTCATTACAAAAATTGAATGAATCAGCAATCCACAGTAGCACGTACCACCTGGTGAACACCTCTAGCCCTTTCACAAGGTAAATTTCCACAAAATCCAGCATAATGTGATGGATGGTTTTGGGGAAGATGCAAAAAAAAAATCATAATTTTTTTTAACAAGAGGGCTATGTGAACAGCCCATGCTCAGCTGACCTAGACATTCATCACATTCGCAGCTCTATGAACTTGGCATAGGATCAAGTTCACCCATGTACTGAGTAAGTCTGACCTTTATAGAAGAACTCTAAAATGTGCAACATCAAGGTCCCAGTTCAAGTAGTTCTCAAGCTATAGCACTGAAGAGTAAAATTCATGTATGTTGCACTGTGACCCCAGAAATGAGGTCAAGGTCACTCATGTACTGTCTAAGCATGACCTTCATAGACAAACATGAACATGTGCAACATCAAGGTCCTAACTCAAAAGAGATCTCAAGTTATCAAGTGAACAGTAATTTTCGTGTCAGTTGTCCTCTGACCTTGGGAATGAGGTCAAGGTCCAAGCATCACTGCCGCATGACCATTTGCACAAAAAAGGTATATCCCTACCAAGTTTGACACAAATCTGGCCAAAATTATTTAAGTTATAACCATTACAAGAAATTCCCATGTTAAACTTTCCTATCAAAACTTTTTTTTTTTAATTTTTGAAAAAATTTGTAAAAAAAATCCAAAAATCACTAGAGTGTGACCATTTAAGCAAACTTGGCAGAGACCCACCCAAGGTACACTGCCACCAAGTTTAAAGTAAATCTGAAACACAGTTTGTTCAGAGAGGTCTCAAATGTGAATTACCATTAAAATGCCCATTGACTTGCATAATAAGCAATAAAGAAGGTGTATTTACCAGTAAGTGCACGAATTAAAAAAAAAAAAAAATGCTTAAAATCAGGAATCCACAGCAGTGCTACCTAGTGAACATCTTTGCTTGACCCTTTCACAAGGAAAATACAATGATTCCAAAAAGTTTCAACTTCATATCAGAGAAGGTTCTGGAGAAGTGACAAGTAACAAAAACACAAAAATGCACACACACAAAAAAAAAATGAAAAAAAAATGCAGCACCACCTGGTGAACAAATTAAGAATAAGGAGTCCCTAGGTGTCTTCTTGTGGTATATCAAAGCAATTGGGTAAATGATTTCAGAGAAGAAGATTTTTTAAGATTTGTCCAAAAAAAACCCAAAAAATTCATTTCAAATAAAAAAATCAGTGGAGCATGACCATTTGAACAAACCTGGTAGAAACCCACCCAAGGTACATTGCCACCAAGTTTGTAGTTAATCTGGATGGCAGTTTTGGAGAAGAAGTTGAAAATGTGAATAAGCATTATAATGCTCAATGACTTCCATAGTAATCAATAGGAAAGCTACATTGACGACAAGTACCCGTATTGAAAAAATCGTTAAAAATCAGGAATCCACAGCATTCCCACATGGTGAACAACTTTGTTTGACCCTTCTACAAGGAATATATCCACCAAGTTTCAGCTTAATCTGAGTGAAGAGTCTGGCAAAAGTCAAAAATAGCTATAACACACAAAAATGCATAAAAATTTAGAAAAAAAATTGCAGCCCCACCTGGTGAACAAATCAAGAACTAGGAGTCACAGGGAGTGTTCCTGTGTGATATCAAAGCAATTGGTTAACGCTTTCAGAGAAGAAGACTTTTTTAAGATTTGCCCCCAAAAGAACAAAAAAATTCATTAAAAATCCAAAAATCACTGGACCGTGACCATCTGAACAAACTTGGTAGACAGACGAACGGACAGACGGATGACAGACCCTCACAAAAGCTCAGCTGACTGACAAGTCAGCTGAGCTAAAAATGGCAAAAACACAACAATAGGATCATGATGATCCTGTGCTCTGCTGACTGGAATCTGCTTTTACAATATTGCAATACATGCCCTATATAGCTATATACATGTACAGTTCTAACACTCAATCATCGGTATTTGAGAAGTCAAAATTGTAAATACAATAGTGCAATACATGCACTGTATTGCCATATATATTCATACAGCGGCAGTACTCACTTACATATGTAAAGTTTGATATCCCATAACTTTGTCAAAAATTAACATATCCACATTATTTTTGCAAACTTTCATTGTCTCAAGTCCAGCTATATTCGGATAGATTTTTTAGCAATTCTGTAAAGCAGTTCTGAAGAAGTCAAAAATAGCTTAACACACAAAAAAATCATGAAAAAATTTTGGGGAAAAATTGCAGCGCCACCTAGTGGCCAATGTAAGAACTAGGTGACCCCAGGTGACTCTATGTGCAATATCAAAGCAACTGGCCAGGTAGTTCTCGAGACAATGAAACTTTAAAGTGTCTGGGTCGCAGTGACCTTGGGAAAGACGTTAAGGTCACACATGGGCTGTCTAAGTCTGGCCTTTGCTCAGGACAACCATCATGTTCAACATCAAGGTCCAAGTTCAAATAGCTCTCAAGTTGTCAGGTGAACAGTAAAATTTGAGCAAGTGGCCCTTGGGAATGAGGTCAAGGTCATTCATCTACTAAGTCTGGCCCTCATTAAGGACAACTAGCCTGTGCAATACGAATGTCCTAGCGTTAATAGTTCAAGTTACCATATAAACAGTGAATTTTATGCACCCTCGTTGTGTGACCTTGGAAATGAGGTCAAGGTCACTCTCCTACTGTACATGTATCACCCTCATACCCAGAAGTGTACCTATGCAATTTCAAAGCAATTGGCTGAGTATATACAAGGATAAAGACTTTCAAAGATTTGGCCAAAAAAATCATTAAAAAATCAAAAAATCAAAAAATCATTGGACTGTGACCATTTGAACAAACCTGGCAGATACCCACCCAAGGAACACCCCCACCAAGTTTGAAGTGAATCTAGCCGATGGTTTTGCAGAAATCAAAAATTGTCAATTAGCATTGCAAACCCTAATGACTTTGCAATCCCCATTGACTTGCATGGTAATCAGTAAGCATGTAAGATTAACAAGAAAAATTCCTAAAAAAAAAAAAAATCACACTAGACCATGACCATTTGAATAAACTTGGTAGATACCCACCGAAGACACATCCCCACTAATTTTGAAATGAATCTGGCAAATGGTTTTTAGATGAGGTCGAAAATGTAAACTACCATTGCAATTCCCATTGACTTGCATAGTAAACAATAGGAACATATGCATTGACCAACAAGTACCCGAATTGAAAAAATCGTTAAAAATCAGGGATCCACAGCCATGCCACCTGCTAAACAACCTTGTGTGACCCTTCTACAAGGAACATATCCACCAAGTTTCAGCACAATCTTGGAGATAGTTTTGGAGAGGTCGAAAATAGCAAAAACGCACAAAAATTCATTAAAAAATCGAAAAAAATTGCAGTGCCACCTGTTAAACAACTTAAGGTCTGGGGGTCCCCAGAAGTGTCCCTATACAATTTCAAAGTAATTGACCAAGTGTTTCAGAGAAGTAGATTTTTTTAAGATTTCCCCCCAAAATGAACAAAACAATTCATAAAATATCCAAAGACCACTGGACTGTGACCATTTGAACAAACTTGGTAGAAACCCATCCACATCCCCACCAAGTTTGAAGTGGATCAGGCCAATGGTTTTGGAGAAGTTGAAAATGTGAATTGTGGATGGACGGACGATGGCCAACAGACGGACGATGGATGCATCACCCTCTTAAAAGCTCAGCTGAATTATCAGCTGAGCTAAAAAATTAAAAATTGGCCAAGCAGTTTCGGAGAAGATTTTTTAAGATTTCAAAGTAATTGGCCAAGCAGTTTCAGAGAAGATTTTTAAGATTTCCCCCAAAAGTGAACAAAAAAATTCATTAAAAATCCAAAAATCACTGGACTGTGACCATTTGAATAAACTTGGTAGAAACCCACCCAAGGCACATCCCCACCAAGTTTGAAGTGGGTCTGGCCAGTGGTTTTGGAGAAGTCGAAAAATGTTAATTGTGGACAGACGACGGATACCTCACCCCTCCCAAAAGCTCAGCTGATTCATCAGCTGAGCCAAAAATCACAGCACCACCTGCTGAACAAGTTAAGGGGAAGGGGTCATCACAAGTGTCCCTATGCAATTTAAAAGCAATTGGCTTAGTTTTGGAGAAGAAAATTTTGCCAAAAATGAACAAAAAAATTCATACAAATTCCAAGAATCTCTAGAGCATGGCCATTTGAAAGTTTCGGAGAAGATTTTTTTAAGGTTTCCGCCCAAAAATGAACCCCAAAAAATCATTAAAAATCCAAAAATCACTGGACTGTGACAATTTGAACAAACTTGGTGGAGACCCACCCATGGCACATCCCCACCAAGTTGGAAGTGAATCTGGCTGATGGTTTTGCAGAAGTCAAAAATGTGACTTCCCATTGCAATCCCCATTGTAACTAATGTACATGTATGCCCAAATTTTAAAAATTGGTAAAAATCAGATATGCAGAATATCACCATCTTGTGAAAATTTTAGCTTGATCCTACCACAAGCACATTTCCACAAAGTGAATCCAGCCAACAACTTTAGAGACGTCAAAAATGTGAGTTGTTGGAGGATAGACACTGACAATGCCGACAACAGAAGAAGGACCATATCATAACCTCAGCTGACTAACAAGTCAGCTGAGGTTAGAATGCAGCACCACCTGTTGTACAAATAAAGACCTTGGGGGTCCCGAGAAGTGTCCCTATGCAATTTCAAAGCAACTGACTGAGCGGGTTCACAGATTTTTATATTTTGCCAAAAAATGTGGACCCAAAAAATCATTAAAAAATAAAAAATGAATGAAGCATGACCACTTGTATAAGCTTGGTAGAGAGGCACTCAATTAATGTGCATCCAACCAAATTTAAAGTGGATCTGGCTTATGGTTTTGGAGAAGATGAAAGTGTAAATTGTGGATGCCAACAGAATGACAGACAGACAGATGACAGACAACAGCCAAAGGCCCATCACATGAGTTCCACTGACTGATAAGTTGGCTGAGCTAAAAACTACAAGTTTTTGATTTTGCAAGACAAAAATCAAATATCTCCTGGTGGAATATTCACAAAGGAGACAATTGATGACATTACTGCACAAAAACCAAATTCAAATAAATGACCCTGTAACCAGAAGAATTAGGTCAAGGTGACCCAGATAAGGTTCCAATCTAGGTCTGGCTTAGATATATAATCTTATTAAGTTTCATCAAGTTTTATTCAGTTGTTAACCTACAAAGAAACCAATTTCCTTTTAAAGTGACTCTGTGATCTTGATTAATTAGGCCAAGGTAATACATATATATAATTCTAAACTATATACATGTACATCACAACAGATACACAATCCAACCAAATTTCACCAAGTTTTGTTTTTGTTAAATTCTTCAGTTATTGCATAGAAACAAATTTCATGTAAGTGACTGGAACTCTGTCACATTGAGAATTAGGTCAAGGTGACCCAGATACAATCCCCAACTAGGCCTCACTCAGACCAAGAAGCCTCCACATGGAGGCTTCTTGCTGAGATACATATTTAGTTTCCATGCCTGCAAACCATACAACACCTTTAGCCCATCTCAGCTGTAGTCAGGTTCTTACAAGCCAAACTGTTCCCTTTGTTTGATCTGTATCTGGTTCTGGCTAATTACAGAGAAGGCTGGGGAAAGTAGATAGTAGTAGGTCACAGTTAGTCACCAGCAAGACACATGTGTGCATGATGGTGGTGGTGATAGGGGTGGTGATCGTTATGGTGGTGGCGTTATGGTAATTAGGTCCCAGTGAAGGATTAGTAGGATCATAGAGGGAGGTTGGTGGTTAATGGTAATGAGGTCTATCAGCATGGCCATTTCTGTGGATTGCAAACAGTTTGATCTTGGAGGAATATTATTCCCTTAAGGTTTGATAAAGTATTCTTCAATAGTTATATCAATTAAATCTGTTTCACATAAGTAATCCTGTGATCTTGAGAATTAAGGTCAAGGTGACCAAGGTATAATCCAGTCCTAGGTGTCACCTTATTACTAATTCTACCTATTTCATTGTTTTGTTAAGCCAGTACTTATTGCATGGAAACCAATTTCACATAAGTGGCCACGTGACCTTGAAAATTATGTCAAGAAAACTCAAATATAATCCCAAACAACATGAGGAATTTTATATGCTTGAAACAATGACTGGGCTCCAACCTGGGATTTTGGGGAAAATACAGGGTTGGGTATAATCTTAGATGCATCCTTAAGTGTTTGTTTATGCTAATTTATCTGAAAAGGCGAGTAACTACCCCTGTGTGTGCTTGCTGGTACTTTGATTTTATCTTGAAAAGTAGTTCCATTTGTTGTCACAATGGGAGGGACTTTTAAAATCAATTAGTGTTTACAATTACTGTTAATATGAGATACCCAGGTCACAAAAGGAACCTTCACTTGCTGGATAGTGCTTCAAGGTAGCTGTTTTCAGCATGGAGGCCTCTCCTAAATACATATATCTACAGTGTTTTATAAAGTTTCATTGGCTTCCTCAAGACTTATCACACAGAAACCAAGTGTTAAAAAGAAGCAGAACATGTTGCTCTTAAACTGCCAACGAAGTAAACTTAACGATTATTTAATAAAAAGTAACATTTATTTACCCTGTTGATTTTAAGCAGGACACATGGTTTGCTCTCATTGAAGCCATAATTGGGACCAATACAGGGACCCAGCTGACTCAGCCTCAAGTTGCAAGTCCCATTTGCCACATATGCACCACAGGAAACATTTTGCTCTGTTGTACTTTCATATGCTGAAGAGTAACATATATGGTCGTCTATGTGAATCATAGGTGCAAAAACATTCTTTCTGTTTCTTCCTTTTTTGGAAGTGGTTCAAACTTTACATATTATTTCTATTACATATATACAGTAAAGCTTTTTGCATATAAAAGGACAATACACCATATGCAACAAAAGTGATATACTTGTAAGCAAAGCAAACATTTATCTACTTTTAATGTGTACCTGTGAACTGCAAAAAATTGAACAACAAAAAAAAAACAGACATACCTTCAACGCAAGCGTTGACTGAAGGGTCCGCCATTTGCTCAAATTCAGTCATGGTGACACCCAAATCTAATCAGTTCATCTTGGCATGCTAGATAAGCATCAACTGCCAAATTTGAGCAAAATACATTGGAGAATTCTGGAGATATTGTAGTAACTAGCCCTAACGAGCATGTAATTAGGCTGCCATTTGCTCAAATTACATCATGATGACACCAAAATCTAATCAGTTCATCTTGGCAAGCTAGATAAGCAAACTGCCAACTTTGAGCAAAATACATTGGAGTATTCTAGAGATATTGCGGTAACGAGCTCTAACGAGCATGTAATTTGACTGCCATTTGCTCAAATTAGGTCACGGTGACACTAAAATCAAATCTGTTTATTTTGCCAGGTAATGTAAGCATATTGCCAAATTTGAGCAAGAGACATGGTGGCATTCTGTAGATATCGTGGTAACGTGAATGCACACCTCCAGACGGACAACACGAAAACAGAAAGGGTCCCCCCATGGGGTGGACCCTTAAAAAAGACCCAGAGACAGCCAGGCTTTAATCATCTGTAGTGATTCCACAGTCTGGTTTGACATGTGGCCATGTCAATATCGATACACAAACAGCAACAGCAAGTGAATATTTCATCAATAAACACAGATAAAGAAACCAATGAGGGTTTTTTTGTTTTGTTTTTTTTGTCAAGCCACATAAGTATACATAAATTTTGTGAATATATCTTAAAAGGTAATTCTACATGTAAAAAATCATTTTCATACCATTTGATATTTCACATTAAGGCTCACATCACACATCTAAATGTGCTGCACAAAGCTGACATTTTAGTCAAATCTGAAGTTCTGAACAGTACCCTTTAAAAATATACTTTTTAAATATTTGCATAAGTACACTTCAGTCTATTAGCCCTGTCAGGTACCAGGTACCACAAATGCATATGACCTGTATATTGTCCATAAAATTATCACTATGTCATCAGAAGTAAGTTAACTTACATTTCAAATATGCATCCAGATCAGCAGTATAACCACTGTAGCTTGCAGCTTGGGACTTGCTGAAGGAGATCTCTGGATAATCTGTATTACGGGTATTTCTTGAGGCTTTTGGGCGATATCCCATACCTGTAGCAAGCAATAAATATACAACATACACATACATGTATGTATTTAAGTTTTCCTCGATTGGTCATAATGAAAGCTGCACATTACACCTGTTTCTCCATGGGTAATGTCCATATACATGTGATGTGTGAAGTACACTTACTGGTATGCTAAAAGTCATATATAAAAGAGGCAATTCATTAGGCAAGCAAGGCTAGCAAGCAATTCATGAAAGCCAAACGGATGGATAAATAAACATTTTATTACAGGACCTGCATGGTGAGCCATTTTAACATTGAATCAGATTGATTGATATCCAAAATTAAATTATGGATATCCAAGATTGAATTTTGGATAGCAAACAAATAATTTTTGGATATCCAAAATTAAATTTTGAATATCATGAATATCCAAAATTGAATTCTGGATGTCCAAAATTCAATATTTGATATCCCTAAATCTGATTAGATGTTTAACAACTTGTCATACTTCTGTTGATTTAAGCCTGTCCTGTTTGTGATATAGAGTCATTTCCTCCCAATGAAACAACCAGCCATTTTAACATTCAGTCAGATTTATGGATGTTAAAATGGCTTGTCATATTTCTGTTGATTTTAGCCTGTCCAGTTTTTGATATAGAGTTATTTGCTCCCAATGAAAAAGCAAGCCATTTTAACATTTAATCACATTGATGCATATCCAAAATTCAGTTTTGGACATTCATATATCAATTTTGGATATCCAAAATGATGTATGGAGACCCAAAAATTCAATTTTGGATATCCGTAAACTCATTAAAGGTTAAAACAGCTTCTCATATTTCTGTTGATTTTAGCCTGTCCTGTTTGTGATTTATAGTTATTTGCTCCCCATGAGACAAGCCATTTTAACATTTAATCAGATTTATGGATGTTAAAACGACTTGTCATATTTCTATTGATTTTAGCCTTTCCTGTTTTTGATATGGAGCTATTTGCTCCGAATGAAACAGCAAGCCATTTCAACATTTAATCACATTGATGGATATCCAAAATTCAGGTTTGGATATCCATAAGTTCTATTTTGGATGATTTTTGAACATTGGAAATTGATTTATGGATATCCAAAATTCAATTTTAGATATCTTAAATTCAGTTTTGGATATCCATAATTATATTTTGAATATCCAAAATTGAATTTCGGTTCTCCATAAATCAATTTTGGATTTCCAAAAATGATTTTCGGATATCGGAAATTGATTTATGGATTTCCAAATTTCAATTTTGGATATCCATAATTTAATTTTGGATGTCCAAAATTCAGTTTTGGATATCCATAGTTCTATTTTGGATCTGCATCAATCATTTTTGGATATCCAAAAATGATTTTCGGATATCGGAAATTGATTTATGGATATCCAAATCTCAATTTTGGACATCCATAATTCAATTTTGGATGTCCAAAATTGAATTTTAGATCTCCATAAATCAATTTTGGATATCCAAAAATGATTTTTCGATATCCAAAATTCAATTTCGGATAATTCTGGATATCGGTAAATCTCATTAAATGTTAAAACGGCTTGTCATATTTCTGTTGATTTAAGCCTGTCCTGTTTGTTATGCATATCTTAAAAACTTTGCATTGCATGAAAATTTCACACAATTGTAAAGCTTAATACATTTCTTTGGTCTGCCTAAAATGAAAAAATTACCTGGTACGCTGTTTATGAACTGCTCTCCTAGGTTGTCTGGGTTATATACTCTTCTTGGCACATTGGTATCCATAGTCTTTAACAAAACTGTGAGCATGCTAGCAAATATCCCAGCCAAGCATGCATATAATATAAAGTAAAATAGGCCAATCCAGCCTGAAAAATATACAAATGAAGAAAATATACAGTATGAACATGCAGCTATAAATTTTAAACACGTATTATCATCATTAATCATTCAGGATTGTCTGTTAACATCAGATATCCCTTTCTCTGGAGCAGCAACAAATTCATATCCAACATGGGTAATCATATTGCATCGCAGTACATAGTTAGTCCCCGCCTAGAGGTCAGTAGTCTCTGTAATTATAATCTACCATGTTGGTCTGAAACAAAGAGGACTGTGACAGTCCTGAGCTCAGCTGACCTTACATGCACAGACTGTGAATTTCCATTGCAATCTCAACTGACTTACATTGTGACTGAAAGGAATGCATGCATTAACGGACAGGTACCTGAAAGTCAGGAATCCAGAGGATCATCACTTGGTGAAAAAGTTTGTTTAAACCTCCCACAAGCTACATTTCCTTACATTTTCAGGACAATCTGAACATAAGCGTTTATGGAGAAAAAATCAAAAATAGAGAAAAGACACAAAAATTTAAAAAAAAAGAAAAATCAAAGTGCCACCTGTTGAACAAATTAAGGTTTTTGGGTCCCCAGAAGTGTCCCAATGTAAATTCAAGGAAATTCATTGTGCTGTTTTTAGATAAATATCTAAAATTTTGCCCACAAATTTTTAAAAGTCATAAACAAGAGGGCTGTGTGAACAGCCAATACTTAGCTGCCTTAGAGATTCCTCACACTTGTGGCTCTGTCGACTTGGGATAGGATCAAGGTCACCCATGTACTAAGCAAGTCTAACCTTTATGGAAGAACACTAACATGTGCAACATCAAGGTCCCAGTTCAAGTAGTTCTCAAGTTATAGTGAAGAATAAGATTCATGTATGTTGCACTGTGATCCTAGAAATGAGGTTAAGATCACTCACGTACTGTCTAAACATGACCTTCAAAGAGAAACATTAACATGAGCAATCAAGATCCTAACTCAAAACAGATCTCAAAGTAGAGTGAAGTGTCATCTAACCATGACACAATAATATACTCCCGCACCAGAGATCACTTATATATGAGCCTCCCTGAAGAGTCTATCCCCAAACCATTTGGCATGGTTTGAAAATGGGGAGCACATATAAACCCTGAGTTCAGCTGTTCACATAATCCTAATTTGTAAATTTATTTATTATTTTTTGCAAATGCAAGTTCAGTGTTAAGGACGGACATGAGGATTTCGATATGCTCCCTGCGGGAGTATAATTATCAAGTGAACAGTACATTTCATGTCAGTTGTCTTGTGACCTTGGATATGAGGTCAAGGTCCAAAAATCACTGGAGCATGACCACTTGCACAAAATAAGTGGACACTTATAAAAGGTATATCCCTACCAAGTTTAACACAAATCTGGCCAAAATTATTTAAGTTATAACCATTACAAGAAATTCCCATGTTAAACTTTCCTATCAAAACTTTTTTCAAGATTTTTGAACAAAATCTTATAAAATCCAAAACTCACTGGAGTGTGACCATTTAAGCAAACTTGGTAGAGGCCCATCCAAGGTACACTGCCACCAAGTTTAAAGTAAATCTGAAATACAGTTCGTTCAGAGAAGTCCCAAATGTGAATTACCATTAGAATGCCCATTGACTTGCACAGTAAGCAATAGAAAAGGTGTATTTACCGACAAGTGCCCAAATTAAAAAAAAAATTGCTTGAAATCAGGAATCCACAGCACTGCTACCTAGTGAATATCTTTGCTTGGCCCTTTCACAAGGAAAATACAATGTATCCAAAAAGTTTCAGCTTAATATGAGAGACGGTCCTGGAGAAGTGACAAGTAACAAAAACACAAAAATGCATAAAAAATTTGAAAAAAATTGCAACTGGTGCACAAATTAAGAACTAAAAATCCCTGGGAGTGTTCCTATGTAATATCAAAGCAAGTGGGTGAGCCGTTGTGGTGTAGAAGATTTTGTAAGATTTGTCCAAAAAAAACAAAAAAATTCATTCAAAATCCAAAAATCACTGGAGCGTGACTATTTGTACAAACCTGGTAGAAACCCACCCAAAGTATATTGCCACTAAGTTTGAAGTAAATCTGAATGATCGTTTTGGAGAAATCGAAAATGTGAATTTGTATTAGAATGCCCACCGACTTACATAGTAATCAATCTGAAAGCTGCATTTACCAATAAGTACCCAAATTTTTCTTTGAAAATGTAAAAAATTGGGCAGCGCCACCTAATGAACAACTTTGTTTGACCCTTCCACAATGAACATATCCACAAAGTTTCAGCTTAATCTAAGTGATGGTTCCCGAGAGAAGTCAAAAATAGCAAATACACATAAAAAATCTCAAACAATTATAAAAAATCACAGCACCACCTGGTGAACAAATTCAGAACTAGGAGTCCTCAGGAGTGTCCCTGTGCGACTTCAAAGCAATTGGGTGAGCTGTTTCAGAGTTTTTTTAAGATTTGCCGCTAAAAAGGAAAAAAAATCATAAAAATTCTAAAAATCACTGGAGCATGACCATTAGAACAAACTTGGTAGAGACCCACCTAAAGCTCATCCCCACCAAGTTTGAAGTGAATCTGGTTGATGGTTTTGGAGAAGTCGAAAAGGTAAACTGTTGACAACGGACAAAGGATGGATGGACGACGGACAGACTGATGACGGACGGAGGACCATAAGATAAACTCAGATGACTGACAAGTCAGCTGAGCTAAAAATTAATAAAAAATTCAACAATCACTGGAGCATGACCATTTGAACAAACCTGATAGAGACCCACCCAAGGTACATTGCCACCAAGTTTGAAGTCAATCTAGTTGATGGTTTCAGAGAAGAGAGAAATGTTAATTAGCATTAGAATGCCCAATGACTTACATGCACATGGTAATCAACAGGAAAGGTGTATTTACTGATTAGTACTCAAACTGGAAAAATCGTGAAAAATCGGGTATCCATAGCAACGCCACCTGGTGAACATCTTTGTTTGACCCTTTCACAAGGAACATATCCACCATGTTTCAGCTTAATCTGAGTGATGGCTCTGGAGGAGAAGTTGAAAATAGCAAAAACACACAAAAAATCATGAAAAATTAGAACAAAAATTGCAGTGCCACCAGGTGAAAAAATTAAGAACTACGGGTCCCTAGGAGTGTTCTTGTGTCATATCAAAGCAATTGGGTGAACGGTTTCCAAGAAGTTTTTTTTTTAAGATTTTGCCAAAAAATTCACAAAAAATCCAAAAATCACTGGACCATGACTATTTGAATGAATTTGGTAGAGACCCACCCAAGGTACATCCCCACCAAGTTTGAAGTGAATCTGGCCAGTGGTTTTGGAGAAAAAGTTGAAAATGTAAATTGTTGACAATGGACGATGGACGGACGTCTCTAATATGTGACACTAATGTACTAACAATGATCATGAAGTGAGTGTTTCAGGTAAGTAATTGACTATAGTCACCTCTACACCCAAGTGATGATATAGGAGGAGCCAACATGAATGATGGTTTCTGACTGTAGACAGACTAGAGAAAATCTCAAGGTGGGTTTAAGTTAACTTTACAGTATACCAACTATCACCCTACCACCACTTCTATGTTAGCCCCACCTAAATCTATATGTTAACATAATCTATTAGTGTCTTGGAATGAGTGTTGTATTTTGTTTATATTGTTCCATATCTATGGAAACACTTCAACAGAGTTTTATATGGCTTTTTGGTGTCATAGGTTTTGTGGCATAGTTTTTTCATCAATATTCTTATTCCCAATACAAATTCACTTATTTGTGATGTGTTTCTAACTTTCCACTAATGCGTTAAACCTGTCCAATGACCACACCATAGGCTAGGTTCTCTGGAATGTTTCCAGTGATATCCGGGTATGAAACTATGTCAAATTTGAATTGTTCTAGTTTGTCAAAACTCTTTGTCACACACTGTTTGTTGTCAATCCCTATTTCAAGATCAAGGAAAGTTGCCTTAATGTCACTCATTTTACTCATTCAAAATGAGTTCTTTTGGGTAGATTTCCTTCCAATGTTTCTTGAACTCATCCTTGTTGTTAAGAGTCTGTATATCATAGACGAATCTTCTAGTATGTGAATAGAATCTTCTTACAGTGATGTACTTTGTTTTTGCCAATTCTTCCATCCATTTGGATTCATAATAATGTAGATATATAAGGAGCTGGATCAGTTCCCATGGGTATTCCAACTATTTGTAGAAATACTTTATTACCAAAGTGAAAGTATTGCAGTGTTGATCATATTCTTTACCAAATCAGAACATTCTTCTTTGATGTAACATTTTCTTTTATCCTTTCCTTTGTCAAATCTTGCATCAGTGTTTGAAACTATAATGTATGGACATGTTCCTCCTTTGAATGCCTTGTCCAACATTGAAATTAACACTTCCTTCACGTCTGTTAAGTCGATCTTGAAAAATCAAAGGTTTGGATAGATTTGGCACCTTCCTTCTTGTTGATCTTATCTATGTCCTGTAAGGTATCCGTGGTACTTGCAGTGATCCACATCCTATTCACTCTTCTGTATGCATGAACTCTTTCACAATAATTGGTATGGGATTTTTGGACAAGTTTCAGAACTTTAGTTAGTACATTAGCAACTTGTTTTGAAACACACTTTTTGCTGCGATAATATACCTATAGAAATTTGACAGGTTTCTTGAGCATTATGACAATTGCATAGATGATCAGTAATTTCCTGTGTTCATCTGGTATCACACATTTCAAAACTTGGTTCTTGTCTAATTGTTTTGGTTCTTGTCTAATTGTTTGTCAATAATCGCTTCAGTAGATTCTGCTTGCTGATAAGTTTCACTATTTAAACATTACTCGCTTTGTCAATAGGTGTTATGACAAATTTGTTATGCAGATCAAATAATTTTTTGCTGCAGTTATTATCCAGAAGCACTTGTGTGTTTGTCTCCATTTTTGAAAAGGTCCATTCGTCAAAACCTTGATTTTTTTCATCAACTTTCTCCATGATTCTAATTTTCCATTCATTAAATACTTCCTTGCAGATTCTTTTCTTGTTACTTTGTTTCTCAATGAAGTTATTTAATCATTTGCTGATTTCTCTCCTTGCTTTTGTAAAGTTGATGCATTGTCTTTATGGTTTGGTCCTGTTTGCAACAACTGTCTAAGTTTCTTGGTTTTTTTTATAATTCTTAAATCTCCTGTGATAACATGTTTGTGGTGTTGATCCATGTATTCTTTGAATGTTGAATTACATTCACATGTTTGGTTGTTCATATCCCAGGTGTCCAAGTCAACTTCATTCATAATCTTATCGTGGTTGAATATTTTGTTGCGAATGCTGTTAGTATATTTGTAAGTAACAGTAATATTATCCTTAACATAACTGTTGACTGAGTCTCTGATGTTCTTGAGTTTTAAAATACCTTGTTGATTAATGTAATATTCTATTGCTGGGTTTTTGTACAATATTATCATTGGATTGAAGTTTCTGTTCTCCTTTTGGGGGATTCCTTTTTGAGTTTTAATTTATGTTGTATCATATTTTCAACTAAGTTGACAATCCTATCTGTTATAGGACTATCCTCTGCGATTACATGTTACCTTAGTAATTGCCCTACTTGTTTCAGCTTTTTTTTCTCCATTTGTGGTAATGTTATGTTGACAAAGTATGTACCATCAGTACTTGGAATCTCTTTGAGTTTACTGTAAATAAATTGCGCAGTCAGGTGATCTTTGCATGCTTTGGATCTGCCTCTGTGTTTGTTCCTCTTTCTTTGCTGTTTGTTCAATTTGTCATTGAGGTTATTACTGTCCTTTGATCCATATTCTTATCACAACAATTATTTAACCCATATGGATACACTGTCCTTAATTCTTTAATCCAAAACTTCTCTCTATCTCTTTGAAGCCTAGCTGTTTCTTTATTCATCTTACCATTAGAATATTTCCCTGTTTTGTTTTTTTTTGTTTTCTGAAAAATCAGCTGAGCTGAAAATTAGAAGAAAAATCACATAGCCACCTGTTGAACAAATTAAGCACTGTCCATTCTAAATTGTTGAAACTTGCCTTTTCTTCAATGATACTGTTCATGAAGCACAATTCAGGTTCAGAAAAGGTAGATGCACTGAATTCAGTTACATCTATCTGCATGACATTATCTCATGTTTCAACTCTTCCTGGTCACCAGTTTTTGCATTTGGAATTAGATGCCGCAAAATGTTTCGACAGTATCTGGCATGATAGGCTGTTTTATAAACTTTGGACTTATTTACTTCCTAATCTGTGGGTACACCCATATTTATGGTATCGGTCACTGAAAGGTTATGTTAAATGGAATAATGAATGCAGCAGCTCTTTTCTGTTACTGTTGGCACCCACCAAGGCAGCATTTTGTCACCCAAGCTTTTTAATATTTTCATTGATGAACTGATTGTGCAACTGCATGAATCTCAGCTGGGTTTGAGGATCAGCGCACATACTCGCAATATCTGTGCATACGCTGATGACCTGACTCTATTCACTAGCGCTGTTCCTCATTTACAGTCTCTCATTGATTTGTCAGAAGAATCCCTCCAGATGGCGCTTTTCATTTAACTAGAATCAGTAGCAGAAAGGCATACTGGATGCCCCCTCCTCCCCCCCCCCCCAACCAAACATGTGAGTACATTGTGCCTCGATGTTTTCCATAACCCTCAGGTGAGAAAAAAACTGCTGCGTTTAAACAGCCATATTTGTATTTTACCTTCAAAAAGGAAGGAAAATACATGTACCCTCATGTTCCCTTCTAATGTTTGAACGAAGTGGATATTAATAAAGAGTCAAGAGCAACAAAGTATCTGTATTTATTAGTTTGTGTTTCAATCTTACCTCAGTACTATAAACTTGGAAGGTCATTGTTGAGTACTAACTCACTGTTACTTCATGATACACATTTATAAAGAAGCCTGCTGTGACCTTGGCCTATATAGCTCAAGGTCATTGTTGCTTCATGACACACCCTTTAGTGTATAGACAATAACTGTAACCCCGCCCCCCATGAAGGAGTTGGAGATCATTATGTCCACAGGTCTCCCGTCAGATGCCTGCTATGACCTTGACCTACATAGCTCAAGGTCACTGTTGCTCCATGACACTCCCTTCAGTAAAAGAGAATTACCATACAAAGTTTAAATAAGATCTATGCATTATTGAAGGAGTTAGAGTCCGGACAAGATTATGTCCACAGGTGCCTGCTGTGACCTTGACCTATATAATTGAAGGTCATCGTTGTTTCATGACACACCCTTTAGTGACAGACAATACCCATACAAAGCTTTAAAGTTTGTTTTTGCCAATTCCTCCGTCCATTTTGATTCATAATAGTAATAAAGGTTGGCAATATATGGGGCTGGATCTGTTCCCATTGGTATGCCTACTATTTGTTGATAAACTCTGGTTCCCAAGCAAAAATATGCATTGTTGATAATGTATTCTATCATTTGAGCACATTCTTGTTTCCTGTAAGATAACCCTTTGCTCTTACCTTTATCAAATTTAGCCTCAGCAGCAGATATTTTAATATACTGACATGTGCCACCTTTGAACACTTTATCCAACATTGCAATTAACACATCGTTTAGGTCTGTCAAGTTAATCTTTGTATACAATGTTGAGAAATCAAAGGTACATGTATGAATTGATTGGGCACCATTCTTATTGTTGATTTTGTCAATGTCTAGTAGAATATCAGTTGTCCTGTCTGTAATTCACATTCTATTCACTCCCGTGTACATTTTCACTTTTTTTGCAGTAGGTACATGTAGTATGTGAATTTTTGACAAGTTTGAGAACTTAAGTGAGTCGTTTGGCAACTTGTTTCGAAACACATTTCTTTGATGAACCTGAATTTAACGGAGTTTTTATGCATTTTGACAATTGCATACATAATTGGCAATTTCTTGTCCTCATTTAAGATAATGCATTTCAACTCCTTGTTTTTATCCACTTGGTCCTTGATAACAGTATCAGAGGTTCCTCCCTGTTGATAACTTTCATAATTTAATTCACTCAGTGTTGTATTAATGTAATATGGTTTACAAGTTGGTGCAATGTTATTACTAGCTTTGTCAACAAGTGTGATGACAAACTTGTCATGCAAGTCTTGCAATTCCTGACTACAATGTGAATCCTGCAGTGCTTGTTTAATCTGTCTCCACTTTTGAAGAGCTCCTTTTCTCAGGTATTTAATTCTTTCATCCACTTTTTCTATTATTTTAACTTTCCATTCATCAAATGCCTTGTTGCAGATGCCTTTCTTATTACCATGTTTCTAAATAAAACTGTTGAGTCCTCTTTGTATCTCCTTTCTTGCCTTTGTGAAGTTGATGTTATGTCTTTCTCTATAGTTTGGTCTTCTTCGAAACAAATGTCTCAATTTGTTTCAATGAGGATAAAAATTTTCAGACAGACGTGTTGCCCGGTATAATGATATGAAGTCCCGGTATTTTATTGCTGGTAATTCCACTTTTATATATAAGCATGCATGGTGTCTGAACGGATCGCTCCTACATATAGGTAAGGAGGTGGACGTATGAGCCATTACCTTTCACTCTGACAGGAAACCTGGCACTCACATATCAAATAGGATTTCAAAGGTTAGAATGGCCATGTTTAGATTTTCAGGTGCTAGTGTATGCTATCCTGGACTTCATCAGATGTTAAAGCTTATATCTGGAGCGTGGGTGTGCCCTCACTTATTTATGGTCTGAATTGTATCAATCTGTGCAATAAAAATATAGGTGCTATTGAGGCTGCTCAAGCAAGATGGTGAAATCTCTTATGGGTCTTGGAAAGCGTGCTCAAACATCAACACTACTTTTAAAAGCATTGAACATACCTAAAATTAATGATATTATTGCCCAAGATACTGCCACGGTTACTCAGCATGTTTTTCGCATTTAATCTCCACTTAGAGACCTGCAGGTTTATTTATTACCTTGGTATTGCCTCTCTGGCTCAATAGCATGTGGCACATCGCTTAAGGACAGGTAAGACACCAAAAACCTTTGCATGGCCCATTTTGAGATTTTAACGGTTTTTACAAGATGATTGTCCTTTCTATAAGTTGTCAAAATTTCAAGCTTTTCACTAAAGTAGAAATATGAGAAAAATGCAAAAAGACACACAGGCATGTGGACATCCGAACGTCCATATGTCATTCTTTTGGTTTAGAGCAGCCAAATGCAACAATGCCACCCGTCAACCATACTTAACAGTTTGTCATGTGGCTACAGGTAGCAACGACCCATGGCAAAAGGAGAGTGATATTACGGCGGCACCGCGAAATCAGGCGGCATGCTGAAAGTATGTTTGTAGGCAGGGAAAAGATGCAAACATGCTAACATATCATAGCCTTCGTGGTTTAGTTTATAGTTATCTTGCTTGTTTTGCGTTCTAATGAAGGGAGACTTTAAATGTTCAGGAGCAGTGGGAATCGTCAGATGATATCCCTTCAAAGGCCATGCCACAATGGATTACCCCAGTGGTCCTGCACACCAAAGACAGGCGAGGGAAAAAACTGTCACTTTAATAAGCAACACCCATGTACATAATAATATTTTATTGAAACCCAGGGATGAGGAAATAAAAGTACAAATAAACACATTGAAATCAGCATTTACGTGAACAGAAGAGAAAACACACAAAATAGCGTTACAAAACTCATGTTGGAAAGAGAATTGAAACTCATTGAGAAAATAACTACATAATAATGGCAAGCTAACTAAGTAAAGTGTACAGACAAGTCTAACAAGCTAACTACATTAAGTATACAGATATGAGTAAATACAATAAAACACTATGCATAAAAACGGGATGAAGAGGTAGGGGGCGGAAGACCAAATCCGCCATCCATCCACTGACCACGAACGGCCGTAGGCCGCCCCACTGAAGCAAGGCAACACCACTTTCATTGCCAGGCTTGAGGTCACGGGGCCCGAAGGGCCACCTCCATGATGTCACGCTTTGAAACCTGATTGTCACTGTCGCCGTTTGGCAGATCGCTGAATGATCTTTTCCGTACTTCAAAAGCTCTTTTATTCATGTGATTGGCCAATAATTGATTGACAACCTCACCAAATGTTAAGGGACGATGTTTTCTACATTTTGTATAAATATCAGCTCAACTTGAGCAAACAGCATTATTTCAGAGGCAAATGATCAACATCAAAGGCCTTTGAAGCTTATTTTCTCATACAGGATAATAGGTAGGGAACCCCACCTAAGAATGGTTTTTCCAAGAAAACGGCTGGGCGAAATTTAATCCAGTAACAGCTTTTGATTTTGTAATGTCTGAACTGCAAAAAAGATTCAGCGATTTTCAAAATTTTGCTTCGTTCTTTTTCTATGAAATGAAGAAAATGACCATCCTAGAAATCAAAGGGAGAATTGAAATGTCAAACTTTGAGGATGGATAACAGAAAAACTCAACCAAATATAAAAAATCGCAGGATTGTTTTTTGTTGCCAATATGTCAGGATTAAAACGGAAGTGTAATTATGATTTTGTCACAAATAACTAGTGACTTATACTGACATTTATGGGTTGATGCTTTGCGGTCAATTTTCAATTGTTTATTCAACAATTAACATCACAGACACCCTAATACGGGACATATAAATTCTTTGGAGTATGACGATTACACACATATATGATTTGTTATCCTAACACAAGTACATTTTGAGCTAGGATTGATTAAAGTGGGATTTATTTTTGGTGTCTTACCTGTCGTTAAGAGAATAATTAAGCTAGGTATGTCACCATTTTAATTGATATTATCTGGTAAGGGCATGGACCAACCCTCACCCACTCCGCCAGAAAATAATGATGGTTTAATCGACTCTCTACGTTTTGTACTTAATCACAGTGATTTCAATAACCCACATGGGTCTCTTTGTCAGCTGGGCTTTTTACTAGCTAAATCATTTTAAGGCTATGTGTGTTGTGCAAAAAATGCCCTTGGCCGGCGTCCATGGTGCAGATGGGGTTGGGTGTGTGGACCAGTCAGCCGTGGAGTATATATGACGGCTACCTGGACCACTGACTCCCTCTCTGCGGCATGGGCATCAGCTTTGGGGAGCTAGAGCTCCATGGTGCTTACCCTTTCTTACATATTGAAAAAATTATATTCCGATCTAGCTGTATGTAGATGCTTGCTTGTTATTGTATCTGTGCTTTTCTACTTCCATTATTTGTATGCTTGAGTTATCTATGTTCTTTGACTTTTGTTATCTGTATACTTGAGTTTTGTACTGATTTATTTGTATCTTTAAGTTTTTGGTGGACTTATGTGATTCCTATGCTTGAGTTTTGTAATTTATGCAGATGTAATTATATCTGGATTTGTGATAATTGCGTTGTAATATGATTTGAGTTCTGTATGTGGATTTATTTTGATGTATTTTCTCCTTATCGTCATTACTGGGGGTTCAATAAAACTATTAGTATTATGCAAGTTGGGTGCATTTCAAAATTTAATTTAATGATATCTTCAAAACTAATATAGAGACATATGATGGCATATACCCAAGCATAACTTGCACATTCTCAAGTTTTGTGCCTTAGAAACATTGCAAACTTGAATTTATTTCACAGCACACAGAGAGATTTGCTATGAAGCAAATCTTCTGTTCTGATGTATTTATTTATTTTGCCTTTATTGTGTCTGGAGCTTTCCTCGAACACCGCAATACCTAGAAATGCCAAATATGCCATGAAAATTGACCTAGTAGTGCAATTGTGCATATTGTATTGTGTAGTCAAGATGTTCAAAATTATGCAAATCAGGGGCATTTAAATATTTTATACATGTAGCTTCAAAACTATCATAGACAGGAACATGATTTTAAATGCTAGAGCATTAGGTTTTTGAGGATGGGCTATCTAACAGAAATGTTTTATGATTTGTAGCAATTAAAATTATGCAAATAAGGGGCATTTAAAAAAATTAAATCTTTAATATCTCAAAATTAAAATAGATAGAGACACAATTCCAAATGTTATGTGAAGGTTTGTGGGCATGGGATATCTAATATATGTTTACAGATTTGTAGCAATTGAAATCATGCAAATTCGGGGCATTAAAAAATTTACATCTTTAATATCTTCAAACCTAATATAGATAGAGGCGTGATTCTAAATGCTGGCTATGGGCTTGTGAGAATGGGCTAGCTAATGGATAAGAAGTACCTGGAGGTGCTGCCACCCTTGGAAAAGGCAATATCTACGCTTTCAACTTCTTGGGTTTCTTAATGATAGCATATATACGCATAGCTTGCACATTCTCAAGTTTTGTATTGGAAACATTTCAAACGTGAAAATTTTTTGTAGCATAGATAGATTTGCTGTAAAGCAAGTCTTTTCTAATTTCATTCTTTCTTTTTTGCAGCCAAATTTGTCCCGAGCTCTTCATGGACACTATAGTTCTGAAAAGCACCAAATTTGCTTTGGTGATTGATCTAGTGGTGAAGTGCACTTGGTCTCAGGGAATATTCATGATACTGTAAATTGCTTTATTTTCGTGTGTATAAATTTTCACGTTTTTCGTATTTTGGATATTTCTCTGTAGTTTTAATTTCAATGTTTTGGGCATTATTCCCATTCAAACAATGTTAAAATATTATTTCTCTGTGTTTTTATTTTCAAGTTTTTGTGCCGTAAGTGAAACAAGCGACAATAAGAACACAGCGAAATTAAAGCAATTGACAGTATCCATAATTGTGCAAATTAGAGGCTATTAAAACTTTAAAGTCTCAATAGCTTTGAAAAAAAAAAAAATCCAAGGTTGCATGCATGTGTTTGTGGCACCTGCCAATTTGATAGACAGTCAACAAAAGTTGTAGAAAAGTTTTTAAGCACACGGACTGATTTCCTGACAAGCAAATCAAATTTCATTAGTTATGTCTGGGTGCAAACCCAGACAATTTGTTTTTCAAAGAATTTCCTTCTTTCTTTATTCTTTAGGACCAAATTTGTCTAGAGTTTTTCTCAGACATTATCATTCTGAAAACCACAAAACCTGCCATGGTGACTGACCTACCAGTGAAATTGCGCATATCGTTTGGAACGGTCATGATGTTTAAAATTATGCAAATTAGGGGCAATTGGAATTTTAAATGCTCCATAACTTCCAAACTATTGCAGACAGACAAAGATCTCAATATGCATGTGTAGGTTTGTGACACCTGCCAATATAATTGACAGTAAATGAAAGATGTTCAATTTTAAATTATGCTAATTAGGGGCACTGAAAAATTTACAAATTTAATATATCCGAAACTATTATACATAGAGATGCCATTCAAACCCCAGTTCTAAGATTTGTGGCAAAGCCACCTCCAATGAACCATGAACTAAAGTTGTAGGATTTAAATTTATGCAAAATTTAAATCTTGCCTAGTTTCAAAACTATTGTAGATAGAGGTGCCATTCCAATTTCAATTCATGGTTTGTGACATACCTGCATCCAACGAACAATGATGCAAAGTTGTAGGCCTTTAATTGATGCAAATACACAAAATTAAAGTCTTGAATTATAGCTTGAAACTATTATAGAAAGTGGTGTGATTCAAACTTCAGTTCAAAAGTTTGTGACATGGCCACATCCAATGAACCAAGAACCAAAGTTGTAGCATTTTAATTTATGTAAATTAGGCTAATACACAAAATTCAGATTATGTCGACGAATGACAAAGTGTAGCATTTGAAACTGTTCTCATTGTGAAGGCACCCAGACAGAATTGCTGTGAAGCAAGTATTTTTCTAGTTTCTTTCTCTCTTTTTTACAGCCAAATTTGTCCAGATTTCTTGGACACTGTTGTTCTAAAAAGCACCCAACTTGCCATGGTGACTGATTTGGTAGTTAAGTTGTGCCCTTGGTCTGGAATATTCATGGTACTCATAATTATGCAAATCAGAGGCAATTGAAATTTCAAAGTCTCAATATCTTCAAAACTATTAATTTACAGCAGACAAAATATTCCAGGTTGCATGCATGTGTTTGTTGGGCCAATGTATTGTCACCACAGAATGGCCAGGTCTCAAACCAGCAACCCCAGGCACCAATCACGTGGCAGAAAATGGGAAACACACATACTGACTGCACCAAATCCCCATTCCTAAAAAGAATGGTTCAATGGAGGCCGGCATGCGTGAATGCCACAATCGACACAGCCCAGTTCATTGTAATTTATCCAGTACAAGTACTGTATTCGGAGTTGTCCCAGATCAGGGACTGTACATATGTACATTGTAAGTCCAGCAGCATCAAAGGAGCACCCAAAAATATATTAGCCTAATTTGCATAAATCAAAATGCTACAACTCTGGTTCTTGGTTCATTCAATGTGGCTATGTGACAAACTTATACTGAAGTTTGAATGACACCCCTATAGTGTTGAAGCTATTCAGGATCTTAATTTTGTGTATTTGCCTAATTTGTATGAATTACAAGCCTACAACTTTGGTTCATGGTTCATTGGATGTGGTTATGTCTCAAACCTACAAATTGAAGTTGGTATAGTACCTCTATGCATAATAGTTTTGAAGTTATTCAAGATTTATATTTGGTGTATTTGCCTCATCTGCATACATAAAAATCCTACAACTGTGGTTCATGGTTCTTTGGATGCACAGGATCTATGTTACAAACCTACAAAGTAAAGTTGAAATGGCACTTCAATCTATATTAGTTTTGAAGCTATCTAAGATATAAATGTTGTGTATTCACCTAATTTGCATAAATTAAAATTGTATCTTGCTTCAATGTTCAATGGATAGGACTGTATCACAAGCCTGTGTATAGGTGTTGATTTGGCATCTCTATGTGTAATACAGTGAAAAGTCATTATAATGACACCATCTGTTCCCTAAGAAGTGTGTCAGATAACTGAATGTCAGATAAATGAATCAAACAACAAAGAAAATGAACGTTTGTAATTCAAAACTTGTGTTATTATTATGAATATGTCGGATATCTGTGTGCCATTATAATGAGGTTTCACTGTAGTTTAAAAAATATATTAAAAATTTAAATTTTGTACATATATGTGCCTAATTTGCATAAACTAAAATCCTACAACTTTGCTTCACTGTTCAATGGATAGGGCTGTATCACAAACACATAACATGAAATTGGTTTGGCATCTCTATCTATAACAGTTTTGAAGATATTCATGATTGAAATTTTGCATATGTACCAAATGTGCATGAATTAAAATCCTACAACTTTGCTTCACTGCTCAACAGATAGGACTTTATCACAAACCTGCAAATTGAAATTAGTTTGGCATCTCTATGTATTATAGTTTTGAAGATATTCATGATTGAAATTTTGCATATGTGCCAAATTTGCATAAATTAAGATCCTACAAATTTGTTTCACAGCTCAATATATTGGGCTTCATCATAAACATATGAATTAAAGTTAGAATGGTATCTCTGTCTGTGATAGTTTGGAAGATATGAAACTTTTAATATAATAATATAAGATTTTAATATTGCCCCTAATTTTAATAATTATGAACATGATAATAGACCTGTCAATACTGACTTGTACCAAACTTTTTCAGACTCTAATTAATTATGAACTCCATTGTTGGCCTGATTGTCCAATCAGCAAGTGGCCGAGTTGGGCCCACGCCTTCATATGTTCACAACGGATGCCACAGCTAACGCTTGTCATTACAGCATGGATTGTGCTGAACAGTGCAAATCTTTCACCTAAAATGTCACATCAGGGGTGAAACGTGCATTTTTAGTTTGCTGACGGTTTGATTTTTCATTAAACCCAAGCACATCCTCTGTTTTACTTTCTGATCCTTCGATGTATAATCCGGCCAGCGTGGTAGAGCACAAAATGTAAACAAAGCAGGGTGCGCTTCCCGAAGTGAACCGATTAAACCCAAGTCCTATGAACTGGTCTATTCAATACCAGGTGCTCATCTTCGTTGGCAGATGAATTGGTGCCAAATATGGGGATTGAAAGTAAACCAGTTTCTAAGATTCCATGTGGACAAATTTGGGTACAATGGAAAGAACAAACGAATGAAAGTACGAACGAACGAACACATGAACAAACAAAAGAAAAAAGAAAGAAAATTCTTGGAAAAACAAAATGTCTGGCTGGACAACAACCTTCTTTTGAGCTGGTCAGATGCTTTTAAAAACCCAGACAGTGAAAAAGAAAGCTGTTTAGTAACCTCGATATTTATTCAAAGGGCAAAGGGTTAAGAAACACCCAGCAGGGCTTCCCTTGGCAATTGTTTCTATATAGCAAAGGCCAAAATAATATAACACCAGCTACAATTATTCACTGGCCATATTTTATTATCTAGAGTACACTTTTTTCCAAAGAAGACATTTTACAGCAATTTGCCTACATAACTAAAACGTACAGACAAAAAAGCCATGTGCATAAATTAATCCTGGGCTTACCCCAACTGGCTCCACTTCTGCCAGCAAATTCCCTTGTTTCAGAGTTCCACAGTCCTTTCCTGAAGTTTCGCCATTTGCCTTTGAAAGAGGATGATTCATTCCATGTCCGTACTGGTCTATTGTGAGTACCAACAGTGTACTTCTTGGATGAAGGCATTTTCTTCACATCAAAAAACAAAAGAAACAATCACTTTTTTCTCTTCATGTAGCCTCCTTGTTCAGCCCAAAACGGGCAGTTTTCTGGCAGGACTGACAATTTCTGTGATCCACCAGCCCTGTGGACTGAGAAGACTTACAGGAAAACATTTTGACGAAAGATTGGATCAGATGATAGTCTTAATTGTCAAAGCTGTCATCAGTGTTTAAAAGTGCTATATTTTCAATTTTGTCCAGCAATATAGGGCTAACACAGGCATGGTAAGGCCTTCAAAAAAAATAGTATGTTTCCGGTTTCACGACCTACCTGCCCCAGAACCCCCCGACCTCTACTTTTTTACATGGTCCGGCAAAAAAAAAAAAAAAATGTACCCGACCTGCCTGTCTTCCCGCAAACCAGCTGCCGGAATAGTTACATTAAATAGAAATTATCAGATGCTTCAGTAGCATGATGCATATGTTGTTGAAGTATTAATCTTAATTTTTTAGGTAGGCTTTTGGACATTATACATTATTATTCCATGCAACTCAAACCCTAAAAAATAAATTTTAAAAATTTTATTAAAAAAAAAAAAATCCCCACCTACCCACCTGGAAATTGATCTGCTGGCAAAATAAAAAAAATCTCCTTACCTACCTACCTACCTGGCCTATTTTGAACCTAAAATCGGAAACACAAGTTTTTTTTTAGGCCTAAATGTCATTTCATTGCAGCTTTCAATTCATACACACAAGGTCATGAATTCATTGACTATCTAGACAGGACTGTCTAGAGTCTGAAGGACTGACAAGTATCAGAAACCATCACCAACTAGATCTGCAGTTTACTTCAATCCCAGAAATGCTATTAAGTAACTCCTATATATATATACCACTAATTGAATGCATTAAATGATCAATGCCACATTCTAGAATGATAGAAGTTGTGCTTTATCTCTCTCTCTCTCTTTCTCAGTCAGTTCTTAAATGCCCCTCAAATTAGCATTATTTTTTAACTTTTACAATTTTGCTAACTACTCATAGGACTAATGATTATGGCATTAATATATTAGAATAATTGTAATTAGTTTTGTAACTAATGATAGGCATTTACGCTTTCCTGATCACATTGCCCAAAAGTACCCTGATGTGAACTCTTGTCTGTCTTACCGTTTTCACTTAAATTTCTTGCTGAGATTTGTATAGTGAATGGAATAATTGACAACACCTGCAGATTGAGCTCAAAACAAACAGTAAATGCAGAGAACAAAAAGCATGGAATAAAGTATAAATGGGATCAGCCTCCCCCAACATTTCAACTAACTTTATATTAAGACCACTGTCTTGTTCTACTTCACTTACATAAACGAGATTTGTATGTAAGCTATTGACGATGACACCCCCTATGTCAACAGCTTTCCTTGGTGTGGGTTTGGTGCTATGCGCCCCACCTACAGCAAGGAAAGCTATTGACCCAGTCATACTCTGACCAGGAATAGGTTAATAAACCAAAGGCACTTCAATGCAAAGCATTAAATGATAGGACCAGTTTTGCACATCATGGTTCCTGTGACCTTGATGATGAGGTCAACGTCACCAAAATGTTTGCCTCCAAAGCAGACCAAGTTCCGTGTTATCTCTGCTTTCCTCTAGACTGAGATACCAAACAGGAAGTTGATCATAAGCAGTCTCTGGTCATTGTGGGGGAGAAGAAAGTTCTGTTCTCCTTGGGATACTTTGGTATCTAAAACTGGAGGAGGAAAAAATGTCTGGTGCCTAAACACGCATTAGAATAATGTTATGTAAAACAGATCATTATATAGCTATAGTAACAACATTTTGTATTAATTTTGTCAAGAACAAGTACTTTAACTCTGTAAGTGCCATATTTTGGACTGAGTCAACAGCTTTGCTTGGCACACTGTGGGCACAATGCACCAAAGCATGCAGAGGAAGGCTGTTAACCTGGACTATTATATTTTAGTACATGTAACTACAGACATACTGGTACTCGAATGCAAAGTCTTTTTTATAAGGAACAGGAACCTAGCACCCTTTCATAATTGGGAGCAATTTGTTTAAAGTGCATGTAGTTCCACTTTTGTTCGCCCTCATTACCCTGCTGATAATACTAAGTGGGGCACTCATGACTTTGGGACATGAATGCAGAAACCAAATTCACTACAGTGGCCTTGTGGCATCGGAAATGAGGTGACTATAAATGTCTACAAAATAAAAGCTCTGGGTCAAAAAAAATTCTGCAGTTATTAAGCAGAAACCAAATTCAGTAATGTGGCTGTAATCTTGCAAATCAACTCAAGGTCACCCATTTCAGAACTTGACCTAGCTATTATAGAAGGCTATATTCCAGTGCAATATGAAAGCCCTAGGTCAAAAACATCTTTAGATGTCATGCAGAAACCAAATTCACTAATAGGACTCTAGGTGGTGATCTTGGGAATTTGGTCAAGGTCATCCATCTTCTAAGCTGACCAAGCTCTACTTGAGGCTATTACCATGTGCAGTATTGACGTCATAACTTAAATTCTGAGTTACAATGCAGAAACCAAGTTCACTAAAATGTCCTTCTGACCTTTGAATTTAGGTCAAGGTCACCCATCTTCAAACTTGACCTAGCCCTGGATAAGGACTATAATCCTGTGCAATATAAAGCCAGATCCTATTATTAAAACTTTCTAGTTATTGTGTGGAAACCAAAACTTACTATAGTATCTCCATGACCTTGAAAACAGGGTCAAGGCCAACCACCTTTATACTTCACCTAGCCCTTATATAGGAGCATATACCTGGACACTATCAAAGTCCTATTTCAAAAGCTTCTTGAGTCATGGTGTGGAAACCAGTCCCTCGACCAACCCACCCGGTGAACTTGGCAATTTGGTCAAAGTCATCTATATATTCTAAGCTGACCAAGCCCTAATTGAGGACTATTACCATGAGCAATATTGAAGTTATAACTTAAATTCTGAGTTCATATGCAGAAACCAAGTTAACTAAAGTGACCTTTAAATTAAGGTCAAGGTCACCCATCTTAAAACTTGATTTAGCCCTGGATAAGGACTACAATCCTTTGCAATATAGAGGTCCTTTCTTAAAAACTTTTCTAGTTATCGTGCGGAAACCAAAACTTACCACAATACCTTGGAAATAGAGACGTCAACCACCTTCACACTTCACCTAGCCCTTATACTGGAGTATATACCTGGGCACCATCAAAGTCCTATCTTAGAAACCTTCTCGAGTTATGGTGCATAAACCCGTCTCTCTACAGACCAACATGACAGAGCAAAGCTACAGGCCCCACCTTCTTCAAAATGGGCATAAAAAGGTCAAATTCAGAGCAAAAGTTTCAGTATTTTGTTACAAAACTTTTCTCCTAAAGAGGAAGATGGGGAATAACCATATCAATTTTAATGTGGCAGCTAGGTGACCCTGAACATGATTTAGGCCAAATACTCATGTAAGGTTTACTTTACTTACCTAATTGTAAGTACATATAAAAACCAAACCTACATGACATAGACACGAAGAACTGAGTATGTTGATTTGAAGTTCAAAAGTAACTAGAACAGGCTGATTTTCCGACAGAAAATCAAGTCTCCCCTTGTGCCATTACTATTGTCATCCTTATTTTTATAAGTATACCGATTCCAATGATCTACAGATATGGTGCAGGTACTCTTTATTGACATTTCAAAACTTTGATTTTTGATGAAATGCCCACGTGACCTTGAAAAATAGGTCAAGGTCATACATCTGCAGTTACAAGCAAGGTCTTACAAAAGTCTTACATAGAAACATAATCACACAAAATGTCAACCTCTTTAAGACAAATCTTTCTCCAGTGCATCTCCAATGATTTTTAAAAAGTGGCCATCTGACCTTGAAAATAGGTCAAGGTCACCCATCTACAATCCCAACCTACTTGGTATTATGGTACATAAACATGCAAAATTTCAACCTCCAAAGTCAAATCCTTGCAGAGTTCTTGCTTCTGTGTCAATTTTAGATGACATGCCCATGTGACCATGAAAAATATGTCAAGGTCACCCATCTGCAATCCCAAGCAAGATCATATATAGGAACATCTTCACATAACATTTCAACTTCCCCAGTCAAATATTTCTTGAGTTATCCCATCCACATTGATTTTAGAAGAAATGCCCACGTGACCTTGAAAAATGTCAAGGTCATACAACTGCAGTCAAAGCAAGGTCTTACAAAAGTCTTACATAGAATCATAATCACACAAAATGTCAACCTCTTTAAGTCAAATCTTTCTCGAGTGCATTTGCAATGATTTTTAAAAAGTGGCCATCTGACCTTGAAAATAGGTCAAGGTCACCCATCTACAATCCTAAACTAGTTAATATTATGGTACATAATCATGCAAAATTTCAACCTCCTAAGTCAAATCATTGCAGAGTTGTTGCGTCAGTATCAATTTTACATGACATGCCCATGTGACCTTGAAAAATATGTCAAGGTCACCCATCTGCAATCCCAAGCAAGGTTTTATATAGGAACATCTTCACAAAAAATTTCAACCTCCCAAGTCAAATCTTTTTTGAGTTATCGCGTCCGCAACACACCCAACAATGTGTTGTAGATGAAGAAGCGGAAGAAACGGACTCAAAAACAATATGTCCCCCCCCCCGTTGCACGGGGAGACATAATTTATAACAAGATGACTGTGTGAACAGCCTGTCCTCAGCTGATCTTGACATTCAACCTATAATAAGTCCCACCCTGGTCTAGTTGTTCCAGAATTGCTCCCATAAAATTTTGAAGCAACTGGCCAAATGGTTTTGCAGAAAAAGGCCTTCCTTAAACTTTGTCAAAAAATTTCATAACAAATGTAAAAATCACAGGAGCATGACCATTTGAGGAAACTCTGTAGAAATTCTCCTAAAGTACACCCCCACCAAGTTTGAAGTGAATCTGATCGACGGTTTTGGATAAGTTGAAAATGTGAATTACCATTGCAATCCCCATTGCCTTTCATAGTAATCAATAGGAATGCATAAATCAATCAAGTAGTACCAGAATTGAAAAATTCATTAAAAATCTGGGATCTGCAGCATCACCACCTAGTGAACAACTCTGATCAACCCTTCCACAAGGTACATGTACGAGTGGATCAAATTTCAGCACAATCTGAGACACCGTTTTGGAGAAAAAGTCAAAATACATTAAACACAAAAAAAATAATCAAAATTCAAAAATAATTCACAGCACCACCTACTTAATAAATTTTGATCTAGGGGTCCCAGGAAATGTCTCAATGTAATGTCAAAGTAATTAGCTTGGTGATTTCCAAGATGTATCTATAACCCTTACAGCGCTGATCTAAGACAGTCAACAGCTTTCCTCAGGACACTTTGTGCACACTGCGCGCAAAGTGTCTTGAGGAAAGCTATTGACTGAAGACTATTTTTTGCTTTAGACTAGGTTTGCTGGTATTTAAATGAAAGGTATGTTCATGAGGAATTTGAATCTTTTAACCATCATATGTTTAATGGTAATGAGAAAATGACTATAGCTGTGATTAGCACTTTAAGGGTTTAGAGTTTGCCAAAACATGAACAAAAAAATTCATAAAAAAATACAAAAAACAATGGAGCGTGACCATTTGGGCAAAGTGGGTAGAGACTCACCTAAGGTACATTTCATGCAAGTTTGAAGTGAATCTTGGTTGCCAGTTTTGGGGAAGTAAAACAATGTGAATTTCCATTGGCTTACACAGTAATCAATAGAAATGCATGTATCAACCGAGAAGTACCCAGACTGAAAAATTCACAAAAAATCAGGAATTCAGAGTATCACCACCTAGTGAAAAACTTCAACTCTCCCACTTGCAGCTATATTTCCACCAAATTTCAGAACATCTGAGGGATGGTTTTGGAGAAATTGTAAATATCAAATACACACTAAAATTTGTTACAAAAAACGAAACAAAAAATCACAGCACCACCTGTTGAACAAATTAACGTCTCAGGGTCCCCAGAAGTGTCCCTATGTAATATCAAGGCAATTGGCCAAGAGGTTTCAGATAAGATTTTCAAAGATTTGGTCAAAAAAGTAACGTGGTGGAGACCCATTCAAGGTATATCCCCACCAAGTTTAAAGTGGGTCTGGCTGACGCTTTGAGTTTGAGTTCGAGAGATTAAAATGAAATGTGAACGGTTGGATCACCACCCAATCTGGCTTGGGGTTTGGGGGTGTAAAAGTCGTCCTTAATTTGGTAGAAGTGTATACTTTCAGGGTATTACTGTCTTGCATTACTCTTAAGTATACAGCAGTAATCTTAAATGCATGACTGAGTCATGCCCAACATTCTCCTGACCGTGGCTACCCATTCTATCAACCAGCCTGAAATCACTGACACATCATGACCGGGTGTCTTCATGATCTGATCTGTGAGTGTGACACTGCCGGTAGCGAAACAAAGGCAACTTTTTTCGGACGAAAAGTTTCGTGTTACCAACATTTTTTATCTGGCTTAAGAGACCTTAAAGTCCGTTTTTCTCGTTTTTATAGTTTGAATATTAAAATGAGCACTAAACCGTCGACAAGTACCACCTGTGTTCTCCTCCTGGTCAGTCGGCGTTTCAGACTGAATTTCTCCCGCCAGAGAGTGATGACCTGCCTCGTTTTCACAAGTTATAATGTATTGATTTGCCGCTAGGGGTCACTGCAAAGTGATTTCGTAACATCATCGTCTCACCACAGGTGGCGCTCACGCTCGCAAATTCGCTCCAACACCGACATAGTCATAGCTGCTGATAATGATATACAGTGATAGGTGCTATCTGTTGGAAGACGTTGCTCCTAACGCACACCGTCCTAGAGTCGTCACCCACCAGCGTGTTTCACATATTTTACCCATAATAAGGCTGTATGTATGTATGTATGTATGTATGCCTATGTACGTAACAAAATATTTGCATATAAGTAGGCTAGCTATGTCTGCCTGTCTCCGACAGCAAACTTGGTTTGGGTGCATCACAAA
Source organism: Hermodice carunculata (assembly GCA_964020975.1). Classification (NCBI taxonomy): domain Eukaryota; kingdom Metazoa; phylum Annelida; class Polychaeta; order Eunicida; family Amphinomidae; genus Hermodice; species Hermodice carunculata. Next base: position 52,069,043 of record OZ026614.1, on the reverse strand, counting down.
GTTTTTGCCTGGCGGAGACTAACAGTAATAATTTTGGTTGACTGACGATTCCAGGTCAGATAGTTCCTGGAGTCGTTAGATCATAGGCCTGGAGTGGTCAGCATAATATTGTATTTAAAAAATAAATGCAATGTAAACTTTTCAAACTGCTTTTTTCACACACTGACTTTAGATTATGCTTACAGTTTGTTTGTTTGTTTTTTTAGTCCCTTCCCCTGCAAATTTTTGTTGATTCTGAGCTCCAAGATTGGTCTATCAAACAAATGAGCATACACTTGTATCTTCGATCATATACAATTGCCTATGCTGCCGAAATGTCAGTTTAGCTAGGCAGCATGCACATAACCAGGCCCGTAAAACCAAAGGTCCAAAATGTAACAGCTAGAATTTTATATTAAATTGAGCAAAAAAGATCAGAAGAAAATTATGAGCAACAATTCTGTGCAGGCAACACTGTGAAAAGGTCCAAAATCTTGGACCCTTAAAATATGTTTGTCATTCAACAAAAATTACTCTTTTTTTTCCGTGGGAAATATACATGTAACATATGCGAGTAGAAGCGTGTGTCTAGTACGAATAAGGTTCAAAATTACCTCTTTTAGGCATAATATCAGCTTTGGCGTATTGATTAAATATATTAAGTATTATTGGTACGGATATAACCATTTTAGACGCAACATATGAAACTTCAAAGGTCCAAAATATGGAATTTTCTTTAAGAAACACATGCTATGGAAAAGACCAAAATATTAATTTTGATCTTGTTCTTTTCTTTTTTTAAAAAAAGGGGTCTGAACACTCACATGATTATGTTTCCTATAAAAATGTCGGGCCTTGTTACATGTTTGAACTTTCCTCTTAAGTCGTTATTCTGGAACTTTTTATGTTTCTTTACAAAGTGCAAATATTTTCGACCTTTTTTAAAAAATACAACTACCCCTGACAGGACCATCATAATTCATAACCATTAAAATTAGCTCAACTTCCGCAACCATATAAAACTAGAATCGTCATTAGTTCCGCAAACTTTCAAATATAAAATATATTGACTTGTATATTAAAACACAAGTTATTGTTTTTCATGGTATTTAGGATTAGGTTCAAATTACGCCAGAAAAAAAAATCCACCAGTTGTCTCATAACGTCTCTTGTTTTTATCATAATTTAAGGTTTTTAAACCTTTGGATTTTTTTTTTTTTTTTTTTTTTTTTCCGGAGTTGAATCTGTCCATTGGAATGATATATTAGTTTACCAGGCCCTAGAAATGTAAACTTGTAAGCAATAACGAACTGGGAAGGCATGGTAAACATATCGGTCGTGGTGTGTGCACAACATTACATAGCGAACATAATTGTATTTGTGTCTTTTTGCCCAAAACCACTTCCTAGTAGTCATTTCCCTATTCTGCAGTCCGAACTCTTTACTCTCCATAAGCTAACCTGTCCCTGTCTTACTTATATACATAGAAGTACTATTGTCCATATTGCACACGTTCCTCTGTAAGATTTTGACAAAGGCTGTATTAGCCCAAATAAATTAAAGGGTCTTCAGCAGTAATCTTAACTACTCAACATGTTTCGGAGCCTTTTACCCGTACATACCTCTCTGAGTAGCAGCTCCTTGTCTAAGCTAAATATTCAGCAAAGACAACCTACATAATAATGAATAAATATGAACGTGGCAATTGATGAATTAGCGAACATAGATATATATATCTCATTATTATTATTATTATTATTATTATTATTATTATTATTATTATTATTATTATTATTATTATTATTATTATTATTATTATTATTATTATTATTATTATTATTATTATTATTATTATTTGCCAGATTACTGGAGTATTTGGTGTCCAAAGTGAGATTTTAACCCAAACAGGTAAGTAAGGTTGTGAGTTCAATAAAAACCGATTATATGCAGATGAAATTGGCATATAAATCAATGTATTGGTACATGATTCTTTACTTATAATAAGGACACATCCCAACCACATTGTTTTTTGTACTGGCCCTCGTATAGTCCGAAAACATGGACAAACTGTTTTATTTCATTGTGTGTCAGAACAGCTATGACCCATACCAACGTGAGATTGCAATTATGTTAGATGAAGTATATTGACAAATTTTGCAGACCTGATACTAACAGACCAATTTGAGTATTAGCCTCTGTATATCTGAAAAAAGTGTGCTTCAGCTACCCGACTTTGCTTTGTTTTTGTATACCTACTTAGTTTTAAACTTAAGAGCCAGGGATAGCACATAGACAGAGCTTCAATCATGTTTATTGTTTTACACTGTGGTTTTCTTGGCGTCGTTTTTTGTTCAAGATCTGAACTTTGGTGGAAGGCAGCTTCGTGAGTATTACATAGGTCTATGGTCACCAAGCTTTCACATGCACTACTTGTGATCGTTTTTTTTGTTGTTTTTTTTGGTATTCTTTTCCTTTTTTAAAAAAAAAAGAATCTGTGGACCTTAATGCAAATTTGTAATGTGGGCTTGAATTGGACAGTATGGTATATTTTATCGCAAAGATTCCTCAGGCACTGACATGCAGCATTTTGCTCAGTGCTAAATGTCTAAGTTTACAATTACCACACATTTATTATCATATATATATATATACATATACATAAACAAGAGGCAAAGAAGAAACATGAGTGACGCTTTAATAACTTGTAATCGGGAACTCTCTCTCTCTCTCTCTCTCTCTCTCTCTCTCTCTCTCTCTCTCTCTCTCTATATATATATATATATATATATATATATATATATATATATATATATATATATATATATATATATATATATATATATATATGTATGGGGGGCAGAGAAGCCGATGTACCTAAAACACTTTAATAGTCCGCTAGATTCAGTTTACTACGGCGAAAACAGTCATTTGTATTTCTTTTCTCTTACCCCATGGCCACAAAATTCACACCAAGAATTGTTAACATTTTCCCGTTCAAACTGGCTGTCAACGACCGGGAGTTTAAATGTCATTCTCTTTGCTTTAATTTTGCACTTTGTGAAAACAATTTGGAAGAAAGTTGAAAAAAAGTAACGTAGAGTAATTAAAATTATTGCAGGTAAAAGTAAGTCTTCTAACAATATTTTTTTCTCACAACCCAGAGGACAACTTCGAGGGCACCATCTGAAACTTTACAAGCAGCCAGCATTAATGGCACAGACATATGGAAACACTTCTTTGCCAACAAAGTGGTGGAGAAATAGAACTCCCTACCTGAAGACGCCGTATCCAAACCGACAGCAAAAGCCTTCAAGCCCGATTTGACGGGTGCCTCATTTGATGGCTAGAATTTCCAAGTATCCAAGTAAGAGTAATTTGACCCTAGTCACCAGCGCGCCAAGAAATTCTGTTGACTCGGGTCAAAATAAATGACCTTTCAACAGTTAAATTACTGTCAGTCAAAAGTGGATATTAATTTTTTGTCTGAACTTTTTTCTTAGGTTTACCCAGAATACAGGAAGAGAAATTGAGGCTCTTAAGCTTTCCCAGAATACAGGAAAAGGGGGAGGGGGCGCTAGGATGCACCCTGACACCCAGCAGTGACTTGGCGCGTCAATGCTGCCAAGTTCAACGTACGTAAATTTAACTGAAGCTAGCGACCTTCCCCGTTCTCCCCCCCCCCCCCAACCCCCGCCATCGCCCGAGAAAACCTGGCTACGGTCCTACAAAGTAGGCCTATAATCATGCCAAGTTTGGAGTTTTTCTAATCATAGGTCGTCGAGGGAATGCCCTTGCTCGACGATCTATGGTATTTATATAGGCCCTACAATTACTATAATTGGCCAGAAATTGAAGATGAAATGCATTTAATGCTCCTTTCCCGGAACTTGATACTGGTACTGGTAGGCCCTACCGAATGAAGTATATAATGTTCGACAAGTTAAATGATTACCACAACACTAGAATTTAGAAATAGGCAGTGGCCCTGTGGCCAAATGCCACCAAAAAGGTGGCTGGGCCACCTTATTTTGTCTGAAACTGATGACCAGTGGCCCTTTTTTTTCAGATTGAAAGGGGACAACAATAGAAAAGTGGCTTGAAATGAATTTTTGGGCCACCTCCTCCCAAGGCAAGTTTCTAATAACATGCAATGATGTAGGCCTATCTGATTTAACCGTTGAGAATAATGTCTGTATGACTGCGATGGATGACTATGTAATTAAACAGGTCATTATAATGTGCGCCCAAATGCATGTCTGGTAACCTGAGGGTAGCCCAACGATCCAAGGGCAACATTCTATAGGTAGAGTATATATGTCCATCCTAGAGACACTGTGTAAAGAAATGTGACGTATATATTTGAATGTATTAAAAAAAATCAAATCTCCTCTTTTGTGCCATACTGATTGAACTCCGTGAATGTTGCATAAAGATTTGTATTTGTGCTGATTTGGTAGAATAAATAATAGTCTGAAATTGAAAATAAAACTTGGGAGGAATTTCGAAAAGATTTAACTCAGTGACAGTGCATGTTCAATAAAGATTTGTATTTTGGTGGAATAATAGTCTGAAAATAAAACTTGGGAGAAATTTCTGAGAGAGAGAGAGAGAGAGAGAGAGAGAGAGAGAGAGAGTCGGCACACAAAGGTTTGTAACGTTAGCTCAGTTGCGGACTCCGCTGCATGTGCTTATTTTCCATGGCAATGGCCAGTGGCAATGCCGAAGCTGCCCATTCACTGATTCAGATCGCACTGCACGGAGAGCCTTTACCAGGCACACAAAAAAAATCCATCACCACCGTTTAAATAATTTGTATATGACACATTATAATTAATTGCTAAAATAATCACAGAGGGCACAATAATCCCACCGCAAAACGGGTGGGTGGGCGTTCAATGATTCAGTTTGTTTCCCCGGTCAACATGTCCAAGAGGCAAGAACGGTACACCTTAATCCAAGCCAAAGTGACACCCCCACCAATGCGGCCGGCTGACTCATTACGCTCAGCCAACCAACATAATCAGGGACAATACTTTTCCGTGACACAATCCACGACGAGGCCGAGGGGTTCGCTTATTGACTCCAGAATTCGGAGACAAATTTTTGGGTAGCAGCTCAACAGCAGCTATGGCACTGTCAGCAGGATGCAGAGCAGCGAAATCAGGAATTAACAGAGACATGCAAGCGAAGGTAAGAGGGTTGCGACAGTGTCTCTGACAACGGTCTTCAAGCGGGTTTTTAGGCGGGCTTTGGGCGCATGGTTTCAACTTTCATTGATAGCGAAGCGAGCAACCACCATGCAGCCAAGACGCAAGGGACGCCGGTGTTTGACCGGCACATGTGCACGGATGTGACGGTGACATCTCAGATGACAGCCGGAGTGTCAGTTTGACGGTTTGCTTTCTGTTACAATAATAACTGGAAGGACACGTTCAAGGGCCAGCCCACAGCGTGAGAGCCAATTCATTTGCACAGTGAAATGTGATCATGATCACTGACCTCGGGTGACGTTTAGCAGACTAGAACTGACTCCCAGCATGGAGGCAGCAATCCAGGCAGTATTTAATGTATTATGTTAGAGCATCGTGATATGATGCAAAGGGATGTCCGTAATTTAGGCGTAAATATTATAGTAAACTGTCAAGACGACTACACAAACGAGAGGATTCAAACAGACAGGCAGCCATAAAAGCAAAAAACAATATTCTTATTCCCTGGTGGAAAAGCTTGCCAAGTGTGCCAGTTGTGAGTGGGTGAACTGAGTTCAATATATTATACAAATATGGCAGTGGGGTGAGTGCAATATTATATTTTATGGCACTCTGCAAAATTGTAATTTGTATTGCACAAGGCGAAGCAGAGTGCAATATAATTTTCCAAAGTGCCATAATTATAGGTTATAGCATGGTTTGTTGGGGATATGAAGTATATCAACGAGCATATGGTGCCATATAGGAGAACGAGTGAGCTAAGCGAACGAGTTCTCCTATATGGTACCGTATGCGAGTTGATATACTTCATATCCCCAACAAACCATGCTATGATATATTTATCTTAATTTGGGGTCAAAATAGGAACTTGCTGCAATGATTCATGGCGAGTTTTCTTCAGCGTGTTTTTGTTTGACATGTCCTCAATGAAGTCACTCACAGTCGTATCCACCTCCAAAGAGAACCGCTCTTCACTGACAGGGATAAGTTTGGCTCCTCCCGATGCTAAATTTTCTAAAATTTCTCCAGCAGATGAGCCAGAATCTTGGTTTTCATAGTTTGCCATGATGATGAGAAATTTGCTTCACTGCGACCAGTTGCCACAAACAGAGCTCAATAACTGAGCAGACAATAGTTTCGCACGACACACGCAGGCCTACGTCACTTCCGGATATCACAGTACCTATACGATCGTATAGGTACTGTGGTACCTATACGATCGTATAGGTACTGATAGCACTGCAGGTGGTACTGGGCCTAGGCCTATATGAAATATATCTTAACCAATTATAGCACCAATTTTGACCCAAAAGTAAGATAAAAAGTGATACTGCATGAACCATCGTTTATATTTGTTTATTATATGACCACTTACATCATTGATTCAATTCAATTCAGTTCAATCTTTATTTCAATTTGGTTTTTGATACAAGGAACATTAGGAGAAAAAAGTTTGCTATTTTCAATTAAAATTATAAATCTTAAACACTGCATAACTATAAATAAAACTAGACATGATTGAAACAATTAGCATGGCCAATAGTTAAAAAGATAATGTAACAAGCTAAAATTATTCAACATGAAAGCCTTAAAAATTGTAAAGTTGCTTGATATAATTTTGGGAGCAGTAAATAATTCTTTTTACACTTGCATATTTTTAATCTATCGGGTCATCATAATATGTATAGGTACCCTCTGCTCTAAAAGCAGCTGGATGATATTTTCATAGTGCTGGAAAGCGCCATGGCCAGTCGGCAAGGATATATTATGATGGGGAGATAGAAGCAAAAATTAATTTATTAAGAAAAACTTACAAAATTGTCATTAAATGACTGTCTTCTAAAATACCAAGCCTCAACAATGGGGGAAACTCAAGTTAATGACTCAGGTCTCTAAAATTGTTCTCGTTAAAAGTCAATTATTCTGCTTGTGCCAAACAAATATAACAGCCACATGAGGGCCCTGTCTCTTGACCCTTCCAGAAACCACATTTCCACCAAGTTTCAGAACAATCTGAGAGACAGCTTTGGAGAAGTTGCAAATAGCTTTAACACACAAAAATACATAAAAAGATAGAAAAACCATATCGATGTGAAGAGCAAGGGCTTGAGTCAGATAAACACAAATTACATGTTTTTTCAGACAACTGTGTAAAATAATATAGGCTCAACTTTTGACACTTATTTTATTTTTTTTATATATATCATAGTTTTAAAGTCAGTGAAATATTCCTCTTAGTATCACAGTTTTGAAGTCAGTGAAATATTTTTCTGAATACATGTATCACAGTTTAAAGTCGGTGAAATAAGGGCAAAAAATATATGTGTTTCCCCTAATGGACCAAAATTTTGGGGGGTAGGTAGGTAGGCATATTTTTTTTTTCTTTTAGTTTGACACTTTGGGTGTGTTGGTATGTTTACTTTGTTAAATACATGTATTGCACAATTTTTGGTAGGTTGCTGATTTTATTTGGGGGGGGGGTCCGAAGTTAGTTGACGGGATCGGTAGGGGCGGTTAGAAATGGGTCTGTTGGGTTATGGGAAGAAACGATTATTTTTTTTTTGGCCTAATTAAAAATAAGAACAGAGCAACATTAGCTGAATTCCAGAAATAATGTTATGATCATGTTGGTAAGTTAGAGACTCATTCCATGCTGAAAACAGTTTCTCTGTGTTTGGAGTCTTGAAACAAATGTAACTAAATGTATTTGAATGGGTGCAAGTTAATGCAGTGCACTTTTACTTCATATTTAACCTTTCGTGGTTAACACAGGTCAACAGCTTTCCTCAGCACATGTTGGATGTAATGCACCCAACCAGCACCAAAGAAAACAGTTGACCTGGGGCATGCTATCATTATAGGTACCATTTACAATTCTCAGCAAAAATATTTTATGTTTATGAGAATTTTATGTGAAAAGATTGAGGCAGATAATGATTTAATGTGGGCACTTCGAGTGGGAAAGAGTTAGAATTCCTCTGTCTGTTTCAGTATTTCTTTGTTACAATAGCCTGAACAGACCAGGAGGATAGCAATATTTTGTCACTCTCGGTCCTTGGTGTGAGCTTTTTCTGGTTTATATTTAGGGCCAATGATTTTCCGTTTAAAAAAAAAAGGAATTCCACTTAATCAGCAAGATTTTTTCAAATTCCATTTCAAGGATGAAAAAAAATACACAATCCTAGCACCCGACTTTTATCGTTTCCTTACTTGCTCAGTAGCATATTACCTGGCAGCCCATCAATCCTCTTTCAAGAGTGTGCAATTCTGCTTCGGTTTTGGAAAAAATGGAAAATCATTGGCCCTATATATTCATTGTAACTGTTCATGACTCCCACACCAGTAAGTTATAGTTCAGCATGTACCACACTCTGACACCTTTCTGGATATATGGTTTGGGGGTTTGTCTGAATGCACATCTTGGCTTGGCTGCTAGGTCTTTTTTTCTTTTTTTTTTTTTTACATTTATAAGCAATATGTACATGTATGTTAAAGTCTGAGCAGACTTTTGATCAAGATTTACATAAAGATGCCCCGTAAGGTAAGGCACAACTAATTACATGAAACAGATGGTCATGATACATGTGTATGGTCCACACGGCACTGGGTGAGCCTTGTATGTCAAATGTATGCAACATCTGACAGAATTGATTGTCAGTTGTTCAGCGTTATGTTGATTTACTACTTTCAGCTGAAACTTTCAGGTCAAACCAAGTATGGTGTAATGTAGACCTAATTCATGTCCACTGACGGCAGTAGCTGCAGAGATGTTTTCTTTTACTCGGCTAGGCACCAGGTGACGTTAGTTGTGCACCCTGTTTGCGACTTCAGTATAATCAAGATATTAACATTAAGGCTTAAAGTCCCAAGGTCCTTGATGTATGACTATTATACATTTTGAATTTTAAACAGATTGAACACACTGTTTCAGAGATATTCCTTGGACTGTTTTTGCACCGACTGATCTACCTCGGTATATACTTTCTATAGTATAACCATTCAAATATGTGTCAATAGTGCACGGCGCACAACGTATGGCTTCAGCCTACCTTCCACCCAACCCCTGACCAGATCATCGGCCACAACGAATGACAGAAAATGTTATCCACTCGAATGTCTGGGCCCAGGAATAAAATGATAATAACTTCATTGTGTATGGCGAATGGGCTCACTGAATCACTCGGTGAATGTCCTCTTTGTCGATGTGACCGTTACCCGTGGATGTCGCCGTTAACATGCCCAGCAAGGCAACAATGAATTACGGATCCTAATATTGTAAACTGATTGATCTACATGTACATGGGGATTCTCATTTTTATTATAAAGTGTACCCAACTTGTTAACATTGCACTTCTGTGTTTTGTTTTTCCTGAAACCATGTTTTCAGTTACGGGCTACCATTTAAATTTTGTTGACATTGTCACTGAGCATGTGCGAGGAAATCCCCTTTTATGAGCGGGGCTCCCAGCTGACGTCACAAGTCTATCCTGACACATCTATAGGTCAAGCTAAGTTAGGGGAGTCAGAGCACACGACAGGTGCTTGAGACTGTTCATCCCCACTCGACTGCTACCATGAAAATTGGCTGTTGATACAGAATCCCCAAGCTATAACGGGGTGCTTATCATCTTCCAACCTGTCTTAAGACTGAGCGACAGTGTACAGTTGTTCAAGGAGAAACTTGGTAGGCTGGTAACAGTGTGGTGTCGGTGGAGATGCCAGCATAGTGCTTCGCACTTACAGATTTCTTGTTGCTGCATGTTCTGTGTAAGGTATCAGATTCATTAAAAAAAAATTAAAAAAAAAAAATCTGAGTGAAGCTCTGTTTTTTACCCAGGAAAACACTTTTGTAAAAGTGCTCTGTGGTGTAATAACTTCTCCCCCAGGTAGAACAAAAAGGGCCGGAAACTACAAATGAAATACCATTCGCAGTCAGCACTGTGTACGCAATGTACAATATGTACATGTGATTCTGTGCTGTGGTACCTTTTTAACCCAAAAGGACCAAGTGCCAGTGTATTGTCACCAGAAAGCTTACCTCTCACCCCCCACCCCTGGAAAACTGACAGATATAGTCCAGTGACATAAATGTCAACTGTTTTGTTTTTATTTATCTTTTTTGAGGGGGGGAGGTTAACACTGAGAGTCAACAGCTGTCCTTAGTTCAGTCCACGTAGTGTATCGAGGAAAGCTGTTAATTCAGTGCCTAGAGGGTTATGTTTTGGATAGCTTTTCTTCAAATTGACTTTTTTTGAAACAGACTTTAAGTTTCTGTGCAATGTTCAACCCAAATTCCTGTATGTATGTGAAAGTATACTGAAAGAAGAATGAAAGCAAGCTGATAGCAGTGCAGTGTCTAAGACATTGCTCTGGATCTATTGTCTGCATTGAAGTGCAATGGGTGCAGAGGCTTTCCTTTTTCAACAGAAAGTTTAGCAATAAACTGAGCGGAAGTCTGTGCACAGCCTTAGGTAAAGTGATAAAAGTATACATCAGCAGACATCCATAGCAAGAAAAATAATGGGGTAAAATAGTTTGTCAAATTCTGCCTTTTAAAGTTGACCAAATTTTAGTTTTTCCCTTTTTGTAATTGCAAGGAGGGTAATAGTGTGCAACAGTCAGGTTCTTAATACAAATTTCTTGCATGATCAGGTTTTTCCTGACATAATTAGGAGCATTATAGTAAGTGACAAAATGATTTATGGATGAGTACCTTGTGGGACAAAAATTTGAAGAAAAAAAAAAGGTGTTTTGAAAATGTGTAGCATGTAGGCCAGGGGTAGCCTTTTTATAGTTTGGTAGTACCAAAAGCCCTGTTGAAAAGTGAGGCAATACCAGGTGTGTAGCACATTCATGCCAGAGGCAAATTGTGAACTTTGTTTTCCCTAGGCCTATCTATTATCAGCATGTTTGATGAGTACATGGACACCTGGGCTTTGAGTACCAGCAAGACTGCCAAACTGAAGCCAGTGAAAGTGATGAATCACATAAATACTGTACTTAAAGTAACAAGACTACTATTCACTTGATGATAAATGTTCATGATCTCATGGGAAGAACCTTACAGTCAGTATTGAAGATTTATAAGGATTTGTTACATTTACATATGTGCAGAACATGATGTGTTACAGCGCTTGACATAGGAGCTTCAATTCATCAGACAGGATTTTTGGTATAATTTTCAGACAAGTAATGGTTAAAATCCTCAAAATTTATCCTTGTCCTGACTAAAAATTTACCTGTCTCAGAAAATAGGGCTTACGTTGTGTTAACTCTAAATTGTTCCAGGAAGTGCACAGTAGGATGGGAACAAGTTGTACAGTTCCACTTGTCAACAACACAAATGATTATAAATTTGAACTTGTCTGCTTGACAAGTTCAATGTGCTAATTTTGAAGTGGTGTAGTTATTGATATGAAAAAACTTGACATCATTCTCATCATGCTATCAATCTTAAAGTACAGAGTGTCCATGATAAAATTAAATAATGAAACAATCTGATTTGAGATAAATGGTAATGTATCTTAACTTGTGCACAGAACAAGTGAACCTTGTGAGTCACTTGTCCCCACAAAGATTTCGCTTGTTACAAACACACAGATCACAAGATTTCCAGCACCTGGCATACAATGAATTAAATCATAGAAGAGACTGATGTCCAGTGGCTATATTCACAAAAAATTTTAATCTGATAAGGAATTTAGGATCAAAATTAAAATCAACTTGTTTTGATCCCACGCTGCTTAACCCTTGTCACATGAACAACTTTAGTGTGAGCCATTCTCTTTTATGGCTATTGTACAAAGCATATGATTAACATTTCAGGCAGGATTATGGATTAATCTTAATTTGATCCAGATTTTAATCCAGCTGAAAGGATAAACTACTTACTACTGGATTAAACTAAGATTAATTTAATAAAATGAAAAAATTAAAAACAGAGTTAGAATTGTAGCCCAGAACACAGATTGTTTATTCCTGGACATTTTGATTCAGATATTAATCCCAAGGATTAAGTAGTTTAGTGTCAAACTCAAAGGTATACCAATTTAATTTTAGTACTAAAGTCAGGATCAGACCAAATTCTTTCTGAATATGGCCACATCAGATGGTTAATTCCTGGCAGAATACAGCTTAACATACATAATAACTGCCACACCTCAGATTAACCTTGTGTCTGTTGGATGTATCATGTAAACTGAGGCAACAGTTTTCCTTGGCTTGAATTGGACACTGAGCACGCAGATCTTACCTGTGCCATGTAAAGTCTGTGAACCAGGGTATGCTAGTATTCTGACAGGACTTGTTTACAGTTCACATGTTTTTCATCGGTGACAAATGAGTCAAAATTATTGAAGCAGACATTTTATCTTGGGCCAGTTTTCTCTAGTTTACTGGAGAAAAGGGTTAATGTGAGGGACGCCTATGGAACAGATACTGAATGACCTTTATTGGCAGTTTTAATGACTGCTTGTACACATACTTGTGGCTGAGATGTAAGCTTTTAGATGTACGGTAAACCTTGCTTAGAGTAGGGGACAAGTACCATCTGTGACCTTACAGATAAGGGTATTCTATCCTTCAGGCAGTAGGTCTGCAAAAACGATTGGAACTACCTTTTCACATTGGATATTGTAATGAAAATATGGATAAAAAGAGTCTTAATTCCCATTTAATTTTGAATTTATTCAGCTTAATCCTTGGCACCCAATGAACTTAAAATGACAGTGCAATTCAGCATTCAGTTTTCTTTGCACATGTATATATTTTCATTGTTAAAGTATTTAAACATCCCATTGTCAGTTTTCTTTGAACTGTTCATCAGTCTGTACATGTGCCCCTACACATATTTTACGTAAAAGCGATGAAACAGCAGATTTTGTTGTAGGAATATTTTATGGATCTGGTCATTATTTGAGTTCTCTATTATGCATGTGTTCATTCATTGTTTTTACGTGTGTACATATATAAATAAAAAAAAATACATATATAAGTAGGCGTTTATCATACATGCGGTGCATACATGTAAATGTCACCAATATACATGGAATGCTGTACACAGATATTCTCAGTCCATTTATAGTAACTGATTATTAGCATTGTTAGTGTGCTGTAGACAGTCTTGCTTTACTACATCTTGTGATGCTAATGCTGGTATTGGTAATGGTTTTCATTAATCATTAGTACAGTGTGTATTACTGTGCAGTTCCTAATTTTACATAACATAAACATACGTACACCTGCACAGATTGCATACATGTTAAATCCTCATCTTCACATAATCCCTGTGAAGAAAGTCTCCAACAAGGACTGCAAGCCAGGCAAATTATCCCAACAGCATTGGTATTGTGAGACATAAAAATGCTGGGTGATTGCAAAAATTGTAGTTAACTCTCTGAACACCAAATCAACATCTTTCTTTGGTGTACCTATGGTGCAATGTGCTCAGTGTATGCCATAGAATGCTGTTGATTATTGGCATATTATTCTCAGCCCTTATACTCACTGAGTTTCGTATGTAAGACCATTCAATACACCCAATGTGCTCCAAGGAATACTATTGGCTAAGTTGTACTCTTCCCAGGAATGGGTTAATCATGTTTCTGGAAAAAGAAGACGGACTCCCACAACATGAGATATTTGTTCATATGTTTTTTAATGGATAAAGCTCCATGCCCATACATTGTCATTGAGTCTGTTTGGGTTAATCCTTTCCATTTCTTTGCACATGTCTCATGTGCTGGAATTTGTTGGGTTAAAATGTGGTGGCATTGCTCATGCTGTTTGCAAAAGTTTAATGCTGGGTTCACCAGAAAGAAAAAATTCCACAGGGTGGTTATATTTTCACAGTTTTGAGCATTTCTGCAAATTAAAAAAAATAACAATATTATGACTGTGGTATCAAAAACAAACACTTTTACATTATTTTAGGGCCAATTAATGATTACTTTGGTAAATAACATGGAAAATGATGATAAAATTATGACATTTTTAAAAAATAAAGAGCTGTATATTCTACCCGTTGATATTGTAAATACTGGCTTGTGGACACTCAAGAGCATGGTCAAAGGTGCAGATACCAGGGAACTATGACTAGTGCTGGCAGCTTGCAAGTCTCCAGGTTGGCGACATTTTCCTTTTTTGCATATAATTAAAAATGACATAGTTTCAGCTGATAAAAGACTTTGTAAACACTGCAACTCAAATATTAAATACACTGGCTCCACAACAAACATGGCGATGCATATGAAAAGGCACCATCCTTTTAATTGTTGTGGGAGATAAGCTGGATAAAAGTTAGCAAGTCAGACGCTTCGCCACGTAATACAACTTCAGCTTCAATTGATGGTGGAAATCAGCCTAACTGTGGTACCGGGGAGTGGTACCACTGTGGGACTGCATGCCGTAAGAGCTGCTTTCAAAACAAAGAGGAAATTCAATCGTGCACATTCCTTGCCCATAATGTTATCAAATGTCCACAAGGAAATATCAAACCAGTATTTTTATGTCAAGGCTTTATTTCCTGGGTGTGTAAAGATTGAAAAACATACAGAAGTCATATATCCATGTGCATTTTACGATGCATGTGTGTCGAAAGGTTCGACAAAGTAAAAAGTAACAGGGATAGAAATCAACTGAAGATGGGTCACAAAGCCTTGTCTTGGCTTGCAGCGTGACATCCATCAATATGTATTTGACACAAAGAGGGTCATCTTGCCTGATGATGACAAAAGTTCCACTACTTTAAAGATGACCTTGGGTGTGATCAGGAAATACATGAGCAGAGCTCAATATTCAGGACAAAGACATAATGATAAGATCCATTATTGCAATCTGGGCACATGGCCCCTGTACAGTAAAACCTCTCTAACCGAACACCTCTCTATACTGAACACCATTTCTCTGTCCCAAATATATACTTCCAATGTAAGCAAACCTCCCTATACTGAACACCTCACTTTTCCGAACACTTTTTTTCCGGTCCCAAGGGTGTTCGGTATAGGGAGGTTTTCCTGTATTTAAAAGTAAGGGTGGGGATGTTATGTAAACTGGATAAGTGTGACCTTAAATTTCATCATTCAAAGAGTGGCCTATGCATTCATGTTGCTTCTCTGACAAAGTCTGGCATCATGTTTCTTACCAGAGCTTAAATGAAGGGCATGTTCATCTGTGCATTTTTTGCATTGTTTTTTGTTTTGTTTTTTCAAATATGTAGACATTTTTCACTTAAACCCTGAAAGGACATGATACCATATGATAATATATGCTTTACTCAAGAGTGTTTCATTCAAGTGCACAAAAGGAACACCAGGCATTGTCTCTCCAATTTAGGACTCACAATTTAGCACTCCATGACATGACAATATATTGGACACATCAAAGTGTAAAAGAAATAAAAGGAAGTTCAAAGTACATTACAGTTTTTTTTTGTCAGTTATGGCAATGTGTTTCAACATGTTAGAAATGTTAAGTATCATCTGAACATAACTGCTGTGCATGATTTGAATTTTTGTCCATTTCAAATAAATTATATGACAGTTTGTATATGGAGCAGATTGGTGGCCTAAAATACATAGTTATATTTGTATTTGTACCAGTTCTCTGAGCATGGAGACTGTGTACACCTCTAAAAGGCAGGAGAAGGGTAGTTTACTTTGTTCAATAGTGCAAGTGCAACTTTTGACAGATAATTACTGCTTTTAGAGGTATAATGGAGCCATAAAAATAGAGAATGTGAACACCTTTAAGGCTTATTCCTCAACGTAACATACCTCCTAACAAGCAAGGGGTGTCCATATGTCTTCACCTTTGTTTGATCTTGGTTTTTCCAGGCAGTGCCAATCTGCACACAAACCAGGATAGCTAAATAAGCTACATGTTCTACACATTAAGGTTTTTTTGTAGATTCTTAGGATACATGTAAAAAATGGCAGGGAATTCATGTTAGGTTGTATTTTGATTGGGATATTCACCCTTTCCCTGTATCCTATGCACTGGTCAAGACTGGGTGGTGGTCAAATGTCTGCAGTAGTGTTTTCAAGTACACATACATGTACTTTTTAACAGTACTTAGTGAAAAACAATTTGACTGACAACTGTAGATGAGCCCTATCAAGATCACATGTTCCATGCCAAGGAAAGCTGTTGATTCGGTCATACTTCAATGGGGGAAGGGTTAAACGTGTTAAAGAAATATTGATCTCTTAATGAAAAAAAAAAACAAAACAAAAAAAGAACGTTTGAATAGATCAATGCAAAGAGCAGAGCATGAGCATGAGCATGATGAGAACCTCGGGCCAACCCAAAAGTGTCGTGTGGCCAGTTTTGTGTAAGTCACAATGTTAAAAATCTGCCAATATGTACATTGCAAAGCTACATGTATGAACCTGCCAGACAAATATGGGATATTTGGAGTTAGTAATTACACTTACCTCTTGACCACCATTGCCAAGACCTCTGTGTCTGGGCATGGTGCCCAAAAAATTGAGTTGAGGTTCACTCACTTGATCCTGAAAGCCTGACGGTCCCGTGGCACCATTTCTCGGTTCTTGTGGAACTGATGGTGACTCCCAGTGTGCATTCACTTGGGCTTCCTTGTAAAGAACCAAGTGGCTCAAGATCCAGCTATGGCCTTCAAGGGTTTTACCCTCCATGCGATGGATGCTGCTTTTTGAGAGGTCATGTTGCGTAACTAATACCAAAATTTCAGCATATTCACCTCATGAATTAAATAGGTACTGAATATGTTGATTTTAAATAGTGCACCAAAATAAAGTGTGTGTGGGGGGGGGGGGAGCACCCTTTTGTGCCAGTGATGAGGCACATATTTTCTCTGTATTTGATCTTTCAAAGTTCATTGCATACATATGTATTTTCAGAAACTGAAGACTGCCACATTTAACAGCAGGTATATATTTGTGAAATGATGGCGTGATATTAATGGCAAGTTTCTTTGGAATGGAATGGATTTGTATACACAGTACCTTCTTCATGTTGCTGATTACTGCTCATTTAGTTTGAATTTGTCTCTTATTGTCTCCCGCCACCGAAGGTAGTTTAGGGGGACATATGAATAGCAGGGATAGGGGTTTTGTCCATCCATCCTTCGTGTCCACAGCGTCTGCCGTCTCAATCACTGCCAATAACTTTCCACCGTACTATTCAATTGCCTTCACAGGTGGTCAGAGTTTTCATCTTGGTCAAACCTTGGCTGGGATTGTTTATGGGTTACCTTGACCTCAAAGTCACCCACACATACATGCCTATTGATCACCATGTAAGTTAATGGGGATTGCTGTGGTAATTCACATTTTGAACTTCTCCAAAACCGTCTGCCAGATTTACTTCAAACTTGGTGGGGATGTACCTTTGGTGGGTCTCTACTAAGTTTGTCCAAATGGTCACGGTACATTGATTTTTGGATTTTAATTTTTCAGCAAATTCTAAAAAAATTTTCTCCAAAACCACTTGGTGAAATGCTTCGAAATTACAGAGGGACACTTCTGGGTACCCCTAGACCTTATTTGTTCAACAGGTGGCGCTGCGATTCTTTTATATGTTTTTATGAATTTTTGTGTTTCCTCTGTTTTTGACTTCTCAAAAACCCTCAGTCAGATTATGCTGAAACATGGTGTAAATATTCCTTGTAGAAGGGTCACACAAATTTATTCCCCAGTGGTTTTGCTGTGGATGTGGCGGGGGACATCGATCCTTTGGATCATCTACTTGAGATTGAAACAATACAGATCTAAGCAAATGGGCAGCGCTGTCTATTGTAATCAAACTAGAAAGAGATAGTCTTTATCCTCATAGGATGCAGGGGTCACTAATGAATTCCGACAACAGTGAACTGCTATAAGACCTTGCAAGTTGACCCTCAGTCTGTCAGTAGAAGACAGTTTTGTCTTCTGCCAGGAGGGTGTCTCTTCATTTTTGCATTTCAGCCTGGTTGAAATTTCACAGATGTTGATTGTTTTAATTGCGTGCTCAGCCATGAATTTAAGCTGGGTCATACAACTGAAATGTGTTCACAAGCAGGCGAAAGATTTTCAACCTTCTGTCCTTTAAACCTGCCTGGTTGGCTGATGGTCAAATTTTGTTTGCTTCAGTGTTTTTGACGGATTTTAACAGCAATGAAAAGTGGTGCAAAGGAGAATTATAGATGAGACCTGTCAAGACAGCATGTCGGAAGTAAACAGCTTTCCTTTTCGTGGGCTGGCCATATTAGTGCCAAAGAAAAGCAAGGAAATTGAATGATTCAGTCACAGTCAAGGGAGAAACAGTATAACTCAACTTAACATGCCTCATGTAAGATTTCACTTTTATCACAATTGGAATATGTGTAGTATGTCTTAACCCTCTCCCCTTGAATTAAAACTAAATTTAAATACCGAGTCAGCAGCTTTCCTTGGCTTGGGGTGGGGCAGGTACTAAGTGCCAATCCCACAGTAAGGAAAGCTGTTGGCCTTGGTTATGTTATCATGGTAGGTATGATCTACAATTCTCATTCAGATTGTTTTTAAATACTGTTGAAATTCTCAAAAACATTGAAGCAGACGACATTTGACCACCAACCAGTTTTGGCCAGTTTAAGTGGGAAAGGGCTTAAAAAAAGGAAAAGTAAGTAGGTACAGACAGGTACAATACCCCTCCTCTCCACAGTTGCTGATGTGAATAATTGTAAACATCATTGATCAGGACGGCCAATCTGAAGACTTGTCATTAATTGTTTGTCATTGGATAGTTTCTATGTATGTGTGGACAGTGAAGCATTAAAACAAGGACATCTATAGAATATATACATTTACATGTAGCTTGTGTGGAGAGTTTCCCTAATAAATTATGCAGTGTTGTATTGTGTTAGGGAAAGTGAGAGAGTCCTGAAATTAACTGTGATGTGAAAGTTGTGACAATTACTTAAATACATGCAGTTCAGTTGTTAGCCTTAGTGAAAAGAAGCAAAACGCTATTGTACATGAACAGTGGTAACCAGGGTAACTGTTGATGACCAACCTTACAGACTTTGTACCTGTTGTTATGCCCCCCCCCCCCCCCCCAAGAAGGCAGAGCATATACCTTTGCTAATGTCGGTCGATGGGTGGAGGGACTGTGGTTTCTCCACCATAACTCAAGAAGTTTTTTGAGATAGGACTTCGATAGTAGCCAGGTATATACTTCTATATAAGGGCGGCTAGGTGAAGTATGAAGGTGGTTAACCTTGACCTATTTCGAAGGTCACAGAGGTACTAGAATAAGTTTTTGTTTCCGCATGATAACTTGAAAAGTTTTTATGATAGGACCTGTATATTACACAGGATTATAGTCCTTTTCCAGGGCCAGGTCAAGTTCGAAGATGGGTGGCTGTGACCTAAATTCCATGGTCACAAGGCCACTTAACTGAACTTGGTTTCTCCATTGTAACTCAGAATTTAAGTTATGAGCTCAATATTGCACATGATGATAGTCCTCAATTCTGGCTTGAGCAGCTTAGAAGACAGATCTTAAATTCCCAAGGTCACCACCAGGAGTCCTATTAGTGAACTTTGTTTCTGTGTAATAACTCCAGATGTTTTTGACCTAGGGCTTTCATATTGTACTGGAATATAGCCTTCTATAAGAGCTAGGTCAGGTTTTGGATTGGATGACCTTGGGTCAGTTCCCAAGGTCACAGAGCCACATTACTGAGTTTGGTGTCTGCTTAATAACTGCAGAGGTTTTTGAGTCAGAGCTGTATTTTGTAGACAAGCAAATCTGACGGGACTAAGGCTGTAGATGAAAGAGGCAAATGGTGCTGACATAAGACTAGTTTCGGAGATATCTTCTCCTCAGTTACAAAACCAAACTGTTAGAAAAAAGTGCGTTTGCCTGTTTTATAAGTTGGGATTGCCATGTTTATGTTTCAATGGTGGCTGGACGTATGTATTCCTGCTCAATATGATGTTTGTTTCAAAGGATTTTTCTATGAAGAAAGGAGTTTTTACTTATGAGGAAACTCTTAAAGGTTGGTGACTCTGCAGGTCAACCGGTACTTATCTTAGGCTTATCAGAATTAGTACAACAGGATAGTTGTTCCAATAGCCCTCAATGGGACTGTGAAAATATATAGGTACATTTCTAAAGTGATTAAACTATGTAGGTTCTTCAAATTAGCACTTTATTGGCCAGTTGCACACATCTGTGTTAACCCTCTGGTTAACTCCATTGTAGAATGGACAACGTGGCGTTGTGAAACTGCAAGTTAACTTCATGTTAACTCCAGATTGATCAATCACAGGTTGTTTTGCACAGGGTTATGTCAAGTACAGATTACACAGCCTCAGGTTGAAACCACTTGCTTTGCTCCTTGACTTCTAAAACAATTGTCGTGTTGCCCATTTCATTGTGTGTATGTGTACTGCACATGCTCATGTGCCTCGGTGTTCTTTCACTGAATGATTTTAATTTGTGGAGACTGGTGTTCTATGCTGGACCTTTTTATGCCCCCCTTCGAAGAAGGTGGGGCATATAGCGTTGCACATGTCGGTCGGTCGGTAGGCTGTGGTTTCCGCACAATAACTCAAGAAGTTTTTGAGCTAGGACTTTGATACTGTATAGGTGTATTATTCTAGTCAAAAGCTAGGCGAAGTTCGAAGATGGGTGACCTTGACCTAATTTCCAAGGTCACAGTGGTACCTGAGCTAACTTTGGTTTCCGCACAATAACTGAAGAGGTTTTTAAGCTAGGACTTTTATACTGCACAGGATTATAGTCCATATTTGGGGCTAGGTGAAGTTCGAAGATGGATGACCCTGACCTCATTTTAAAGGTCACAGAGCCACTTTACTGAATATGGTTCAATGCTTTCTGCATGATAACTTATACCTTGGAGCTAGAATTTCTATATTGGACAGCTTTATGGTTCTCTGTAAGGGCTAGATTGATTTTGAAGATGGGTGACCTTGACCCAGTTTTCAGGGTCACAGAGAGATTGTAGAATTTCTGTGGTTTCCGCACAATAACTCGAGACGTTTTTGAGCTAGGACTTTGATACTGTACAGGTGTATCATTCTAATCAAAAGCTAGGCGAAGTTTGAAGATGGGTGACCTTGACCTAATTTCCAAGGTCACAGTGGTACCTGAGCTAACTTTGGTTTCCGCACAATAACTGAAGAGGTTTTTAAGCTAAGACTTTTATATTGCACAGGATAATAGTCCATATTTGGAGCTAGGCGAAGTTTGAAGATGGATGACCTTGACCTCATTTTAAAGGTCACAGAGCCACTTTACTCAATATGGTTTCATGCTTTCTGCATGATAACTTATACCTTGGAGCTAGAACTTTTATATTGCACAGCTTTATGGTTCTGTGTAAGGGCTAGATTGATGTTGAAGATGGGATGGATGACCTTGACCCAGTTTTCAGGGTCACAGAGAAATTGTAGAATTCCTGTGGTTTCCGCACAATAACTCAAGAAGTTTTTGAGCTAGGACTTTGATACTGTACAGGTGTATCATTCTAATCAAAAGCTAGGCGAAGTTCAAAGATGGGTGACCTTGACCTAATTTTCAAGGTCACAGTGGTACCTGAGTTAACTTTGGTTTCTGCACAATAACTGAAAAGGTTTTTAAGCTAGGACTTTTATATTGCACAGGATTATGGTCCATATTTGGGGCTAGGCGAAGTTTGAAGATGGATGACCTTGACCTCATTTTAAAGGTCACAGAGCCACTTTACTGAATATGGTTTGATGCTTCCTGTGGTTTCTGCACAATAACGCAAGAAGTTTTTAAGTTAGGACTGGGATACTTTACAGGTCTATAGTTCTTGCTAAGGGCTAGAAGAAGCTTAAAGTTTGGTGACCTTGATTTAATTTCCAAGGTCACGTTGGTACCTGAGTTAACTTTGGTTTCCACATGATAACTGAAGAGGTTTTTTAACTAGGACTTTTATATTCCCCTGGATAATTGTCCGTATTCAGGTCTAGGTCAAGTTTGAAGATGGGTGACCTTGACCTAATTTCAAAGGTCACAGAGCCATTTGGTTGAATACTGTTTCTGCATGATAACTTGCATTTTAGAGGTAGCACTTTTATATTGCACAGCTTTATGGTTGCCTATAAGGGCTAGTTTGAGTTTGTAGATGCGTGACCTTGACCCAGTTTTGAGGGTCACACACAGACAGTAGACTTCCTTTTTTGTTTTTCGCACAATAACTGAAGAAGGTCAAGTGAAAATGAGTGACCGTGCCATAATTTCCAAGGTCATAAAGCCACTTTGCTGAATATGGTTTCTAAATGATGACTAATTTTTCAGCTATAACTTTTATATTGCCCAGGTTTTTAGTCATTTTTTAAGGGCTAGGTTAAAGTATAAAGATTTGTGACGTTGATGTATGATCAACCTTCACTAATTTTATAAGTTCACGAGTGCCCCTTCTACCACTATCAATAGGGTAGCGAGGGCAAGGGTAGCGAGGGCAAGGGTAATGAGGGAGGGGGGCATCTATGTTTTACAAACATATCTTGTTACATGTTCATGTGCACTGGTCAGCTGCTCGAGGCAGCTCACTGTATAATAGAGAGTAAAAAGAATGATGGACCAATGATCAGCCCAAATAAAATAAAGGATCTTCAGCGGGTAACTACTCAAAACATGATTCAGAGCTTGTACCCGTACATGTCTCTGTGCGTAGTGGCTACTTGTTGAAGCTAAATATTCAGCAAAGACAATCCACATTATAATAATGAAGTAGTATATGAACGTGTCAAAGCATAAGCTAAATGAATGAAGCTTGGCTTATAAATGCAGAACTTCAATACGAATAAAGAATACCTATCAAACCAAACACAATTATAGTGCAAGTTCAGATAAGAGAAATTTTACTTACCCCTAAACCAGTATGTACCCTTTCTGGTTGGACAGTTTACCAAAGCACCTGCCAGTGTATAACTGAAGTAGAAACAAACTGGGGCATTATATTCTGTCCCAGTGATTATAAAATAAACAGTTACTGCTAGACCACCTGTACAAACCAAGGGAAGTCCTAACTATTACTGCAACAATGGACATCCTGCGCCAGAAATGTAAAACAAACCCCATGATGACACCTACTCCTCACTTTGAAAGTCTCCAAACAATAAAGCTCTATTTCGCTGCCAACCCTGAGTTAATGTATCAACATTATGCATCAGGCTTGTGACATATGAGTAAATACTGTCAAATTTGAGTAATTTTTGACATTGAGTGAATGTGTACTAAGGCATATATGTCAAAAAGAATGAAAGTCATAAGCATTTAAGTCAAAAACATGTTTTCAAAATGTAATCTTTCTTAACTAGACTAAGTACAAAAGTACAACAACTTGTAAATGTCGTTTTTGTAAGAAATTGCAAAAGACAAACGAGAAAAAAGGGAGAGTGGACTATTAGTTCAACAGCCCAGAAGGTGTCAGACATGTTTCCACAGCAAGTGACTAGCGTGAAGAATCCATATGATCACAATGCTGAATACAATGGAGAGAAATCACCACAGAGAGAGGTCAATATATGTGTGTGTGTATGTGTGTGTGTGTATATATATATATATATATATATATATATATATATATATATACATACATACACACACACACATATACATCTATATACACATGCAGGTCTGTCCACAAGGTGATGGTAGCGACCTTGATCCACTGACGGCAGATGTCACAGAAAATATGAAACGAAGGCGAGCTCCATGTTGATCAGAGATTCCTGTTTGATTTAAAAAGTCTGGTGTCTGTAGAGGCTGCCTCAAACTTGTATGCACAACAGACAAGGGTGGGTGGTATACAGAAGCATGTTATGTTCACAAGTTTCCAGGGATTTTCCTACACCACACCAATGCAGAAGTGTCACGGTACCCAAATCCCATGTCAACCATGACGTGGGACAATGTTAAATGAAACCATATTGTAACTTCAGGTTAACTTCTTGTTGAACGTGTGCAACTCAACCTGTCTGTTAACTCTACGTTAACTCCAGGTTGACATAACCTGAAGTTAACATAGATGTGTACAACTGGCCATATTGTTAATTGAGTGGCACATACCATGGGGAAATGAGCTCAGACAGGCTAGATCAGCTTGAAAGAAGGTTGACCTTAATGTAGTTTCCAAGATCACAGGGGCACTTTAGTGAACTTGGTGTCTGCATCCACTTCCCAAGGTCATGAGTGCCCCATTTATTACTATCAACAGGTTAATGAAGGTGAACATAATGATGGTAGGGGGCCTCAATGTTTTACAAACATGTCTTCTTGACCATGTTGACCAACCTTACAGTTGTACATGTACCTGTTACTGATGACAAACCCTGACAGTTGGACCTGTCACTGATGGCTTTCCTTGCAGTAAAGTATATATGTTAGATAACCAACCTTACAGTGGTACCTAATATTGATGACCAACCTTACCTAGTACCTATTATTGATGACCAACCTTACGGTAGTAGCTATTATTAATGACCAAACTTACGGTAGTAGCTATTATTAATGACCAACCTTACGGTAGTACCTATTATTGATGACCAACCTTACAGTAGTACCTGTTAGTGGTGACCAACCCTGGAACACTCCTAGGGACTCCTAGTTCTTAATTTGTTCACCAGGTGGTGCTGCAATTTTAAAAAAAATTAGGAATTTTTTTTGTGTTTTCGTTACTTGTCACTTCTCCAGAACCGTCTCGTAGATTAAGTTGAAACATTGTGGATATGTTTTTTGTGAAAGGATCAAGACTAAGATGCTCACCAGGGGCCATATTCACAAAGAATTTAATCTGAACCTGAATTTAATCCAAAAATGAAAGTCAATGTGCCTTTGGGCCTTGAACTACTGAATCTTTGGCCTATTGGTTGATCTTAATTTGCCGAATTAATTAATCCATGTTCTCCACTGTAATATGAACTTTGGAATTACAGTTTCCATTTAATCAAATGAAAATAAGATTTATTTAATAAAATAAACCTGTAAATCCTTAAGTCTATATTGTAGCCAAGAGCATATATTGGCTTATCTTCGAAGTTTTGATCAAACATTGAGACAAGGATTTAGCAGTTTCAGGCCCAAACCACATCAATTTAATTTTGGGATTAAAGCAAGGGTCAGATCAAATTCTTTGTGAATACAGCCACAGGTAGCTCTGCTGTGGATTCCTGATTTTTAACGATTTTTATCAATTCAGGTACTTATACATCGGTAAATGCAACTTTCCTATTGCTTACTATGCAAGTCAATGGGCATTCTAATGGTAATTCACATTTTAGACTTCTCTGAAAAAACTGTCTGTCAGATTGACTTCAAACTTTGTGGCAATGTACCTTGGGTGGGTCTCTACCAAGTTTAAATGGTCATGCTCCAGTGATTTCTGGATTTTTTATGAATTTTTTTCAAAAATTTCTTAAAAAGTTTTAATAGGAAAGTTTAACATGGGAATTTCTTAATAAATGTTTTAACTTGAATAATTTTGGCCAGATTTGTGTCAAACTTGGTAGGGATGTACCTTTTATAAGAGTCTACCTATTTTGTGCAAATGGTCATGCTCGGGTGATGTTTGCACCTTCACCTCATTCCCAAGGTCACAGGACAACTGACATAAAATTTACTGTTCACTTGATAACTTTAGATCTGTTTTGAGTTAGGACCTTGATGTTGCACATGTTAATGTTCCTCTATGAAGTTCATGCTTAGACTGTACATAAGTTACCTTGACCTCGTTTCTGGGTCACAGTGCAACATGCATGAATTTTACTCTTCACCATAACTTGAGAACTACTTGAACTGGGACCTTGATGTTGCAGATGTTAGTGTTCTTCTATAAAGGTCAGACTTACTCAGTACATGGGTGACCTTGATCCATCCCAAGTTCACAGAGCTGCAAGTGTGATGAATGTCTAGGTCAGCTGAGCATGGGCTGTTCACACAGGCATCTTGTCAATTATTCAGATCACAGGGGAGTGGGGGAGCCCTTATTAGAGCAGGTGCCCTTATTGAGAAGAATGTGGTACAGTGGTACCTCTCATGAGAGACCCCTCTAATGAGAGACCGCATATCTTTTTAAGACCGCTCTCTCAGAACACTGCACTATCTTTTCCATGTTGTTGTACCTCTAATGAAAGACCACCTGTTTTGAGAGACCGCATTTTGACCCGCCGTAGGGGCGGTCTCTCAAAAGAGGTACCACAGTTATTGATGACCAACTCTGAGTGTTCCACTAGTCATAAGATGTCTCATAAATTTTAGGGCAAGTCGGCATTAACTATAAGTAAATGTGAGAGAAATTTATGTCAGAGGTACTGTCAAAGGTCTTGAAAGCACAGCAATAGAAATACATGCTGTTGATAATTATCAAGATACGGTCTTTAAAGAAAATACCTCAGTACATGCATTAGTGCATATGTGTAACAGTTTTCATAATGCCATGGGAACCATGTGGTGCATGTGATGATAATTTGATGGCCACAGCTAATTGGAGCAATTAGCGCATCACATGTTAAACCAAACTTCTGTCAAATGTCAGGATCCTATGTTTACCTCATCTCAGAGCAAAATGTATAAGTGTGGCATTAAAATCTTTCCATCCCTTGCACTCAAACAATATTTATGTCTGTGCCAACGCAGACATATTGTTTTTCTACTATCGTTTGCATTGATGAAACAATTATGACCTCCCAGTTATATGCC
Source organism: Hermodice carunculata (assembly GCA_964020975.1). NCBI lineage: Eukaryota > Metazoa > Annelida > Polychaeta > Eunicida > Amphinomidae > Hermodice > Hermodice carunculata. The sequence continues at coordinate 52,042,158 of OZ026614.1, read as the reverse complement.
TTCCATATACGTGTTGAAAGGCTGGCAATTTTTTCCATTTGTTCATGTAGTTAATACAGATACAGTGGTACATGTACCTGCTGCAGATGATCGTGGCAGGGTTAAGGTAACCTGTTGCATGTGGATACTTTCTTAATGGAAGAAGGGTTAGCCACACACGGCAGGTACTATAATAACACATACGAAATACTGACCAGTGAAACCGTGAATAGCTCTCCACTGCAACGGTGGAGCGGTTTGTCACCATTCTGTCATTTTGAGGATTTCAAAATGATTTTAATGATATGTATTCAAATGTGCACTTTAATGTAGCAAATTATGACCTAGACTTGTCTTTTGTGCCTATGCTGAGGCCACTTCTTCCTTAAACAGATCAGCTTCCTTAGAAATTGAGATAAGGTGAAGAATTGGCCTGGAAGTGTACCCAGTATTGATGTGTACCTAGAGGATGACTTGGTATTTCCTGTTCGTTTTTCTTTCTCTCAGCCCATGACTGTAACATCAATCTGTGGTTATACAAAGCAACATGTTGTACTAACAAAAAAAAGTAGAAAAACATCAATGCTTTTTCTGTACCCTCGACAACAAATGCATGTCACTTGTAATATTGCAAAGTATGATTTTCAGTTGAACCAGGCCTGTTTTAGGCCTCATTATTTGATAACAGTCTATGTTTGTTTCCTTTTAATGAGCCAAGTGCTTCAGAGTCTGGGCATTCAGTAATGAGACTAATCTTTATGATTGTACAATCATCACAGTTGGTTTGAAATCACCTTCCCCACATGGATGGATGACTTATTGTCATGCAGTATCTTCCAACTGGTGCTAATTGAAGAAAAGTATAGAGGAGTTAAAATGCCACCCATGTTGAGGCTTGCCTGCTCAAAGCACCCACAGGTAAATGATGTTGTCTGCCTTAGGCTTTTTACTTAATTTCTCCTTAGTAGAAAACATTTTTGCTGAGATTTGTATGTCAGACCATTCATAATGGCATGCCCCAAGTCAATAGCTTACCTTGGTGCAGATTGAGTGCAATGTACCCAACCTATGCCAGGGAAAGCTATTGACTCAGTTGTGCTCTGACCAGGAATGGGTTAACATCAAGAGAAACGCCCAATGTAATTACTCTGTGTCACCTTTGTGGTACATGAACACCAAACTATGGAGATGAGACCTCTGTGCAAAAGAGGGGCAATCTTCTTTATTAACTTCATCTTGTTAATTCAGGTCTTGCCTGAACATGCTGTAAATATGTTCAAGTCTGATGCTGAGTCATAACTAATATATTTGTATTGTTTCCAGGAGAAAATGGAATTTGTATGTTTTTGGTCGTGAAAGGCGTCAAATTGTCCAGTACACAGCTTACCTTGTGGATCATTGCTTGTGGCAGAGCTGCCTTTAGTGAATTGAGAATGTCCGGAATTATGCTGATCAAAACAGTGTATGGACCACAAGGTTTCCTTATTTTAACCCTTTGAAAGATATTTCATTGTTGATAACACAGAGGGACAGACACATGATAAACATGCAGGTTTTTGCACTCCAAAGAGATGTCACATCTTATAGTTTGAAGTTGTACTTTACAAATACATGTACATGTTTTGTTGAAACTAAGCAGCCATGTGTTTTAATTGCCTATAAAAAGAGCTTTTAGCCAAGGAGAAGCGTGACTTATCAAAGTAAATCTTATTTTTCGTTGGTTGTAAATTCTTGATCCAGCTGAAAAAAAAACTCTGCAAATGCCTTTTCCAACTTCGTGACGTACCTTGTCTTTATTTCTGATTGACAGGGATGCTAATATTAGGATTGTGGCTGGTGTGTAAGTACCTGATTCTTGTCATGTATGTATACAGTAATGAATGTCATCTGAACAGATGCATTTATTATTAATCCCAATCCTTTGTTTCCAGCTTTGAATCATCAATTTACTAACATGCCTGAGATCTGGGAGGTGACACCCCCAGCTGAATAACAGGCATTCTGGGCCCACTACAGGTCAATGTTAATAGTTGTACTATTTGCATTGTTCCTGTTTCAAAAGCCTCCACAATTTAGATAACAACACTAAAGCACTTCAACTTAATTTGTGTATGAAATTTCCACCAAAGTGGTATGCCAGGCATGTACACATTTACATGGAGATAGCAGCAGGGAGAGGGTGAACCAGTACTTGATAACAGGAAGTACCCACACCTCGCATGTTGGTACATACAGACATGTATTTTGACAACCGCATGCTTGATGATAAAATGCAAGGTGTGACCACAGGTGACCTTGCTGGCATGTGGTACCAAGGATATTACCAGACCTATTATTTCAAATATGAACAATATGCATTTCAAAACTTTTTTTTTTTTCCAAAAAAACTTGGACATATTTGGTTTATGCCCCTAGATTAACTGAGTCACTCTGACACTTGTAATTTGGTCGTGGTGTCAGGCTAATACAAGCAAGTCCATGTACCAAGGAAATAGCTTGTGATGCTGGCCTTCTATGTACAGGGCAGTCACTATGTGTTGTGAGAGTATCTGTCAACATGGAGCTACCAAAGCTCCATGCTCTCATTGATCATCTCAATATCAAATACATGTAGAGTGGTTTAACCCATGGCATACCGAGAGGCACCTCTCAGCCATCCATGCTACATGTATACATAAATTAAGTCATCTTGTTATAACCAATTGAAGATATTAAATACATGTACCATGGCAAGTCCATTCTCAGCTTGTGTATTGCAGGTTAGGACAACATAAGAACTAGTGTATATTAGGTTTGAAAGGGTTGTACTGAATAGTGGCATATGCTATGCCATTGTATAGTTGATAGAAAAATCGTTATATGTGTGTGTCTATTGCTCTGTGCAGACTCCGTTTAATTAAATATTGGTATAATTTGTGATCAGTACTATGTACAGAAGGGTGGATGACATGAATCAATATGAGCCAAGGTGACCTCATGGGTATCTTATCCTGCTGCTGAAAATGTTTCAGAAAGCTGATCTGGTGGATAATTGTTGGCTTGTGTGTCTTCCTTTTTGGTCCATACCTTAATTTAGGGGGGGGGGGGAAGGATTTTTACGATCAGTTGATCTTGGATTTGGAACTAAGAGTCTGGCCTCAAAACATAAAAAATATATGTATATTGGGAGTCAATACCACCAACATGACCAAGGTGTGTGTGATTCAACAAGAAAGTCACAGTGTTGAAGTTTTGTGGCCACAAATATGAAAATATTTGTAATTTAGTCAGCCATTTTGGGGTCTTCCAAACAAAAATAATTTGCTAGCCAGGGCTTAATGTTTCTGCAGCAGTTGGCTACCTGTAGAGAGCCAAATTGAGTCCCACAGAGCATTGGTAGCATTTAAACAGCACCACAACTTCACTCCTTTGCTGTTGTACACATTAGTGTCATAATATCAAACTTCATCTTTTTGTGTCCAGAGACAACCTTTGTTTTTGATAGGAGACATGTAATATAAGTGCGTCTTTGATTGGCCCTTTCAGCTGCTGCTTGCAGTTAGCATCTGCCTATCAGTATTAATTAAAAGGTAACAAAAGTATGTATAAAAATGATTCCCACCTGTTCTTGGTGATATAAGTTGACTTGGGCTGTATAAGAGTTTATATTCAGAGAGCTTTTGCTCTTTTTTCACTGAATTGTATTTGAACATGATAAAACCAATCTTCTCTTTATTCAACTTTTGGGATCAATCTCCAACACATGCAAAATTTTAAAAATAAATGTATGTGACTTTGGTCAACTAATACTACCAGTATGTATGGGTGGACATTCTGTATCCAAGACTTTAGTTCATCATTCATTGCATGTATGAATCATCCATTGTACATGTACATGATTGTGATTAGAGATATTTCAGTAGAGACAAAATTAAAGGCTTAACACACAAAAGTCCATCTGCCAGTTGGTGAGGATCTGTGCCATGGTACTGTCATAAAAATTATGTATATCAAATTAACAATACTGGTTATTAATCATAGGGCTTTAGTGCTGTTAGTGCCAGTTGTCTTGCCAAAAGTCATTTAAAAGTTGGGACAGGAACAAGGAGGCAAGAAAAGCTGACCGCACTAACACATGGTATTCACAGCAAAACACTATGAAGTTTTACTGCATTAAGTCAATTTTTCAAGGTCTATAAATTTAGATATGTAAATCTAGTATGCTGCATATTTCAGTAACTTTGTGGCAGTATTTGCTACATTTTATCGACCCTGTTAAAGTCAACTTGCACATATTTTCATATAGCACAGTGCCTCCAAGGAGACAACTGTGAAAGTTAGATGATTGACCTGGACATGTCGGGTAAATGTTGTCAAATCAGATAGCAGGGAGACTGCATACACAGAATTGCATAGTGATTGCTGAGTTAGCAGCCTCACAAGTTAAAACCTCTCCCCCCCCCCCCCCCCCAACAACAACAACTGTGTGAAGAGCCAAGCTGTTGACCAAGGGTGTGCTTTTTATCTTAAAAGTCTCACATGCAAGTAATTCATATTATTTTTTTGTTTTTATTTTTTTTTTACAATGAATATGAAAGTAGGGGGCAAATTTCAACAATGTAAAACATGGCATTTGACATTCAGCCACTTTTGACCAGTTTAAGGGACAGGGTTAAAAACAGCAGTGCATCTTATGTTTTGCTGGCACTTGTCTGTGCACCCACCTACACATACCTAGAATCTTGCAAGGGGAACTATTTGGTAATGATGGAGTAACAATCTTGCATGTGAGCTCCTTTGAGAACTTGCCTGACAGATTTGGAGGAGCTATTAGCAGTTTAAATGGGATTTTCTCATAACACAGCCTGACACAGTGCAATACATGTATGTTAACATTACCTGTTGCAGATCAGTGCCAAATATGATCCACAACTAGCAGGAGAGTGCTTACAATGGATAAAGGACACCATCAACTGCAACTGCAGTGACCAAGTTGATTTTTGCACAGATGGAGACCAGGATAACTTCCAGGCAGTTCTAAAAAGTGGTTGGCACCTCGCAAGGTAATTTCATTAATACGCCATGGTTCTGTGTCCAGTGCATATGTCACTTCACTTTTGGGACCAAATCAACAGAATTAAAATCCTGAGAACCCACTTAGGGCACATTGCACCCAGGGGTGGGGTTGGGGATTTTTGAGGTGACATTTATGACACTTGAACGTTTCTAGATTTCTAGTAATTTTCACTGGAGAATAGAATGCATGCCAATACTGTGTTTTCCTCACATTGAAAGCTCAGAGGTGGCCCACCTTTCACACAAATTTCCTCAGTACCTTTGTACTTTTTATGTCCCCCTCCAGTATTGGTAGGAGGCATTACATTTTGGAGGTGTCAATCCATTTGTCCGCACCATCCAACCTTTGTTACCATATCTTCGTAAGGCCTAAAGGGATTTTTCTTAAATTTGTCACAGAAGTGCATTAGTGGACAAAGATCAGCTAATTAGATTTTCATGTCACTGTGGCCTATTTGTCCGAACAGTGACCTGCATAGTGTGAACTTTGTTGTCACAATATCCTCTGAGCACAGGCATTTTGCTCAAGTTGGCACGGAGATACATTAAATATTACACAAAGATGAAATTATTAGATTTTCAGGTCACTGTGACCTATTTACCATTACTTTGCCTTTGTTATGAGATTATCTTCAAAAGTTCCATGATGGATTTTTGGTGACTGTGGCCCATTACAGTTAATTTGACTTTGTTGCTGCAATGTCTTTAAAGTTCTGGTTACTGTGACTTATTTACAGTCAGTTGGACTTTAATTTGTTACTGCTTCTCAAATTTGGAACAGAGATGCATTCTAAAAAAAAAACACAACTGATTAAATTTTCAAGTCAGTGGTACCCTAATTTTGGTTACAGGTGAAACAATTCATCAATACATCGATGCAAATGGGCTAACAATCTGTGATGCGGTACAGTGAAAAAAATACGATACAATGCAAATTTTTTCCCCCTACTTTAACGCTTCGAGTGCCAGTCACGTCAATTGTCATCCTTAATAGATCTCTAAAATTGCATATATTCATTCTGCTGTAGTTTGTTTGAAATGACTGTTACCACATGCGATTGATTTCTATAGCATCAAATCTTATTATTTTGCTTATTTTACAAGTTATTTACAATTATGGGTTAGTTTTATTGAAGGCAAAATGAATATTTTTGAAAAAACATCAATGGTTTCCAATGTGCAAATAGAGTTTGGGCGCAGGACGTTCCCCTCATTACTACCAAATGTACAGTGAATATCCTTTTGTAATGTATGTGTTAGAATCATAGCAGAAAGCTTCAGAAGAACTATCTAAAGCCTAATCCTATGAAAATATCAGTTTTTAAACTGGCATCCATGCTTTCACCAATGATATGTTGTTGAGACCTGGGTGAAAGTTAGGGTTGGGAATTGGTCCGAATTTCAAAGTCTCGATGATTGGTTTTCAGAAGTGACCGATGATCGATTATAATCGGTTTTGGGAGTATTCTCAACAACTCATTGACAGAGCTTAATGAACCAGTTTCAAGTTCTTTTTTAAAACAAAATATGAAGGTACACACCAGAGATACCACCCTATTGGCTTGCCTTCTTGCATTTACTTGTGCTTTCTAGTGCTTTATTGCTTTATGATGTGACATGCACGTGTTACCTGCAAAAGTAAAGAAGCACTATTTCTACACTACTGCTACTACTATACTAACTAGTACTACAAAGCATATTTAAGTCACAATTTATTGACTTTATTAAAAGAAATCAGTTAATATGTACTACTAGTCATACACTACAGAGGAGAGAGGGAGGGTACCCATCACACAAAATTAAATGCTGCAACCACACATCACACACAATTAAATGTTTTCAATCACATTCACATGAAAGGAATGACAACAGGGGATATCCATCCATTTCGTGGCTACGTCATAATGTCACATAAAATTAAAATGCCTAACCAGGCAATCACACATCAGTGACATCACACAAATTTATTCCTTCTCAATTCTCATCACGCATAATTTTTAATACACATCACGCAAAAGTGCAGTGCATATTACATTGCCGTGTCACTGCTTTCATTTTCTGATTTTTAGCTCAGCTGACCTGTTAGTCAGCTGAGCACATGTTATGCCCAGCCATCTGTTGTCGGTCGGTCCGTCTGTTGTCCGCAATTCACATTTTCGACTTCTTCTCCGAAACCGTTTGCCAAATTTACTTCAAACTTGGTGGGGATGTGCCTTGGGTGGATTTCTACCAAGTTTGTTCAAATGGTCACGCTGCATTGATTTTTGGATTTTTTAATGAATTTTTTTGTTCTTTTTTGGGGCAAATCATAAAAAATCTTCTCCAAAACCGCTCACTCAATTGCTTTATATCGCACAGGGACACTCCCCAGAGCTTCAGTGGTGCTGCGATGTTTTTCTAATTTTTTATGATTTTTTGTGTGTTTTTGCTGTTTTTGACTTCTCCAGAAGAACGGTCTCTCAGATTAAGCTGAAACGTGGTGGATATGTTCCTTGTGGAAGGGTCTAAGAGTGTTGTTTACTAGGTGGCACTGCTAAAGTTTCCTGATTTTTAACAATTTTTTCAGCTGGTACTTATCGGTAAATGCAGCTTTCCTATTGATTACTATGTTAGTCAATGGGCATTCTAATGCTAATTCACATTTTCGACTTCTTCTCTAAAACCGTCGAGATTGACTTCAAACTTGGTGGCAATGTACCTTGGGTGGGTTTCTTCCAGGTATATTCAAATGGTCACCCTCCAGTGATTTTTGGATTTTAAATGATTTTTTTTTGTTCCTATTTTTGGACAAATCTTACAAAATCTTCTCCACAACTGCTCACTCAATTGCTTTGATATTACATAAGAACACTCCTAGAGACTCCTAGTTCTTAATTTGTTCACCAGGTAGTGCTGTAATTTTTCTTCAATTTTTTTATGAATTTTTGTGTGTTTTCCTTACTTGTGACTTCTTCAGAACCATTACTCAGATTAAGTAGAAACTTTGTGGATATGTTCCTTGTGAAAGGGTTAAGCAAAGATGTTCACTAGGCAGCACTGCTGGGGATTCCTGATTCTTAACCATTTTTTTCAATTCGGGTACTTATGGGTAAATGCACCTTTTCTATTGGTTACTATGCAATCCAATGGGCATTCTAATGCATTCAACTGGTAAAATTTGCACATTTTGGACTTCTTTGAGAAAAACTGTATGTCAGATTCACTTCAAACTTGGAGGCAATGTCCCTTGGGTGGGTCTCTGCAAAGTTGGTTCAATTGATAATGCTCCAGTGATTTTTTTTTTTTTTTTGAAAATTTTTTTAAAAGTTTTAACATGGGAATTTCTTGTAATGGTTATACTTTAAATAATTTTGGCCAAATTTTTGCCAAAACTTGGTAGGGATATACCTGTTATAAGTGCCTACCTATTTTGTGCAAATGGTCATGCTACAGTGATGTTTGGACCTTAGCTTCATTCCCAAGGTCACAGGGCAATTGACATGAAATTTACTGTTTACTTGATAACTTGAGATCTGTTTTGAGTTAGGATCCTAATGTTGCACATGTTAATGTTTCTCTATGAATGTCATGCTTAGACAGTAGTACATGAGTAACCTTGACCTCGTTTCTCTGGTCACAGTGCAACATACATGAATTTTACTCTTCACTATAACTTGAGAATTACTGGAACTGGGACCTTGATGTTGCACATGTTAGTGTTCTTCTATGAAGGTCAGACTTACTCAGTACATGGGTGACTTTGATCCATACCAAGTTCACAGAGCTGCAAGTGTGATGAATGTTCAGGTCAACTGAGCATGGGCTGTTCACACAGCCCTATTGTTAATGATTTATTTGAATTTTACAAATCCCAGGTAAATATGTATGTTCATATTTATGGATGGGGCTGAACTTGTATCTGCAACTGGATCCCTTTCAAATTTGGCACACTTCATTGGCATGGTCCAGGCTAGTGCATATTACATTGGCATGATACAGTACTGCTGTCATTTTCTGATTTTTTTTTAAATGATAGGTAAACATAGATGTTACTATTTATGGAGGGGGCTGAACTTGTATCCTCAATTTCTCTCAGGTTTTCCAGCAAAAGACTTTGAAATTTGGTAGACTTTACTGATATGATGTATGTTAGTGCATATTACATTGCCATGGTGCTGCTATCATTTTCTGATTTTTAATGCATTTTTAGAAGATAATAAATAAATTTGCAAATTAGGATTATGTGCACAGCTTAACTCATGGTTTATATGTGCACCCCATTTTCAAACCGTCACAAATGCCTTGGGGATAGACTCTTCAGGTAGTCTCATATATTAGTGATCTCCGGCGCAGGAGTATATCATCATGTTATCTCTAGATCACACGTCACTCTTGTGAAAATTTGATGTCATTGATATGTCAAGCTTCCACATGTTGCAGACAAAATAAAACATTCAAATATCGTGATACATATTGTATCATGAGGTGTGTATCATGATACATATTGTATCGTGACTGAGGCATATCGTTTCACCCCTATTTTTTGGTTACTCTGACCTATATAATTTGACTTTGTTGCTGCAATGTCTTCAAAGTTCCTGGAAAGATTCATATTTATGTCATTACGAATAGATGACATCATTAGAATGTCACTTCATTGCAACATTTTCATGAGTACTTTGTGGGAAAGATGAACGCAGTATGTCATATTTGGTGGGTATTGTGGGCAGTCAATTTATCCATAGTTAAAGTGGGCAGGGGAAGGCAACCCAGAGATTGCTTGCAATCTTAGCTCATTCATCGCTGCCATTCACCCTTGTTTCATTCAAAATATGCTAATTCAGTGACACTAATGTTATGTGGGATATAAAGTTATCAAAAAGAAGAGAGACAGTTAACCCTTTGAGTGAATGTCAGGACAACAGTTACACTCACCTGAATTTGTAACGATTCCACTCGTGAATTCCTCTTGCAAGTTCCTCTGATTCAAGTCCCAGCCTAGTCAAGATTTGGAAGTCATGGAGAAAGTGCTTGGCCAAGATCTTGCAGTTTTCCTGGGTGTGCTTTGGGTGCATTATTGTTAATTCAATTACAAACTGGAAGATGCTGATTTTGCAAGACAAAATCAAATGTCTCCCAGTGGAACATTTCTGTCTCTGAAGGAGATAACTAATAATATCATTGCACAGAAACCAAATTCACATAAGGGATGGTTCAACATCATCATCATTTTTGAATTACTAATCATTTTTGCGTGACCACTTAGGGTACTGAATTTCATGATCCCCATTCTTTCTCACACACACACCCCCCCTCCAATATAGTACTTAAAGACTTAAAGATGGTGATCTTCCAAGAAATGATACCAAAATACCACAAAATTTGGGTTACAGATAACCATCATTTTCCAATATCTGTAGAAATGTACAGGTCCATCCCTCCCGCCGCAACTGAAAGTACTAATTCAAAAATGATTAAGATGTTGACCCATCCCAAAGTGAACCTATGACCTTGAGAATTATGTCAAGGAGACCCAGATGCAATCCTATCAAGTTTGATTGATAAAGTTTTGGTAAGTTATTCAGCAGTTAGCACACCGAAACGTATACATAAATCACAGAATTTGTTTTAGAGAAATATCCATGTGAAATGGACATTCTAACACATAAATCAACGTGTGAGCTGGAGCATTAGGTCTCGGATGTCCCAGATACAAACCCAATGTTGGTTCAGTCCCGATACAGATATGTAATCCTGTGAAATTTCGTGTGGTTTTGTTCATTTCTTCAATAGTTATTGTATGGAAATTGGTTTCACATAAGTGACGGTGACCTCGACAATTAAAGTCAAGGTGATCCAGATATGATCCCAACCTAGGTCTCTTATCCACATACATAATCCTACCAAATTGTGCCAACTGATGTTGCTTTCTTCAGTATATTATTATTCCATGAAAATCAATTTCACATAAGTGACCTTGCTGCCTGGAGAATTAGGTCAAGGTGACTCAAATACAATCCCATCATAGTTTATCATGTCAAATTTTAGTAATTCTAGCCCCAGCACAATCTGAAGTAATTAACAAAATACTTTCAGTGTTAGCATGGTAGTCAATGAACTATTTTTACCTTTGGATACTGATAACTGACAATAGGTATCTGCTATAGAATGTCCATTTCACATGGATATTTCTCTAAAACAAATTCTGTGATTTTGATAAATAAAAACTGGTTTACTCAAAAATTTCTTTATGTGAAAATTGTATCAGGGATTTGCTGAGAAATTATCATTACTGTTTAAATGTATGTTTATCAAAAATGAAGAGTCCCTCAAACTTTTGTTAATTTCATGAAAACAACTGTTTGCCAATTTTTGTATCACAAATGTAAACAAACAGATACAGTTAAGAAAAATCCATTATAATTTTTTGTGGATACTTGTCTTAAGACTATATTGATACAAATTTGACAATTTTATCTTGGAATAGTTTTTGTGAAATATCCTAAATTTTACAAAAAAACACATTCTTACCTAAAACACTAAGGTTTACAATTTGAAATTTTGAGTTCCATCTTTAGTGCAGACAGATTCTGCAAAGCTTGCTGTCAATTGAAACAAAAGGTTTATCATAGGGGTGCATGTTTTTATGATATTTGGCCTAAAAGTGAAGTCACTTTTCCAGGTTGGACATTACCTTAAAATAGTTGCAAAAAAATTTATATTAGAAAACTTAAAGGACAGCTGTGACATAATAAATTTTCTGACATATGTGCAGATGAGTGAATATTTTTGTTGCCAATAGACCATTAATGATTGTATGTCAATTTAAAATGTAAGCCCGGTTAAATCTAAATCTATGTCTAATATTTAAATGGGAAGAATTGTATTGTGTATGTATGTAAATTATGATTTTATGGCTATTAATATTAATATAACTTATAGATTATGAATCAAATTATAAATGGCCATTCCAACAGCAGATTCATAGCCTGGGGAATGGTCTCCTCAACTGTATGTAATATACATCTAAAATATAAACATCAGTGTATATGTATGTTGTTGAAGTTCAAATCTCTCTGAATCCTGATGCTTTGCAGTACCTTACCAAAAATGTATACTATGAAAGTAATTGTTTTAAAAATAATGGTTTGGTAGCAGAAAGTTTGGTTGTTAAACGTCTGCATATTAAAAATATTGATGCTTTTTGCCAGGTTCATCAATGTACTGAGCCCAGGTTTACCTGCTGGTCTGCTGGCTAGGGAGCAAACAATGGCCTTCAAGCAGATGGACCTTATCGGCAAATTTCTCAAAAAAGTGGAAGAGTATGGCATTCCGGATTATGAGAGGTTCCAGACAGTTGACTTGTTTGAGAGACAGAATCTTCACCAAGTTGTTATCTGCTTGCAAGCCCTGGGAAGAAAGGTGAGATTCTGCATTACTGTGTAAAGATACACTTTTGCCAAAATTTGGCAGTGCAAAGGAAAATAAATTTGAGACATTAATGGAATGTGCACATAGTAAACAAATTTAATGTAGCCTGGACACTGGGACAGAGCAATATAGTTAAGATATGATACTGAATTTATCAAGAGTCTTTTTTGTTGGCAGACTCTTAGCTGGCATTGTAAAATTTTTGTAAAATGGTATGAACCAACATAAATAGCTGCACCATTAATTCCATGGCCAATGTTGGCATATATGCAGAATCTATGATCAATCAACAGTTGCCTCACTGTACATCAGCAGCTACATGTGTGCATTTTGAGTGTGCAGCCACTTGACCTTTTCCCCCTGAAACTGGCCAAAAGCAGCTGGTGGTCAAATGTTGTCTGCTTCAGTGTTTTTAACTGATTTTTACAGTAATGAAAAACAAGTTGACAGAGAATTGTAGATGAGACCTGGATGACTATGTCTTAATTCAAAGGGGAAATGGTTAAAGACCACACGTACCTGGCACATATTCTAGTGTGCTTATATATTTTCCTTGATTGCAGTCCAAGGCATTTGGGCCAAAAGAGGCTGCAGAAAATAGACGTCACTTCACAGACGACCAGTTAAAGGCAGGACAAAATGTGATTAGTCTGCAGATGGGTACAAACAAGGGTGCTAGCCAGGCTGGTCAAAATTTCGGCAAGCAACGGATGATCCTCGACTGAAAACTGGACCTTCTCTGAACCTTCATAAGTGCATCAATCAAGTAGACACACATATAAACCATTACATATACATGCTTCATCCCATTTGTTATATGCTTTAGCAGTTTGCTGTTGATTTCTGTCTGCAGGACAAACAAATTTACATTTCGTTGATTTACGTAGGTAGTGAACCAACCTAGCTGAAAATGTACAATCCTAGTGGATGCCATGGCTGTTCTGTGCATGTGCCATGCATGAAGAAATCATGATAAATGTGCATTGGTTATACGCAGCACTCATGAAATCCATGTACTTAAAATACAGGGTGTTCAAAAGTTTTTTTGGGTTTTTTTTGTTTTTGTTTTTGTTTTTGTTTTGTTTTGTTTTGTTTTTTTTTTTGTCACAAAATTTCCCAGAGTAAATGACATATTTTCTAAAAGAGTGGCAAGATTTGCAAGTTTTGAAAACTTAATATGATGGAAGGTGAAAGCTAAGTGTAAGAATAGTCATATGTCATTGCCAGGCACATATTCATCATGGCGACTGGGAAAAGGGCGTTCAGAGAGTGGGTCATATGATCTATGTTGTTTCACAGGATAATGAAACACCAACTTGATTAAGAAAACTGTAAGCGCATGGAATTAAAAATGATTAGGTTTCTGGACAAAATAAAGAGCAAAAATAGTTACTGTGTACAGACAGACAGCTGGTAAAGCATATAACTGTTGTCTGTGTGTTTTGAACTTGTAAAGTTTTTGTAGTCTTCAACACAACCCTGTACAGCACATTGTACATAGCAACAAATACTACTGCATACCTTTGACATAGAAATTCTTTTATTTGCTCAGCATGAAGTCAAATATGAAAAAAAGGACATCTACCAGCTGAAAAAATACTCTGTGCATCAAGTACATATAAGAAACAAAAATTAATATTAACTATATGTAAGTGCAAAATTCTATTGATCAGAATATTATTGTAGATGTTATACATGTACTGGAATTGAAATAATTTTTCCATAAGTTTGAAAGTGTAACTGTTTCTTTAAAAAGAAAGCAAGAAAGAGAAAAAAATGCCATGCAAGCACAAAGGAAATCGTGAAGATTGATGTTAACTAGTGACCATTCATTTTGGAAGACTAAAGCCTTCAAAAGGGAAAACATATTTATGATTTGGCCTGGCAAGTGTGAAGCATATCAAAAGAGTGTCCCTCGTGCAAAGCAATATGTTTGTGATCTCAATTGTGCTTCCTGGTGGACAATGTGTAGAAGCAATATATAAAGTCCAGTGGAGCCAGCCAATTTACCTTGTATACTCTGTTCAACCAAACGTAAAGCGTTTTTAAGTGTACGTGTGTATATTTCATTGGTGACCTGTTGTTAGTTGAAAACTTACACTAATGTATGAAATTGTGCAAACATCATTTCATTATCAACATTTAATCTTCAGTATGGCACATTAGCCACCGTAGTCACATCAATGAATATTAGGCTCTGATAAAGTTAATTCATTTGAATTTTGGGGGTTTTTTGGGGGGTGGGTGGGTTGTTTTGCTTGATAGGATGCAAAGCTCCTTAGATTTGGATTGACACTAAGAGTGTAGACAGAATACCATCAAAATATGTCTATGGTATGCAAGAAGCATCTGTCAGGTTACTTTATTACATCTGTCGGGTTACTTTATTACAACTCATGCTGTTTATTGATCAGTTTGAATTCTAGTCGAATTTTTGTCCAGATATATAATAATCATTTATGTTGTCCCTGTCTGGAATCATCTGTAATGTCGGATACATAATAGTTGTGTTCATGATAAGATTTAAAAAAAGACACGTTCATGCCAAAATTTGGTAGTTATGAAGTACTTTCAAGAAGTTTAAGCTTTCATTGTCTGAGAAGAAAAACTGTAAGAGGTTGTACTTGTATCAGTTAATAAGCATAATCCCAAGTATTATTTAAAGGTTGTCTTATCTGCACTGTTGAAAGATTGATCACTGGATAAACCAGAATTATCCTGTGCATTTTTTTTATTGAAAATGCAGAACAAATCAAACTTACTGTTTCATACTTGAATTTATGTTGAAGGCAAGAGGAAACTGGATAGCAATTCAAATTATGTTTGTAGATGAAGGGACAAGACTTGCTGGGGGTTTTGGGTTTTTTTTGGTTTTTTTTTTTTTTTACTGCTCAAAAGTGTAACAAATCCAAGAAATATGTTAAGAATATTATTGCATGATATTATCTACATGGGTAATTACTCTTGTTTTGATTGATTCTAAGATCTGAAGATACTGTTTATCCTATATTTTTATACAGTTGCCTGTGCATGTTATATGTGTTTTGAGATGTTACATAACATTATCAAACTGTCAAAATCCTTATTCCATGAATGATTTCATAAGACCCTAAACCCAACTGGTGTATCTATTTTTTGACATTCCAAGAAGGTACGCAGTCTAAATGTTTAAAGAGGCAGTTGCTAATGACACAAGTTTTGACTGGAAGTATACTGTCTGGTATCACCCTTAAGAGCAATGCTAAATAGTCTGCCAAGTGGCAATACAGACTGGGACCAAGAAAAGACACTTCACATTCCTTTCAAATATCATAATCTGATGTTTACACTCCAAAACCACGATATATTGCAGAGAATCAGAAAGATATATACACCTTTGAAAGAAGGGATGAAAAAAATGGCCAAATGACTCAATGTACTACAGGTGGGAAACTTTTTAGGTATTTATTTTTGTGCATAGTTGCATAACTATCATTGCTATTAATATATTGGTGCTGAGCAGTGGTATGCATTTACAGGAGAGGGACCACCCTTGGTGCTGATTTGTAGCAGAAAGGGTGCTGTGTCAATTCTAAATGGGGATGAACATCACTACAACCTGCCCAAGAGTTCATTGTTTCACTTTCAAGATCATTTGTATCTCCAAGTGACTGAGATTTGATTCTGTTATTAAACAGTTCATCAAATGCAAGCATTGTGTTCTTTTCTATTTTTGCCATGTCTGATGAAAGAGAGAAAGATTGACTTTTGAAGTTAAATCATAACTATGACTGAAAATAATTTTATAGCCTTAATTGATCCAATTTGAAAAATTGTTTTGCAGCATCATGATTTGTTTGTTTTTATATTTAGCTCTGCTGACCATAGGTCACAGAGCTTATGCGATCACTCATGTCTGGCTGGCTGGCTGTAAACTTTTGCTTGTGAACAGGACTTCCCAAGTGTATGAGAATCTAGGTCAAGTTCAATATTGGTGGTGCCACGTATGTGATATATGGGCCTAAGAGGAAAATTTTGAGAATGCTGTTTTGTGGAGTTTTTCGTGAATCATCTCAAAACTTGTGGAGCATGTTGCAAGACAAAAATGCATCAAAAGTTGGATGGTGCCAGCTATAGTGTTATGGGAAATAGGGATCGAAAGGTGCTGAAAACCCATCAAATTCACTATATTGAGAAAGAATAAAGCTGATTATACCCAATGTACCACAACTGTGTATCATATGTAGAAGGTTTATGTTGCATAATGTAGATGACCTTGACCTACTTTCTTTCATTAGGGGGAGGGGGAAACCTGATCAGTTTTGTCAAAATTTATTTCCTGTCTGGTCTTCACCTTGTTAGTTTCATCAAAAGATAAATGCAAACTGCATGAATATAGTGCCATTGTGCTTGCTGTAACTAGAGATGTGCAGGTGGAACAAACACTCAAATAGAATGTGAGCATCACAAATTTGAAGTTATCAAGGGAAAAAAGATAATCCAGAGAAAAGTGATGGGTATCTAATACTGAAAGTGATGATCTACATGGTACTTCGGTCACCATGCAACTCTGATGTCCATATAAGCTGTAAATAATTAGCATGTATTTATGAATTGGGATGCTGATCAGGATTTTAATACATTGCACTGTTCAGATTAGCTTACAGTCAATTGATGCGTTTGATAGCTGCTGTCCCTTTTAAGGTTTGGAAAGGTACCCGGTATTTTCACTGGGCTGTGACAAAAGTGCACCCTTTTGCAGGAAATGTACATATTTATTATGTGTCTTGACTTCATACAAGAAGTGATGATGGCTTAACCATTAGCTACATGTAATGTGCCATCAATCAATATCCAGGGACGGAGGACACTTGCTGAATTTTCAACCAGCCGTTCCAAGATCACAAATATGTAACTGATGCCAATGGGAAAGTGCTTTGAATCTTAAAAATCCCTAGGCTTATCCATTTGCTGACAGGGTCCATGGTTTTTGTATCACAAAGCAAGTTTCAATTCCTCTGTGATTTTGCATGTTGAATTTTGTTGGTGAAACATATGTACCCATTAAATGTCAGTTTTCTGCTGCAAAGCAAAAGAAAGAGATCTGTTACTCCATAGCCAAATAATTTTGTAAATGCATGTTTGTACTTGAACCTGTGGGAGATGGCAGTTGTTAAGCAACCACATATGTTGAGCATGACAATGACCAACATACTGCATTAAATGTAAGAATAAATACAGTATTTCGTGCAAGGTTAATGTACCTGCATTGACCAACATGTTAGTTGATAAAATTCACCCCTGAGGCAAACTCTGGGTAAGCCAAGGTTTCATAGCGGTTTCTGGCAACATATTGGCTGCAGTAAAAACTTCATCATGCATCATACCTGCTAATGGGTACATAATGTTAGAGCTAACGTAAACATCAGAACACTTGTGATGTTGAGGCACAACTGCTTCAGTAACAGGGTTGTTCCAGATACAGCAGGACATTTTTATTTTGGATTCACCCCAAGGGAGGATCTCTTATGTTTCTCAGTTGTACATCCATTTGAGGTTTCATCCATCTGTCTGTGTATGCAATATATTAAGAATTACTCGCCACCTGAAACTGATATTCACCTCATTTGTACATTTTAGTGACTTTGACCTCATTTTCAAGGTCACAGGACCCATGTTTATGCAAAGATGGATCCATCAGTTGATACTTTACATTGAAATGTTCCTATACAGTCATGCACACTGGAATTGCATTGGTATAATACCTGACCTTGCAGCATCTTGAAATTCAGTGAAGATATGTGTGCCTGAATATATATATATATATATATACACACACACACACACACACACAGTGGTTCCCGTCTTATAAGGTCCCTTTCACCAGAGGCCATCCCTCTTGAAAGGCCAGCATTCTTGTGCAGAAAGTATGGTATTTCCATTATATTCTCCCTTCAAGACAGGCCACCCCTCTTATAAGGCCACTTATTGGCTGCATTTTGGGTGGCCTTATAAAAGGGGACCACTGTATAAATATATATATATATATATATATATATATATAATATATATATGCATACATACATTCTGCCACCTACAAAGAAACAAATGCCACAGACTGAAGTCTGGCACTTGTGAGTTGCTGCCATTTTGGTGTTGGAAAAGTGCGGCCTGCAGGTAAAAGTCAAGAGGTTAAATGTAGTAGACTGGAGATCAGCTCTTGTGTGTGGCCTTCCCACACATTTTTTCCTGCAACACTTGACCTGCAAGCAGTGAAACTTCACAACAGATATAATAGTTTAGCCATGTTTTTGCAGGGGCTGGTGATTTGAGTCTAGCCCAGAAATGTTGGATTGTGACCTGTTTTGAACATAAGCATATATAGTCCACTGATATGTGAAACTTCTTGCAGAGAGTGAGCTAAAACTCAAAGTAGAATTTATTTTTTTCGTGAAGTATGAACCTTGTAGACCCTCTTTAAACTCCAAACTCATAACCTTTATCATGTGTGGGTGTGTATATGCTTGAATGTTTACTGAAATGTGCACATAAGATCCATATTTTATGTGACAAATACTGCAAATTAAGCTTTCTATTGAGAATTTTTATCACAGACTTGCAGGGTATGGTCCAAAACTTTGCCAGAGAATCCACTTCCAGTGGTACATGGGTTAAGGTGTTCCCATCTGTCCTGCAGGTGTATGCATTTTCATACCACTGTGTCATGACACTGACCCTGATGTTACTAAATAAGCAGATCATTGTTTTCTGTGTGGAAAATGATATTTACAGGGGTGTTTTAAATGACAGAAGCAAAAAGATGTTTCAGTGCATGTGTGAATCAAAAAGACTAGTGCAAACTATTAAGGAAGAACAAGAAAAGAATCACCAATTAGGTATCAGTTTTGTCATTCCAGGACTTTAGCTGAACCAATTTCTATGATACCCCCACTTTCCATTTATGACCAATACATGGAGATATTGAAGACCTTAACCATTGTCTAGTTGGTATGTTTGTGAAACAGCAGCAACAAGATGAAATTAAAGGGCAATCAGAGATTGCTGGATCCATGCCACCCTCACCTCATTTATAACCTTGCTAATCACAGGTCTCATTTTGGAGTGCCTGAGTCTGCAAAAATAGGCTATCACCGTGACCCAGCTACTTGACCTACTTACCTACTTTTATGCATGACACACTCGTGGCCAGCTACACAGGTGTGTAAAGTTTCATGATTCTGAGTCAAAGGACAACAGAATTATAGCCCAAGCATGAAGTTTAACATGAATGTATCACCATGATCCAGATACTTGACCTAGTGACCTAATTTTGTTTCATGACACACCTTCAGGTCAAGATATCTGTGTGTGTGTGTGTGTGTGTGTGTGTGTGTGAAGTTTCATGAAACTAAGTTAAATAGTAAAGGAATTATAGCCCAGACATGATTTTACAAAATATGTCACTGTGACCCAGATACTTGATCTAGTGACCTACTTTTGGTACACCACACACCCTTATGTCCAGATGCACCTGTGTGTAAAGTTTCATTATTCTAAGTTGATGGACAAGCGAATTATAGCCTGGACACAAATAGCAGAGACCGAGATACTTGACGTAGTGACCTCCTTTTGTTTGGTGACACACCTTTAGGTCAAGGTTGTGTGTCAAGTTTCATGAAACTAAGTTAAACAGTAAAGGAATAATAGCCTGGACACAATTTTACAAGGATATGTCACTGTGACCCAGAAGCTTCAAGGACAACAGAATTGCAGCCCAGACATAAAGTGTTATGTAGTTTTACATGATTGTGTCACTGTGACCCAGGTACTTGACCTAGTGACCTACTTTAGTCTCATGACACATCTTTAGGTCAAGATATATGTGTGTGAAGTCTCATGAAACTAAGTTAAACAGTAAAGGAATTATAACCCAGACACGATATTATAAGGATATGTCACTGTGACCTAGATACTTGACCTGGTGACCTAACTTTGGTACATGATACACCCTTATGTCTAGATGCTCCTGTGTGCAAAGTTTCATTACTCAATTTCTCAAAGTTACATAGTAAAGGAATTATAGCCTGGAAACGATTTTACAATAATATGTCACTGTGACCCATATACTTGACCTAGCGACCTAACTTTGGTACATGACATACCATTATGCCCAGATTCACCTATGTGTAAAGTTTCATTAATCTAAGTTAAAGGGCATGAAATGTGGACAGATGGACATACAGACACAGAAAAAGTGATTTCTATATCTCCCCCCCCCCCCCACTCCGTTGGGAGAAGACCACACAAGAGCATCTTTCACAGTAAATCTCTATAATTATGGGCTTAAGAAGACCATGTGCTTCAAAGATCTGCAGTAGCTTTGCAGATTCAGATGAGTGAAACTGCTGAAAATTATCATTTGAATGGTATTTCTTGATTCACCAAAGCAGATAGAAATAAAAGAACGAAATTCTGACACGCACAGGTGTGTGTTTGCATGCAAAAATATTAAGATTAGATTACATTCACTTGTAAGGCCATATCTGATCATACCCCAAATTTGGATATTCTAGCTGTAAAGATAGTGGAGAAAAATTACGGAAACCTAGAAGAGAGGGGAAAAAATGTGTGCATAAAAGCAGTCACTAAAAGATGGTAGGGCTCAACTTCCTGAAACCAATTCCTTCTGAAATTGGAGACTGAGTATGGAGACTACGTGAATGTATTATGTACCTGAAACTAGCACAAAATATTTCAAGAAAAGTATTCTCACTTTCAAATTGCACCCAGCATAGAGTTTAGTAACAAAGCCCCTAAAATTTCTCAAAAAAGGAGAAACTTGCCAAATCTGTGAACACATAATTAGGAAAATTGTGTCACTTGCCTTTTGCTTGGTTCATTCTGTAACATGTGATGTGCATGTTTGGTTTTAGGGACACTGAAGGCCTTGGCATTCTGTGCAGACATTTGACAGTTCTTCAGATCTGCCTATGGGGTCAGGTAGACCTTGGCATTGACCTGTGACCCTGCGGCTTCTGATGAAAAAGAACATAACTCCTTTGGGCTGGGCCAAAATTTAAGGGATGCATACTTGCCCTTGTTATTTTCAGATGTAAAGAGGGATGGCGAATTCCTACATATAAATCTGCCTGTCTTTAGTCTTGCCAGATCAGATCTCCCTCATTGTTTCCTTGCATACAGTTGTGACAACTTTAGACAAAGAGAAATGTCTTTCACCAACAGTTTGTTTTTGTTGCTTTTTTTTTTAATGGGCACATATATACCAGTGCCCCCCCCCCCCCCCCCCGATCTCCACAGCAATAACTGGATGAATAGACAAATTAAATAAGCCATATTTTGGCAGATCATATGAACAATGCTCTCTCCATACATGTAGGCCTACATGTACCACCTTCGGGCCCAGAAAATGTGAGAGAAACTAATTACTAATTCAACATTAGAACCAGTTGCACTCTTGAGTGAAGGTTTCACTCCCCTCCCCCCCCCCCCCATGTTGCAGATTTGTATAGCTTTGGGTTTCCTTAATTCTGTAAGTCTCTGACTTAAGACTGACTTTGTGTTGATGGATCTTTAGAAGACCTGGATTGGGATTAGCAACCTTGAGCTAAGTTGTGACTATTTGAGCCAGGGCTTTGATATTGCCTAAGATCATAAACCCTATACGTTCCAGAGGTGCTAAGTTATGATTGTGTTCAAGTACTTATTCCCAAGGTCACAAGGAAATTGTTAAATTTTAAGTAACCAGCTGTTGTGTGGTGGCTTATCCTGCAGAGTCTGGGATGTACTTTTAGCAGTCTTCGATTGCCTTTATTTTTCGGTGATTCATACATTTAAAAATGTCAAGGTCAATGTCATTTCAGCCCTAGAATTACATTTTGTGTCATACACTGGCACATACTGAGTTTTAGGCCTATGTCAGAGACTGAATTACGGTGTTTAAAAAATCTGATGTTTCTGCATGCAACTTTTTCCCCAGTCAAAATTGACAGAAACCGTTTGATGTCATAGATATTATGTGCACCTTTTTGCCGCCATTAGCCTGTCACTTCTCATTGGCATGAGAGCAGGAAGGAGACCTGTTGCATATTATGCTATCAACAATCCATAAGGACCACGTCATCTTAGCACAGGACTGTCACAGTCAGCTTGTTAAAAAGAAAACCATATTCCCTAGGTCCTTTGCAGATCTTTCCGCACAATGTACTCTTTTTTTTTGTTTTACCTGCATTCAGTCCTGGTGGAAAGATGCGCATATAGAATACAAATAGAGACCGGGCATATTACGGTCTCTTACTCTTCCACCTTTGGAGATGAGCTACGATACTGCATTTCATGATGTTATGTGGGTGTCACCTGTTACTAGCTTTAGGTGGTGTGGATAATGATAATAAAATAAACTTATTTTTGTTTTAGACTGGGGATATAGCATTACTGACATTGTCCAAAGTTAATTGTTACCAAGCTGCCACACTGATGTCCAGTACCAATACCAAGGCTTAAAAGGGGAGAGACAGATGAAAAGATGTGTTCCTGTGATGTTTGGAAGCAGTTAACCTTGTCACTACAAAATCGATCCATTTTTTAAAAAGATTTTTGAAAATAATGAACGAAATCTCCTTTTAAACAAATCCACAAATGAGTAAAATGTGATCCTCAAGAAAAAAGTTGATGAGAGCTCCACCCAAGGTACATACATAGCTTACAGAGGATCGGTTTTTTGAGATAAATACATGCACATGCATTCACACTATTATCCCCACACCCACCATGCTAATGTACTTAGTGAACAAATTTCACATATGAAACACTACGAGTTTTAAGAGAACCCAGCACAAGTACAAAATTACAACAACGTATAGATATTAATTGAGAAGTAAAAGATGCAGATTTTATACATACACACACACATGCGCACATACTTTTTTTTTGTAACCACGCTGCACTGGCTGAATGTTGGTGCAGACCTTGTCTGGGTTTGTAGAAAACATGAGTCACACATCGCATATGTTTTTCTGGAGATTTTAGGCATCCAGACAAGTTTTTTATTATCATTTTTTTTTTACTTTCAAGTGTGACTTTGTGTCTACTTTAACCATTTTCCCTCGTTCAAACTGGCATCAAGTATCAGGATGTCGTATGTTGTCTGCTTGTGAGTTCGTGATCCATTGTGACTTGGAGTAATACTTGCAGATCAGACACAACTGGGATGACATGGCTCAAAACCCAACCAAATGGTGAAAAGCTTGGGGCAAGCTAGGTGGTGCACAACCAGTCATGCTGAGGACAGCATTTGACTCTGTTAGTGAATTGGGGCTGTGAGGCGTAACAGCACTCCTGACTTTTTAAAAGCCTCTCGTATCTTTACGTTGATGGTAGCTCTTTAAAACCCAATTTATTTTCAATAAATTGTCCATAAGTCTAGAATAGCATATATAAAAATGTATTGGTTTGGTCAGTTTAAAAGAAAGAATATGTTCAAGTGAGATCACTTCAAAAATTGTAGCCAAACACCCCTAGGTGTGATTCTCTGGGCCAGGGGAATTCTTATCATGTGAACAAATTTACTTTCAGCAAATGATCCAGTCTTAAATAACTTCTCCCACTCCTGTTTAATTCTCCCTCAAAGCTATTGAATAGGTAAAAATGGATCAAATGTGTGTGTATGGGGGGGGGGGGGGGAGGCAGTGGAGAGTTATCCTAGGAGTCCTTGGCCCTGGGGAGGGAAAAGTATCCTGAGGTAATTTTCCGGGGGCGGGGGGGGGGGAGTTTTACAGGGTGAAAGTTCTGCTACCAGGTACTATAGTGATTAATGTAGGCCTGGATGAATGGCACCACACGACATGTCTTTGCGGCCAGTTGATCACGCCATATCTCGTCGAAGTATTACATGCTTTTAGTTAACATCCAGTAATAAGATTTATGGCTCTATGCAGAACTTAAATCCAAAAGTAAACAAAATTTAACTCTTGCTCTCTTTGAAAAGGTCCCGTAAACCTATTTTACAGTGTTTGAATATCTTAAATGTGTGATATTGAGAAGTAAAAATCTACTGCTTATCCTCATATATATACATGTGACTAACCTTTGTATTTTCAGTGCCAGAAAAGGTACACTAGACTCCTCTGTTTATTTATGGAGTAAACATGAAGCATCAAGAAATAATAATGGAAAAGTCAGCAAAGCACTTTACAATAATAAAGGTGACAAAATTAAGGTGATAATCTGTATACACTAAGAAATTGTCCAAAAACGAAGTTATGGCTCAACTTTATTTGTCTTTTTGTTCAGAACATACAGAACCACTCCCTTGTAGTCATTACCCTATTCCGCAGTCCAAACTCTTTACTCTCCATGAGCTAACCTGTCACCGTCTAACCTATATACATACAATTGTCCATATTGCACACGTTCTTCTGTAGAATTTTGACATAGGTTGTATCAGATGGTATGGAACTGGTTTGTATTGAGATAGAACTGTATGTCGTTCAATGGCAGTATCCTCACTGATATGTGAGGAACATGATCAATCAAGAACAATGCACACAGAATGAAGTCACACGTCATCAGGCTTCAGACTAGACATTGGTAGACTATACGACTAACCGAAGGTATACAAGAATGCCACAGTTCACATTTCTGACATTTGGGCTAAACTGTAATGGACAAGTTTTACTGAGATGTATATGGCTTTGTTCTGGGTCATTTGCATGCTTATTGGTTGCTCAAGTGTATATATGTATAAATATTCCCACTAATATATGTGTCGGTTACTAACAAGTGAATTTCTTTAATTCCTTATGTACATGGACAAACAAAAGGTATTGGACAGAGCAATTGTTCACTGTATCTAGGACTTCAGTTCATGGAGGTGGAGTGTCTGTGATTGCACGTAGAAGTGGTTTTATCAGTTTTTTTTTCTTTTCAAGTACTGGTACTATTTTAACCCTTTTCAGGTCCCCCCCAAAAAAACTGAGTCAACGGTTTTCCTTAATGTGGGTTGGTTGCCATGTGCCCAACCCCATTCAAAAGGAAACCTATTGACCTGGGGTTTGTCATCATGGAAGGTCTTGTCTACAATTCTCAGCAAAAAGATTTCTAGTAGCACAAATTCAAGTTAAAACATAAAAGCAGATGACAATTTACATCCAGGCACTCTGCGTTGGAAGGGGTTAAGGCACGGAGACCAACAAGAACTCTTATGTCTTTTTTTTTCACCAAACAAAAGCTGAAACTGTATGGATATCACACTTAATTTGGAGCTCAGTTTTCTAAAATTGTAACAAAAGTGTTGACATTTAACTTCTATCTTACCCTGCAACGGTTGTATTGTATTTTTATCACAAAAGTAAACAAGGACACAAACATGCTTGTCTCCGTCCTTTGAAAAGAAATGGCTAAATATTTTGCTTCCATAGGGGATTTTTTTTATGTGTAATGAACAAAAGAAATAAATGGATCTTTATGATGGAAGGTGTCCAAAATGGTGGGTAAAATTTCAGATGAAATGTCCCCCAAAAGGACAGAAAGTGGACCACTCCCAACAAGAGTTGACAGGTACACACTGATATAGATTTCTCCGATTATGACCTGTGTGTAAATAATATGTGTATACATTGGAACCATTAGCTCATATAAATGCACTGGTATCCATTTGTTACCACGCAAACAAAAATGAAATATATTCCAGCTGTAAATATTTTCAATACCTTCAGACAGGGTTTGTTCACCCCTGACAACTTAGGTCAAGTCTTAACGAATGACATGAATATAAGTGCAAACAACAGAGTGGAGATTGAGGGTGATGGGGTAATTTCACTGGATGTGGAATTAACCTTTCCCCCCTGTCAATTAAGACAAGGTCAGCAGCTTTCCCAAGTTGTATTGGGCTTTTTTTATGTAGTTGTACTGTTAATCAGGTCCATGCTATTCTGATAGGGTTTGCCTTCAATTCTCTTTTGTTTTCTTCTTCTTTCTTTGGTTATAATTGAATAAATAAATTATTGAAGCAGATATTTTATGTCCACCCAGTTTTGGCTGCTTCAAGTGGGGAAGTTTTACAATTACAAAGAAGAAGGTATACATGTATTGCAATACTATATGCAGGGGTAATTTAATCAACTGATAATAAGCAATACATTGAGTAAAATGAATTTATATACATATGGATCAATAAATAAATAAATAAATAAATAAATAAATAAATAAATAAATAAATAAATAAATAATTTTCAGTTATGTCTGGGGACGGGTTACATTTTCTTCTTACCTTTATCTAGTCGGTTTTTGTTCCTATTCAATATAAAAGGTGCCTGGTAGATTTTGATGATGGGGTGAAAGTGAAAATAAGTCACGAAAGAAGACCATCATTATGCGGAAGTGACTCCTAAAATAATTTGGTAATTACCACATGAGGCAAACTTAAGCTGATCTGGATCAAGACCCAATATGGGCCATCAGGAAAAAAGGCATTTTACATACATGTATATTGTTTGTTTTAATTTCTTCACACCTGCGAGCAGTACGTCAGTCCAAGTGCTGAGGCAAAACGCGACCAGTTATGGTTTGGAGTCAAATCTGGGGCATTCTTGGAACTTTTGAGCGAGGTACTCTTCCATCAGTCTCTGTTGAGACGATAGGATAAGGGGCATTTCCTCAACAAAATTAACTAAGCGACTTCATATTTTTATCTGTCAAATGCCTTCATATTGTCTGATAACAATGAACTATATTGCACGTGTGATTTGAACCAGACCCTCCAGTTGGCTGGTTAAGATCTGTTTCTGTGTACAGATTATAAATTTAGATAAGGTAAGGCACATCATTAAAATCATAGTAGAAACAGCTGTATATGCTAATGGTTAACCCTTTCCCGACCAAAACCAGCTGATGGTCAAATCTTGTTTGCTTCAGCATCTTCACTAGTTTTAACAGTTATGAAAAACAATGTGACCGAGAATTCTACTTGAGGCCTGGCATTTATGAAGATCACATACCCCAGGTCAACAGCTTCCCTTGGCATGGTCTGGGCACTTAGTGGCCAACCCATGCCAAGGAAAGCTGTTGACTCAGTCATAATTCAAGGGGGAAATAGTTAAAATGTAACCAGTATGTTGCCCACTACAAGCAAAGGACAGCATACTGACTATCCAAAATATTCAAAATGTAGGTGAAACTGCATAATATTAGATGCTGTTGTACAAATGAAGATGTTATATCACTGGTAGCAGACATATTGCATACATTATCCCATGAAAGTTTATATGCATATGTTTTGGTTTCACTAAATAAAAATGCAAACTACAATTTGTTGCACCTTGTCATCACAACACCCCTTCCTCACCCCATGCATCTTTTTGAGATGCCAATGGGAACAAACCACACAAAGGTCAAGGAAGGGGCACACTATGGTAAATCCTTTCTCGTAAAACTGAGGGAATAAGTGACATTCCTGTCCCTGGGGGTGGGCCAAGTTGTAATGGGAAGGTGAAGTAACTGTAGGGTGCAGGTTATCACCCCTGAGAGGGTCCACAAAGTCTGTGTGAAGTTTCTATTATGGATAGCAGTCAGGTAGAAAGGTGAGTCTGCCATGAGCAGCCTCCCACATAAAGCCACATGCCTTGATGTAACTTGAGGAGACATTTACGGCCCAAGTCTGACAGTCTGGCCTGACCACTGTGTGACACACTCTATGGGATTACTACGATCCACTGGGCACATTCTTAATCATAGTGGATCAAACAGAATTAAAAAACGCCTTTCTCAATCAGAACTGCACAGGGGTTCTTTGCTACGGGACTGGAGAACATATTCACCATAGCACAGATCACATCACATAGTGCACTCAGTGCATGCATTCCTGGAGTTTTGATAATCATCATACGAAAGAGAGAGAGAGAGAGAGGGGGGGGGGGGGAACAATACCTCAAGGTGGTTTCAGGCATGATATAGTAATTGAATTACCTGAACCGTAACAGTCATGTGATGATTGAGAGTGTATGGAATTATACTTAATTTGTAAACTGTTCACTAAAATATAGCCGGCGGTACTGAAAAGAAAAAAAAAAACTAAGATTTTGTGCAAGAAAAGTAATTGTATATTTTGTTTTGCAAGCTATTTTTAATTTTAAAAAATGCTATTGATTGTGGCATATACCTGAACATGTTTTTTTTTTTTTATACATGTATATAAATAATTTAAATATCCGATACCAAAGATTTATAATTATTTTACAGGTGAGCAAGTACATTACATTTGCATGTGAATTTGGTGACCCGTTAGATAGCCATGTGGGTCACTTTTTAACTCGTTCATTGCCAACTTGACAAAAGTATATGTACTCTGAATTCACATAACAATACTACCGGGTACATTCATGTATACTCTGTAAACCAACATTTTATTCAGGTACCAGCATGCCTACAGAAAGCCTAAGAATGGTCAACAGCTTTCCTTAGCGTACTTTTGGTACAATGCATGCACAGGAAAGGGGTTGATGGAATTAAAACTTACCACTGCAAGAGCTAAGCGTTGGGGAGTTCGTGAGAAGGGTCGTAATTTGCTGCAAAATATCAATTTGCCTCGATCTGTTCCACTCTAATTTCTATTTGTTGTATGTGATCTAAGGCTGCGTTGTTTCATATGTTCCATCCATGATTAATCTCGACACTCAGTGCATGGTTTCATTCATCTAAATGCTGTTTGTGTGATTGCAGTTACTTACAATTCTCCATTTTTTTCTTCACCTTGCATGATGACTTTCTAAAATGTTCAACAAAGGCAGGGCATTGTTGTTCTGTTGATTGACTTTTTTTGCCAAAATTAATTTGCAGCACTTCCGACCTGTGTCTTTACTAAAAACAGGTTAATGACGACTAAATGCTGAAATATTTTTTTTCTTTTGCTCAATACAATGAGAGTGTCTTTTTGTATATGCTGTACATTTTATGATTTTCTATGCATAATTTGTCACGGTTTTCCAAATATTGGCAACTTATAAGATCTTAAATTCACGATTTTGCAAAAGCAAAATGCAAAGTTCTGAAATTTTCTGCATACCATAATGTATGCATTTGTAAGCAAAAGAATCCTTGTTTTATGAACAAGAATGAAAAAAAAATCTGGTCTCAGAATTACATGGCATTTTTAAATTTGGGTGTTCCATTTTCTTGCAAAAATAAAGCAATTTACACTGGAGCCATGAATTGTACGCATCAAACTTTGGTCATCTAGGGCTAGCCAGGGTTAACACAAATTACACTTTCTTCCACACTAGTCTAGGTAACCATGAAGAATAGTTTATTTGACCCTTTGAACTGGACATCATTTAAAGGGAGTAACCCAGGGCCTCAGCTCCATGAACTATGAATGTATCCCAGAGATGTGGCAAGCGACACCCCCAGATATGGACAAGAGGGGTACCATGTGTACTCATTGTGGTGTGTACAGACCAGTGTTGAAACACTGAATAAAATATCTAATATCCCCCTGTATAGTTCAGCAGAATCGAACACTTCACCGTCTGTAGAAGTAACCATGCCAACCTTATGAACTCTTGAAACTTTCAGAAGTTTAATTTTGTGTTTTCACACATAGGTTTAGCCTACCCAGATTCTTTTCATGACCAAACTTACTTTGCTCATACATGGATACAAAGACAACATATGGCCATCTTAGTTGGTGTTCTTACCAGGCCGCCGATCGCTTAATGGAGCAGTCTGTCAAAATGGGCAACCCTGAGAATCAAGTTCCAGAGGCTCCAATGTCCACAGCAACTAACTGATTAGGTATATATAAATACACGTAAAGCAAATGAATTATTGTGGCATCAAATTCACTTTATTCATAAACCATTACACTGATATGCTGTTATCTCTACTGTGCATGGGGAAAATTTTATTTTATACACCCCCCCCCCCAAAAAAAAAAACAACTCCTATTACCTGATACAGCA
The DNA here is from genome assembly GCA_964020975.1 of Hermodice carunculata. NCBI lineage: Eukaryota > Metazoa > Annelida > Polychaeta > Eunicida > Amphinomidae > Hermodice > Hermodice carunculata. The sequence continues at coordinate 52,011,763 of OZ026614.1, read as the reverse complement.
AAAATACATTAACCTGGCTGTTTCTTCTCGACTCTGAGTAAAATGTAAATTAAATTCAACCATTTTTTTTTCTTTTTGGTCCCACCAATGCCACTTCCTTGGAAAAAAATCAGAAAAAAGGAACCTGAGGAACAAGGAAATGTACAGTCCCTATTCCTCCTTTATCGAGCCATAAAGGAGGCATCAACCGTACAGAGCGTCGTGCTTGCCAGACTATCACATGCAAGAGAAGATATCTCTACAGGACATCTGTCACGCATACGTCCATGGCACTGACAAACTGCATTCAAATGCAAACAAAACATCTCTCCACCAATAAAATGAGGGATGAAGTGTCCCTTCTTCATATTGTTAAAGCCATGGGCCCATTGAACAATGGCAATAAAAGAATGTTTTAAACTGGTGTGATGTATAATGGGTCAATTTTAATTTGTATTTCCCCTACAAGCACGCACACAAAACAGCAGTATGTCCGGTAAATTAAGATTACTGATATTAAAAACCGCTGACTTTGTGAACATATTTCCTTTATGAACATACACCTTGTGGCACAGAGGCATGTTAAACTTCCTGTCACTTATAAACATGTGCCTGCAATGTCATCATTTTCAACAGAGGGGATGATCTTCTGTTGACAGTACACAATCTGAAAGTCAGTCGGGTTTAGACCCATAAACTTCAGTTTTTACTCAGATTGCAAAAATCTGATCAGTAATCTTTTTCCCCCGAGATATCTTTGCGGGATTGTTGTAATATCATAGCAGAAAAAAAAGCACTTGGATGCAAGGACAATCCAAAATTACAATACCCACAACCACAAGCACTTGCAGAGAAAAGCTAACCCTCTTCCGTTTTTTTTGTTTTTTTGTTTTTTTGTTTTTAAAATGATGACTACGGAAGCCCATAAGGACCACAACAATAACACTCAAAATTTCGTCTTTCGTCTCAAAATATAAACTTTAAAAAATCGGAATTTTGCCTTTTCTCTCACAATCTCGACTTTGAAGAGTGTGAATGTCGACTTTTAGTCTCAAAATTAATATTTTTTCTCAAAACTTTGACTTTCCAAATTTTGACTTGTTTTCGTTATTTCGACTTGAAAAACTCGGAATTTTGACTTTTTAAAAACTTGAAATTTCGATATTTTTTACTTTAAACACTCAAAATTTCATTTTTTTTCCTCCTCAAAATTTTGACTTACAAAAGTTGAAATTTTGACCTTCAAAGCTCAGAATTTGGACTTTTATTCTCAAAATTTCGACTTTAATAAAAGTGGAAATTTTGAGAAAAAAAAGAGCAAATTCTGAGAAAAATGTCACAATTTCGAGATTTAAAAGGTGAATTTTGAGAAAAAAAATCAGAAGTTATTTTATTTATCTATTAACTTTTTTTTGGTGGTCCTCATAGGCTTCCGTAGATGACCTTCACTCATTACACTTAATGGTAACATACACTAAGCTGATCTATCCCTTGATATGACAATGAACAATATCGGAAAAATACATGAAAAAGTAAGACTTTAACACAACCTAGCTTTCACTAATTCACATGTTGCTTAGAAAAGGGTGCATTAGGATCTATACTTTCTTGGTGTCAGGCTGTCTATCAGGCAAATTGGTGCATAACTTTTTGAGTAACAAGTGTTTGTTCAGAATTACATGGTGGTGGTAAATAAGCATGCCATGCACTAATAATACAGGACTTCACTGTATTCACACTAATCTGTCAGGACATCTTGAAACATGCAATCATCTCAGAGACTCAAGGACCACAACACTGAGACACAACAGTGTGTGCCAGTGTGCATGTTTTTGTTTAACTTTGAAACAGTCTCATGTAAATGTATATTTTTCCTTATTTCTCGACAGCTGTGTTGCATTGATATGTCTTCCTAGGTAGCCCTCATGATAACGGATGTTTGTCCTTAACGAGGGTTATCCTGACTATACATTTTCAATTATTTTCTACATTGCTATATATATTGGTTACCAGTAGTTTATCAATTCTTTTTTGTACTGGCCTGATTTATATGGTATGTTTGTCAAATCAAAATGTTCTGAGTTCTGTTTGTTTGTGTGTTTTGTTTGATGGCCATCATATGACCTTGTCCTTCAAATATTTCAGACATAGTTTCATAAACAAACTTGTGCCTTTATAAAGCCAGGCTATCCATATGGATCATTTTACATACAAATCTGTAGCTGTCCCTAGAACTCATTAATGCAGATCTATTGATACATTATTAAGTTTTGGACCAAAACACATTTTTATGAGTATCTTGTTATCCCTTTTTGACGCCCCTGCCCCCTTAAGTGCCCCTCACTATTCTGGCTAAGAAAGGAGTCCTAGTTTAGACATTTTTAGCAAAATTTCTCCTGATTTTATCCTGTTGTATGCCAAAAACAGCTCTGTTATTGAGACAAATTTGCTGTAAATTTCCTAAGCGCTGGGGTGCTTAATAGGGATAATATGGTAGGTTAGTGACAATACACACACATATTTTGTACCTTTTTCACATACCTACACTACTTCAATGCAATAGCATCTTGGAACAATTAATTATAATAAAGATTTAAAAGAACACAGCTGCATCTGCACTCTAATGTGTTAATTTTGTAAGATGATGAAATTTTGAAAGACTCTCTACATGGTCACAATTATAGGGCTTCAAAGTTATGGGGATGGGTGTGACTCAATTGGTCGCAAATCATAAATATCCCTGTGCTTCACAGTGGATTACATATCTGTTCAACTATTTTATTGTAAGGACTAAAAATGAAAGTGGCAAATAATAATAAATATAATTGTATTTTATTTGTATTTTACTTTATCTGTTCGTGGAGGTTAAATAAACTTTTATTATTATTATTATTATTATTATTATTATTATTATTATTATTATTATTATTATTATTATTATTATTATTATTATCATTGTAGACCCAAAGATCACCATCCACAATAATCCTAAAGACTATAATCTGCCCCATATGATATCCATGTCCTGCAGTACATGCTAATGGATGCTAACTCACTGCAACTTACATCACACATGTACATGCCGAGACTGTAAGGTGATCCTGACACTGGCATTGTACAGAAAAATAACACAAAAGGGACATGAATATGTCTTCAGTTGAGTAAACACACAACGGATCGACACATCAGTTCTCAGTTAATAAATACATCAAGGACAGGTGAGGGACATCTGTCCTCTGTCAATAAACACAAATAACAGTGACATTTGTCCTTGGTCAGTAAACACAAAAGAAGTAAACCCAAAAGAATAGGGATATCTGTGCTCAGTCAAGAAAACACATAAAGGACAGGGGCATTTGTCCTAAGTCAGCGGAGTCGAGTAAATGTATACAGGACAGGAGCATTTTTCTTCAGGGAAGTAAACACATAAAAGACTGGGACATTTATCCTCAGTCAAGTAAACCCTTTAGATCATTTCCTTGCCTTGAGTTTGAATTGTACTCACAGTAATGGGGGCGGGGCATGGCAGGGATTTCCTCCTCCCATCCGGGCTCTGCTGGACTTTTTCAACTGTCTGCAAATTGGCAAGATACCATATGCACAATTTGTGAATTCTGTACAGTTCCCCTGATGTGACCTTCAGTTCTCTCGAGACCACTTTGCAATCCCAAATCTTTTTCTTCCCACACGAATTTATCTGTTACAAGACACTACTTGCCTTCTACGACCACTTTTTGTGGCAGTATGGGGGGTGAGGGTGTCTCTGAAGACATAAGCACTGTATATGTAATAGTTTGATCACTAAAAAAAAAACAAGGGGCAATCTGCCTGCTCGCCCCCCCCCCAACCAACACACATATAAACTACACACAAAAACTTGTCAACCTGTACATAATGTACATGTAGTTTAGTTTGTTAAGATGGGATTAAAAGTTAGCTTTCTTTCTTGCTATCAAACACATGAATGAGGTCACTTGCCACCTGTATGTGGTTTATGGGGTGTGACAGCCTGACTGATGTACACCTATGGGACAGTGTCATGGGAAGGCATAATGAAGCCTTTATATTATCATCTTTTCAATGTACACGTCAGCTGAAGAACATCACAATTATTTATCACTCCATTCTCTCTTTACATGTACACTAAATGTGAAGGATGCTTGCATTTAACTGGCATGTATATCTGTCACATTGCAATATTCAGTCAAAAAAGCTTACAAACAAATGACGCTCGGTCATTGTGGAGAGGAAAAAGTGCTACCCGCTGAGATTGTCACTGTATGGAGTTGCAGCCTATACCACAATAAATGGCCATCCATTCAGTTTGGGTGCAATTCAGTTCCACTGCAGAAGTGTGAATTCAGGTGAACCCTGCCCCCATTAAACCACCCAAAACTGGTCGCTGGCCAAATGTCTGTTTCAATGCTTTGACTAATTTCAAAGGTAATACAATTAGAACGATAATTGCAGATAAAACCTATCAAGAAAACATGCCCCACAAAGTAAATTTGAAGAGTTCAAAACAAAAGATAACAGACAATATTAATGTGATGGAAATCCTGCTCATGATGAGAGCCTGAAAAAAGTACTCTTCATTTGATCTCAAGAATTCACTTCATGGTTCTAATGACGCATAAACAATTAAAGAGACAGTTAAAACTAGGTTTGGTACTCACATTTGCTTGCTGGAATTTTGTAACTTCAAGTTAAGAGTCAGGAAAGCCTATCCAATGAAGTATGTTTTATATTACCATATGAATTTAAGGGCAATTGTTTCATGTATATGTAGGGGTTCTTTACCTAGTTTACAAACAGTAACTTGCTTGACTGTACTGTTACTTACCACATTAGGCTCATACATACGAGGTGTGGGTTTTGTGTTGACAGGAAATGAGGTCTGCCAATACCATGGCAACAGGGTCAAGACGCTAGCACATACGGAAGTGGATTTGATAAAATACTCCTTGCTTGTGGTTTAATGGTGAAGAATGTCCCCAGACATATACACAGTGCCAGTAATTAATCGTGTATATGTTTGGTAGGCGACATTGACAGGGATCCCATCAGTAAGTGGGCATAATACAGTGGAACCTGTTTTGAAAGAGAACGCCACTAAACACCTTATAGTTAGCATCCCAAACAGAATACTTTTTTTACCTTCTTTTCAAGTGTTTCTAATACTGTAAATTCCTTGTATGTACTATTTTTTTGCCTGGAAAAGTACTCACTCAATAGAGATGCCCTGTAAAATACCCTAGCACTTATTCTAACCATAATATGGTTGGTCTCACAAGCACTTCCTGTAATGTGATTAGACTGATTAACATATATTTATGTCCCTACCCATATGTTTACAAACTGTCTATCTTGCCTGACTTCACACTGTTTGAATCTCACAAGTTTTCCATCTACATTAAATTCTTGGTCACTAAAAAGGAATAAAATATAAATTACACTGACCATCTCATCTAATCAACTGCACGTCAGAAATGATTATCCCTACTGTATACACATAAGATTTGCTGCCAAAAGATGGAAAATAGGTCAATTGAGCACTGAATCTAACTTTAACCCTTTCCCCCTTAAACCGACCAAAACCAGCTGATGGTCAAATGTCGTCTGCTTCAGTGTTTTCAACTAATTTCAACAGTAATAGAAAACAATTTTGACCGAGAATTGTAGATATGCCCTATCAAGATCACATGCCCCAGAAAATCAACTATAAAATGGCAGGAATGTCTTTAAAATCAATAAACTGCTTGGCATCAAGTTTGATTATTTTTTTTTCTTTTTTTTTTTTGGGGGGGGGGGGGGGCAGGGTCTGCAGATTTGCCTGGTTGAAAAAAATGTCATTTAGGTATGATACTTTATAATAGTCTTTCGATGAGGTCTATACATGGGTCTATCTACCTGCCCTAACCAATATGCACCAAGGCCAACGGCCGAGGTGTTTATTGGTGTGGAACGGTTGAAAGACCCATTTATAGGCCTAATTCAAAGACTATAACTGTTTTGTCATAGGGATCTGTGCAAGTATTATTCACAATCAACATTGCAGACTGATCCTTACCAAATTATCCAAAAGAGTCCATCTGCCATGTTCCCAGTGAATCAAGTTGGGCGCTACCCAACAGTGTATTTAACCCTGGAATGTGATTGGCTGAAAGTTGCTGATGATGCATCACGTCATGCTTGCATCTTTCAAGAGGTCTGGACTGGCTGCATGCGAGGTCTGAACCAGGTCCAGTGACTTTGAGACAGCAAAAGCAGCGGATCCCCCACGTGTTTACAGCTTGACACGTGATGGTGCCTCAACCAATAGGAGAAACAGAAATAGTCTACTCATATGACAAACATGTTTATCACTTGCAATCTGATTTTAAACTTGTCAGGGCACAGTATTGAAAGCCCTTAAGAAGCTACCAAAGCAGGGTTCTAAAACTGGAAACAACCAACACCCTCTAAAGATCGAATATATACATACAAAAGAAAAACGTTGTGAAAACTTATCTTCTTTTATTACCAGAATACATCATACACATCCTGACATATGTACAAAGCAACTGATAATTTCAAATCACAGATGCTTGGTGCATAATTTAAATTAAAGCGGTATCATTAAATCAAGTATGAACAAAGATAACAAGTGCTTTTGTTCTGTGTCATAAATGTATATTTTTTAAACAAACAACTGTTACTGTTTTACCTTGTTTGTAATGTAGACCATGATTTGTTAATAATGCAGATCATGGTTTGTAATGCTAACCATGATTGGCTCATAATGCAGATCATGCTTTATTTGTAGTGCAGATCATGTTTTTGTAGACAGATCATGGTTTGTAATGCAGATCATGGCTTCTTTGTGATGCAGATCATGGTTTGTCTGTAATGCAGAGCATGTTTTGTGTTGTTTCTGTAAAATCTGTGGCCCCATGTATGATACCCTACCTTGAGAACTGTGACCAACCTCAATGGCCACCCTCAGATGAGAATCTTTGAGAAGATGTACAAACACATTTGTAGCGTTCTGGTAAAATGATAAACAGTACACAGAAAGTACCAGTCTTTGTGATCATACATAATAATAATAGTATAGAATGTGCATAATCAATGAAGAGTGCATAATTCAACACATAATTTGATGACACAAACCTGGCCAAACACGGACACACAATCAGTGCTATCCTCGCGTGACAGCAGTAGTAACTATCACATTAGTAATTGACACTTGCTTCTGAAAATTTGCTCCAGATGTCCACATCAGGTCAACTACAAATTTGTATAATCATCATCATCATCATCAAACTACAACTTTTGAGACAAAATCATTATTAGATAACGCAGTTATGTGTACTGTGACATTTCCTTATTGAACCCTGTTTATTTGATCTATTGACAGTGATCATGTATTTATTCAATTTGAAGCCACATCTATGCAAGTATTTTTGTACAGAAAAATCAAATCTTTTTCAGCAGCCCTATGGATTGCAATGTTCTTGCGTTCATAAGAAAATTTCTGTTCTTTTGTGCAATGCCATTGCTGAGGCTTAAGTGATGTGAAATCCCTGTATGGCGTCAAGTGTTACACAAGGCACACGCAACATTTATGCAATGTATCCTATTCTTTTCAATAAGATTACAACACATGCATAAGGTACAGAATGTATACAGCATATTCTCAAACCTTATGAGAAACGTTCACCAGTGACAATGTTTCACAAAACACCCAGTAGATGGCAGCACTCACTTGGGTGAATATTGTTCAGCTCATGCCACACATGTGAAACAGTCACAACACATTTTTATTTTATTTTTCACTTTTTCCAGAAAAGAAAGTAATTGTTGCACAGCAAAAACTCTAGCACTTCACGACTGAGGAAATTATAAATGTACCCATGCCTCCTCTTTACTCTGGTCATGTAGAATCATTTCATCCATCCACAATGTGAGATCTTAAACAGAGCCAAATTCCTTCATCCACTTCTCATATTTCTCCAAGTCCTCCTTTGAGACAGACTTGGACACTTTCTTCATGGCCATCTCCATGTCCTCCATTGTACAAGGCAGTTCCATCTCTTCCTTGGGAATGTTGCGAATTTGGTCCGGAGTCAGGCCCTCAATGCGACGTCGCATTGACATCATGGCAGCATCCCTGGAGGCATGGTAACAAGTTCATTATTGATATAGATCTTACAACATGAAACTTTGTGATGATTTTCCACAACATGTGTCATAGTCCCTCCTTTGAGACACCACCCGTTGGCAGGTCCAAAAGAAGTTCCATTAAGGCTGGTGGTCTCTCTTAATGGAGGTGAAATAACATAAAAAGATAGCACTGGGAACCTGATAAATGTGATCAGGTGGTCTCTTATTGGATAGTTTTTTCAAAGAAGGGACTACTATGCACAACAGAGCTGTTTCTTCTGCTAACACCAGTGAAATATTTAGTAATTATGTTACAGTCTACCAATGCCATGAGATGAATATCAGCAGGTCTCGCATCAGCAAGTTTTGGCTTTTGATCTGCCAAATCATGGCTTCTGTCACACTGACAAAACAGTATCTAACTGAATGACAAATCTGCAACTTTATCAACCCTTTCCCCTTTAATAAACCGGCTGATGGTCAAATGTCGTCTGCTTCAGTGTTTTCAACAGTAATGAAAAACAATTGACTGAGAATTGTAGATGAGACCTATCAAGGATGCCCCAGATTAACAGCTTTCCTTGTCATGGGTTGATCACTTAGTGCCCAACCCATGTCAAGGAAATTTAAAGGTACTGACTCAGTCTTAATTCAAAGGGGAAAGGGTCAAGCAAACTAGTTAGCCAAAACAAGTTCTTTACATGTACTACATGTACATATATTGAATATCACAGTAAATATTTACAGTCTGATTAAGTGTCAATGTGCTTGCAGTCACCAGGACAGATAAAGAATCTGCTTGTGCATGACTTTACACAAAGATGAAGACTTTGTCCTGCCCTAGCAGTGCAGGTAATGTTAAACATGTCATCATTAGAGCAAACCACAGACATTCTGGAATGACCCTTTGTACCAACCAGCAACGTTGTATCTGTACTATAAATATACATGTATTGCATCATTTTGGTCTACAATGGTCAGTCCAAATGACTAGACCTTCATAAAAACATACTGTGTTGAATCATTTGTTATACAGCAATGGTACAGGAATATGCCAGGACAGGAGTGATGTCTTGTGGTTTGTGTCACTATTCAGGCTAATTGGTGTCACGAACTAGTCTTTCTAAATGAAGCTTCTGTGAATGGTCACCCACTAAACATGGCTATAATAGGCGAGTCTCGCAGATGCAATCATATTCTACTATTAGTCTCTAACACGTACCTGCACACATTGGTGATGTCTGCACCAGAATATCCATCCAGTCGTTCTGCCACATTGTCAAGGTCAAGGTCTGGTGCCAGCTTTACCTCACGCATGTTGATATCCAATAGCTTACGCCTTCCAACAGCTGAAACAAACACACTTACAATTAACAAGAGGATAAAGGTGGTCCTGTACTCAGCTGATAGGTAGTCAGGGAATTAGGACTGACCCAAATGAAAAGAAACCTGTGAAAATTTCAAAGTCTTAGCCTGTTACACACTTGACCCTTTTCTCTAGCATACCTCTTTAAAGTAGTTGAAACTTTCATGGAATTACGGATATATATTAGGTTAACAGTGACTTTCACGAATTGTTACATGTAATCCTAGATTCACATTTCAAGTGTTGTAAAGTTTTAAGCATATTTTCTGAAAGATAACAACTGGAAATTTTGTTTACAACAATTTTATCATGTATGATGGTGGAAATGTTTACATAACAATTCCACAAAAGATAATAATTTGCCACAAACATCACTTCAGTGCATTCAACTCTGAGAATGGACCTCAAATCTGCAGCAAACATAAGTTTATGCCATTAAGAAAACACTGTATCTCAATTTGAAAAAAATAAAAAGTGCAGTTTTGCAATCAGAGTCAGAGTTCCTTTGATAGTTCATTCACCTTCAATAAGTGTCTCAGAAACAGCAACAATAACTTTTTAATTTGCAGTGTCTTATACAGTTTGCCATAACTTTTATGCTAAAATATATGAAAATGTAGAAGCTGACATGAAAGTATGTATCAAAGAATGGAAATCATTTTTTCCCATCTTTATTATTGCTTTGAAAACACTGTTTCCACGAAACATTCCCACAGTGCCATAGTATAAATTGTTAGTTTGCACAAGTTCCCCAAGTGGGGAAGGCCCGGTAGCAGTCCCATTATGAAAGCGAGGCATGCGGCTGACTTTTTTGCTACCAGATGATGCACTGTGCACCTTCTCGAAAGTGAAAAGGGCCTGTGAAAGTTACAATAATGCATGATAGTGGACACCAATCTTGTCAGTGTCAACATGAACAGAAATGCAGGAAATAGACCAAATACAGGAGGTGTACAGAAGTTTACCGTCACAGATCAATGGCAGAGGAATTACAGAAAGCACTGATAGTTAGAACATTTAGTGACAAGGCAAATTATCATGGAAAATGACTGTTGTGTAGTGGGGCTGTAATGCCCATACTAGTAAAAAATGCCAAGTCCTTTTCAACTTCCAAATTATGTGCTTTGAACGCAATGTCCACAAGTGCCGCTTTATTCCTTTCATCAACTGATATTCCTCTTTCTTTTAAATACTGTTTCAGCCATGACAGATTTTGTTTTTAAAAGAAATCAAGGTCCATGTTTCACTCTTCATTACTTGCTGTGTATAACACAATGTTAGTACTGTGCAGTAAGATTGAGTGGCCCGCAAATTACCCATAAGCCTATGCGTGCCTCGCTCTGACATTGGAATCTCCGCTGGGGTTTCCCTACTTGGTGAACTTATGCATAGATTGTATTGCTGCCACCGTGCGCACACATGCATGCGTGCATGTGTGTGTGTTGGGACATTTTTCAACTGCAAACAAGTGGTATTTAGTCATATCCATGTGCATAGCTATGCATGCTAGCATCTGAAGCTGTTGCTATATGGTACTGGCAGGCCTCATTTCTTACTACTAAAAGCCCCACTTCGTATGTATTATCCTAACTTCGTACATAACAATCAAGCAATTTTGTTTGAAACAACTGCCTCTCATAAGGTAACACATTTTCATACTTCAATGGACAAGCAAGCCTTCTTGACTCAACTGTACAAAAATCCATCTGGTCAATATGTGAACTGAATTCGACTTTAAGTGAATTTACAGTGTTACATACAGAAAAACATCAGTCAGCACTAACATCAGCAATAATATCACTGCACTTCTTGTGTACCTTGCCTTACAATTCACATTCTTCTGCGCTGAACCAACTACAATGTATTTATAAACCATGCTAGAACTCATGCCCCCAGTACAATGCTGAGAGACTGATATAAACTATGACAATTCTACTCTAAGAGAGACCTTGCTTGTGCTGGTACACCTCTGTCATGTACTGAACTCAGCCTGACCTTGTTGTTTTGGTATAACTTACTCAGTAACATGTGTAGAAATGGGACAGACAAGGATGATTTTTCTTTTCTTTTTTAAAGAATCTTCACAGATGGTGTCATTTTCCTTGCTTTGTACATGATTGAATAATGTAATATTAGAACATAACCTGCGAATTCAGCAGGAATCCAATCTGCCCAATATAACTGTGGGATACTGAAATGCACTTTTACGTATATAACACTTGAAACTACCACCTACACATACACACCAAATATTAAAAGGGAACTTTTGTCAGCATCAGCCTCAACAGGGTAATTCAAAATATCAACCACCTATACAAATAATCATATTTTTTTTCAGAGAAGGAGGAGAACAAGAAGAGGAAGAACAAGCAAATAGTACTGTGTTATGTGATAAATGTGAAAATGAAAACAAAAAAATGCATTGTAGAAGAACACTTTTCAACATTCTCACAAAATCATTCAACAATATTTATTAATTAGGATTACATGCTGAGGATTATTGATCTTAAATATACAGTTTACCTTTTTTTTTCAAAAAAGGTTATGAACAATGTGGATACCAGCAATGTTTGATGTTACAATAACCTCCATAATTAATTAAGATCTTGCAACAGTTTTTGACAATTTTGTAAGAGCCATACAGCTACCAAGCCAATGCAATACCTGTTTGCTTATCAGCAAATACAGCCAAAGGACAATTGTTCATTTTGAGAGAGAAAGTCATCTAGATGTATGTATTATAAAATCCAAGCCTCCTGGAAATCATTTTTGTCATCTGCATGTCATTGTTCACTTTGGGTAACAAGCTCAAAATGTGAAAAAAGTTCGGCATTTATTTAAGAAAGTTTGTAGACAAAGACAGACTCTCTCTCTGTCTGTCTGTGTGTGTGTCTCTCTCTCTCAACCATGAAGTTTGACCAAATACACTTTTAGTACATTCAAAAGCTCAACTCTGTACACAAAGCAAAGTAGAAACATGCATATATACAATTTTACAATCAAGATGGTGTACATTGGACGGTCATTTTTGGTTCTGTTTATGTTTAGTCCTATAAACATATTTCTCTATCACTGAAATGTCACTGGGATTCAATTAGATGCAGGGAAGTATATTTTGAACAGCTACATACCTAAAGGCAAAGGAATATATATCCTCTTCTCCAGTCTCCTACGAAGAGCTTCATCCAGATCCCAGGGAAAGTTTGTTGCAGCTAGAACCATCACAATTTTTGTTGGGTCATCCTCTGTCTGACCAGAGGCACCTTCAACACCTGAATAGGGCAAATAAGTACAAAGACAGTAAGTACAAATATAATAAAAATTAAAAAAAAGCACTCTACAGTTTTCTCAATATGAGACTTGCATATCAATTTCCTGCCACAAACCCCTGGGTTCTTGCCTATCAATCAGGGAGGACACATGGGCATATCACTGTCGCTTGATACCCCTTTCTCACAAAATTAGTCTTTTAGAGAAATTTAAGTTACAAATGCCAAACTAGTATGTATTTAGTTTTTCCTAGATTGCAGGATAAAAGAATCATTTTTGTCTGCCTGTACTGAGTATTCTTTATATCCAAAATATTAGTAATATCCTGGTTGCCCACATAGCCAAGAGCCCATATCCTGCCAAGCGAGACTATGGTTACTAAGACAACCAGATATGCAGTTGTGGAGGGAAATTAATATGCATGCCTTGTATTAGAAAAGACACCCAAGTCCTATTGCAAGCAAGTTATACCTGAATGTACAGCTGAACGTGTACCATATGTTATGATTAAATACATGCAGTCATTGCATATTGTGCTTTACCCTTTAATTTTATTACATTGTACCTCGAACAACCTGTTTAATAAGGTTACCATGTGACTAACCACAGGCCTAGATATATTCTTTTCAGCATGCACTTGAAATATTAACAGTAATTTTTGCATGATTTGTCTTCAGCTATTTCAGCACTTTAACACTTTCACAATTGGAACAAAAAGTATTGGTGTAAAATATCTTGAATTCAGCCTGCATGCACAATGGGTGCAAAAAATACCCCTGTTAATATTATTTGAAAACCCAAAAAGTGCACACAACATCAATAAAGTATTACATCTCAAAAGGTCTCCAGACCCTTTCAGCGAACCATATAATCATTAGGACCCTGTTATGTGCCCATGACAGACCATAATTAGCAGACTACGAGTCACTATTTTTTTCTCCAGACTGTATGTATGGCCATACATCTATACAATCTTCTGAGTTCACTTTGAAAAGGAAGACTTACTGTTAAAAAATTACAGTACATAATACATTGTATGTAGTGTAATGCACTGTATGCTAACTCATTGCCACGTCTGTTATACAAGCACTGGTTGAAACTGTAAGTATTTGGCCTGATACTGGCATTGTACCACAGCATTATTGACAGTGTGGTACTGATTAACATTTGAATCACTCATTGCTCTCTCAGTATGACCCTTAAAGTGCTGCCATCTGGTGACCACTATACATGACATGCAAATACAAGCATCAAGTCACCTCCTGTTACCCAGATAACTGACCTAGTCACCTCTTTTTTCTAAACTGATGCATTGATCAATCCCAACATGTGTCCAATTTTATGTAAATGTATCCATGTGCAAAAAAGTTACAGTTCATATATGAATTATTTAAAACTGAACACACAGACTCATGACAATATAGGTGTCAACCCCAACATGTTTTTAATTGGAAGATCCAGGTAAAAAGTACATGAAAACAAAACATTGGATCATTTTCCCCACAAAATAGGGAAGGGCAGTTTCTTAAGTTTCCAGAAACCTCCACTGCACGGCGCGAGTCATCGCTTTCATCCGGGTACTCACCTGCGGGTGAACATTGGTCGGCGGATTTGCAAACACTGTGATAACATTGTACGTATCGGCAATCAAAGTGCCAAAAATGTTCCTTTTCACGTAATATCTGCTAATAAATTTTACACACACAAAAGATAAGATTGTATTATAGCAGAGCATGAATGCATTTGTTCATATGTTGTGTTAAAAAAGTGAAAAATCCATTTGAACCGCGGTGACCGGGAACCGCATTCTGCTTGTTACATCCCTGTGTAGCGCCACTCGACTATGTGAATGGTCGAAAGAAATGCAATAATAAAGAATATTCTTTGACAGTTATTAAAATCATGCAATGATCACATATAACAAATTATCGACATAGCACATAATATGGACTCAACAGCATGAGGATTTCGTAAGACTCCTGCTGCAAGGATTTAATGTGACCCGGTTCATCGCGGGCGATAATGGAGGATCGAGTAGGATAAAACAACATTGGTCATCGCGTTTTAAGATTAAGAAGTTGATTGTATTTTATTGGCCGGGTGTGTTGTCTTTATGTCAAAAATAAAGACAAGTAGACAACCTCATCAGAATATGTTATTGTAGATGAATTCCCAAGTTTTACAGTGTTACTGTATGTGTGTGGGTGTGGGTGTGGGGGGGGGGGGTCGGCAGGTAGTGTTAAAAGTTAAATTAAAATTAAAATCAAATGTGATTAACTCCACAACAATGTGTATTGCGTTGATTCCTTGATTGCATTACTTTCTACAAAAAGTATTTATTAATGATAACATTATACTGATTATGAGTTACACTTGGTTATTTCATTCGCCAAGAAAAACGCTCAGTTTGCACCATGCGTTAAAACATCATAGTATGCGACGCTACTCAGGTTGACCCGCTATTGAATACCCGGATGAAAGCTGTCCGCAGCGCCACATGGCGGTCAATGAGAGAATGCAGAGTTATTGCTCTACCATATTGTCTGACTTTAATAACTTTTGGAGACTCAAAAATTGGGAGACACCTGCCAATATTGTGCGATATTACAGGTTTGTGACAATGACTATATGCTCTTAACCTACAGGCTGAGGCTGCTTTCATTTCCTCAGAATTATGGAAACCACTACCATACATGTATATGAAAACTGAACACAAAGAGACATGATAATGACAATACCCTCTTCACCTACAGGCCAAGGGTTAATATAGTGGTCCCTGTCTTGAGAGACTGCCTCTAGGACAGGTGAAAATGTGGTCTCTCAAGACAGGTGGTCTTTCATTAGAGGTATAATAACATGGAAAAGATAGCACAGTGTACTGAGAGAGCGGTCTTAAAAAGATATGCGGTCTCTCATTGGAGGGGTCTCTCAAGACAGGTACCAGTGTAAAACAAATCAACGCTGCTTTCCTTTCCTCCGAATTATGGGAACCACTACACATCAACTTTACTTCACAAATATTTTTGTATTGCAAACTAACTTGGTTTTATGAGGAACTTTTTTGTTGAAGTCTATCATAAAGCGTATCTATCCAGTACATGAGGCCCAATACATGTATGGCAATAAATGCACCCACCATCCATCTGAACCAGAAGCTCAGATTTCACTCTTCGGCTTGCTTCGTGCTCAGAGTCTGATCCTCTCTTGGAGCAAATGGAATCGATCTCATCTATGAAGATTGTGCTTGGGGCATAAAATCTAGCCTACAATTGTACAACAGAAAAGAACATTGATGTACATAAAGTAAGCCAGATTCTGGTTGCAAAGCTTGTCACAATAAACTTACCTGCATATTGAACAGCACATTAGTACTGCTCCACCTGCCACAAAAAGTGGTCTTAAAATACAGGTACAAATGTATGAAGAAATAGACCCATCATAGAAGGGCAGTATTAGAGAATATAAGGTCTGCAACAAGAGGTGGTCATAACAGCAGGTACCACTCCTATTTCCATTTGCAAAATAACGGTACTTGCTGCATTATGTGGCTCCAGGAATCTTTGTTTCAAGCAACTTGTGGTGATAGGTCACCTGCTGCACATGACCAATATCACTTGACTAAAGGGATATCAACATACATAAACATGGTAAAATATGCAAGCACAATCTTGGACAAAATAATACTGTTTCACATATTGTCCTTTCAAGTCGAAATAGTCAAAGAAATTCAATAAAAGTCTGAATAATGAAACCTTTTCTACTTTCGAAGCTTCAATGTGAACACTATGTATTGTATTATTACATGTATGTGGCAGGGAAAAGCTGTTCTTATAATATTCAGTGGGAAATGATAAAATAAGCACTTATCAGCAGGCGATCAGATAATGCTCCTGGCACCCAACAATAGTGGCAAAAAAGATTTGCCAGTATTTATCTTCACCTTCAATCAACTTAATACTAGTAAAATTATTTGCTTCATAATGGTATATCTAATATTCTGTATTACGAAAGAACTGAAATCATAAATAAAAGTATTTGTGTATGTTAAACTGGAAAATCAAACTTAAAAATTAACTTCTGAATGGGGTTAGACAGTGTAAATTACACAGATTGAAACAAAGTGCAAAAATACTGTGCATATCAGTGCTCAAAATAATGTACACATTGTAGAAACTTAATTTATCTTAGTATATTGGATTTACAATGACACCAATGTACCATGTTGTAAATTAATTGCTTCACAGTCAAGTTGCATAAAAGCACCCAGATAAAAATTGTTGTCTGCTTTAATGTTTTTAGTTTCATGTTGATCATGTTGATAGAAAATGTTTTTTGCTCAGTAGAAGACCTATTAATAATCTCTATATTTCAGACATATACAGGCCACAGGCCTACAGTGTCAAATGGTGTACAAAATAATAGAGCAAAATGAATAAGCGGAGGTGGCTCACCTCACTTGGCCAAATATATAAGAAAGAAGAAACTGATAAAAGTTCAGAAGATATCTTATGTTGTTTTGTTTCTTCAGATATTATAAAAATTATCTTGTTTTAAATACTCAGTGAACATACATTTTTTTTTCAACTTGCAACATTAATATTATTTTATTCCCTATTTGTCAATACAATCTCTCTTGGCTTCGAATCTTCAGTGGAAATTAATGGCAGTCCAACTTAAATACATACATGTAAGTCACATTCAAAGTTGCTGTACACAGATCATTATACCAATTTGAGATGTTTAATGTGCACATATATGCTAACAAATGAATTTCAATTAATTTTGTACCAATGTTTCTCTCATTTTGAGCATATTGAAGATAAAAAAATGGCTAACTTGTTTATTACATCCATATTTTGGTTTTTCATTAACAAATAAAACTTTTCCTCTGTGGGATTTTCCCAGTACCACCTAGAAATGAATTTTAGATGAATCTCATTATATCCTGAGCATACCAGACATACATGATATTCATCTAGAGACCTATTATGATAGCATGAATCAACAGCTATCATGGTGCCATGCAGGCATGCCCCAGGTCAAGGGCTGGGTTGGGCACATCGCACCCAACTTGCACCAAAGAATGCTATTGAGTCAGTCATATTTTGACTGACAAAGAGTTCATAAGTCTATACAGGAAATATCAGTATTACACAACTACACATAACTGAAATATGAAAATGTCAAAAGTTTTAAATTAACATACAGTGTATATGTATATATGATATACAAGTCCATATTTTAAGTTTAAGATAAAACTAAACAGCATATATGACAGACAGAGGGCATGAGCCACAGGGATGCTATTGTCCAAAAGCACTGGTATTTATGGCTGCTGATGGAAAAATGAAGAAGTAAAATAGTTTCCACAGGGCGCCCAGTGTATTTCACCATGGACTGTTCAAGGGCTTTCTCTGTTCTTTTGCAAAATTCTCATCCCACAGCAAAACCCAAATTTGATTGCATTGCATTGCATTGTTATTTATTTTTCCCTTATCAATTACTCAAAATAATACATATTTTCACATCTATTGCACTTTTTCTATCACACTGGCATAGAAAACTTCAGCATAAAAGTAAAAATATCTGTCCATATTTTAATCAAAATCCTGAAGCTAGCACTGGGGGAAAAGATGCACACTTTGTCATTTGGTACATCTCTCTGTGCATGAGTTACACATAACACAAGCCTTTGCATTAGCAATTTTTAGACAATTACAAAAAAATGCACCTGTCTTTCAGTGAGTGTGCTTGCTGTTGCTGAATTTGACAGAACAAAACATATGCATGTTTGGATTGTTCTGCAATCCAAGTATCAGCACCTTTTTGGCCAGCAGTTATGGTAAACTTCACTTGAATACATTCAATATACCTCTCAAATGTTAGAAAAAATACCATAAAGCCTTTTCAACTTTTTACAATGAAATTGTGACAGCCTTTAAAACAACTCAGTATCTGATCTGGCTGAGCTTCATTTGCAAGTTGGGGCATTCAGTTTAAGTCAAAGCATTGAAAGTTTTCATTGGCCTGTATGACCTCTGGTACGGAAGCTTCCTTCTTTTCAGGCAATCGAAGCCCTTGATTCAAATGAATGTTCTTCAATGTACCCAGTACATACACTTACTCCGTTGCTCAGTTGAATTGAGTGCGACTCCAATAATTCTGGGAAAACTTATACTGGTCAGTAAATTATTAAACCAAAAATATGACTTTTCATGATCTAAACACACAATTTTGAAATAGCTAATATCTTTCAGAGGCTTGTAAATATAAAACTGAAAAAGACATAACTTTTTAAAACTAACTAAAAAAAAAAAAAAAAAAGTCCAAAAACAAACAAAACAAAAATAAAAACAAACAAACCCAACCTAACCTTTCTAAGAACCTGGGGAATCAATACACAGCAAGTCCTTTCCTGCAATGTTCTTTGTAGAGATTCATACCATGAAACAAAAGCATAATCAATAGTAAAGCCTGTCCTTATGGAAACCTGTGTCACGTGGTGAGTTTTGTTGACAACATATTCTTGGATCATTTTCCTATTAATGACACCTCTCTATGGTGGACACCGGTCTGTTGTGAAAACTTCCATGGTGCTCCTTTGTGCAAACAACACATTGCCACAAATCCAGCTATCAAGTAAAACATTATTAACACCTCTGGTTTGTAACCAGTTTCAATGGCTGGACTAACATTGGGACCTACAGACCGACATTTACTACTGTTGGTAATAGGGACAGTGTAAGCTGTTATATCAACAAACACATATTCACCTGGGTGAAAGTTGTGAAAAACAGTTTTACTGAACATTCTGATTTACTGTAAGGGAGTAAAGTAACTGAGTGGGGGGACGGGGCAGGTACCTCCCAATTTAGGAGCTTTAAAAAAAAAAAACAAACAAAGCTTGAAATGGTTCATTTTGGCCGATTCTGTGTCAAAAAATATATAATGCAGGAGAACTTAAAATACAAGGTAAACATAAGTCTCACATGTAACTCACTCTGTAATCCAATTGTGATAATAGTTTCGGCAGATCTACAGGAACTCCGGATGTTACCACACCTATTAGCAGATTGTGGGGGTACCCCCCCCCCATAATTGCTTCAGTTCCTCGGATTTGCACATATCCCAGATGAAGTATCATTTTACAAAATTCAGTCTCCAGACAGAAAACTTTCACCCATGTAAACACCTATATGTCTGACTGTGTAACTGAGATAAAGGTTGCTGTTGCTCTGTTAGTTGACAAGTAAGTGATAGATGTACTCAATGGTTCATAATGTCTGGCCTGTGTCTAATGTTGACACTTTGGCTACTGCTAAAAGATGCCCACAACAGATACATTATTTTGAATGATGAAACAAAGAACTATTTAATGTTAATATTGTTCAAAGTCCTTTCCCTTGTCACCATATTAATTATGGGCAGGTCTCACTTCAGAACACATTGGGTCAACATTTATTATCCTCATCAAATTTTTAGCTTCAAGAAACGTCATTTTCTGATGCACTGTATCAAGCCTGTGTTAGATTTTTTAAAAGTTTTTTCTGCTATAATTTCATTATATTGTGGCATCATCAAATCAGGTAAATATGAACCCAGCCCACTTTAATGTCTGAATTACAGTAATTCTATTTCTCTCTTTACATCAAGACATTTAACTAACCTTTTTTCTCTCTTATACTTGTAGTACAAACTACCTAGACACAAACAAAGCATTGAGAAGATACTGGCTATTTTTGTCAACCTTGCCATGAGTAAAGTTTCATGGATTAAGTAAAGTTAAAGTGGTTAAGATAAACTGATGCTACATAATTCAGTCTGGGCAATCATCCCAGTAAGATGCATTTAGCAATAATATTGTGCTTTTATCCAAACAAGTAGGTATGTAGTGGTACCAATAAATGCATATGCTAAGTATTCTTATGCCATCATAACATTTAGCATGTAAGGGCCCCATGTAAATACTTGCCTCAAAAGCAGACTAAGTTCCATGTTATCTCTGCTACACTTGCAACCGAAGATATTACACAGAACTTGGGTCTGTATCGGAGGCAAGCCATGTATAGCCCATACATATATTACTACATGTACTAGTAAAATGCATTTGGTGAGCACACTTATGCTATAATGTTCAGTGTTTCCATTAGGAATTTTTTCAGGGGTCACAAGACAGGAAAATTCAGGATAGAAGACTAGATTTTTACTAATTTTACATGTAAATTAACAAGACTTGTGACCCTCCAGGATTTTGTCAGAGAGTATATCAGGCTTTGAAAGAGTAATTTACCCCCATTTGGGGGTTAACGGAAACACTGATGTTGGGCATATTGCACTTTGTACAGTTCATATTATAATAAAAGATACACATGGTGAGTCTAATGGTGCTACAATATTAAGCATGTAGTGACACCAAATTTAATGCAAAGCAAGCTTCCATGTACAAATGTCGACAATGAACATGGGCTCAGCCTGGCTATCTACAACTGCCATAAAATGCAGACTGGAAATTTGTCAAACGACAAGCCCACCTGAAGGGTATGGAGATTATCCGATAATCAGTATAACAGTGTCCCCATCCCCCTTATTAGGCCCTTCTGATGAGAGGCCAACCCCTATATAAAGGCCACTTCTCCGTACAGCAAATGATATTTTCATTTTTTTATTTCCCCCCCTCAAGAAAACATGGTGACCCCTCTTATAAGGCCAAATTTCTGGTGCACTTGGGGTGGACCTACAAGAGGGGGACCACAGTATTGTATTTGTGTCTTTTTGCCCAGAACCACTTCCTAGTAGTCAATATCCTATTCCGCATGTATGTTACATGGCTAATAATACTTTTCATTTCTACATAAACATTACAAGTGAAAAAAAAACAAACAAAAAAAAACAACAACAACAAAACATACACACAAAATTATGTACATGAACTACTATCATAATGATTAAGGATACACTTGTACAGTAACTGTGAGTAGTTTGAGAATATTTTAGTGCAGCACAAAATAGTTTGCAAACATCAACAGTGTGACTAGAAGAGGGTGATAGTTGTCAAGCTTTGTACAGCGCCACCACATAAATGACCTACCATCTCAAAGAGCAAGCGCATTAGCTTTTCTGACTCCCCTCTCCATTTGGAGCTAAGGCTAGATGATGAGACGTTGAAGAATGTCGTCTTACATTCTGTGGCCACGGCTTTGGCCAGTAGGGTCTTCCCTGTGCCAGGGGGACCTACCATCAACACCCCCTAAAAACAACAAGGTCATAAAACATTAGAACTGTAACTCTGCCTTACCATTTCAAACAGTAGTCGCATAAGCTTTTCTGATTCACCTCTGTATTTTGAACTAAGACTGGATGAAGACACGTTGAAGAAAGTGGTACCACATTCAGTAGCAACTGCTTTGGCAAGTAATGTCTTGCCTGTGCCCGGAGGGCCAACCATCAGAACTCCCTGTAAGATAATAAGCTTCTTTGTCAGTCATCAATATTGTTGTAACAAATTAGACATTAAGGAATTGAAATACGAGACAATGACTTTCTATTTAAAAGTTATAAAAGCACCAATCCAAGATGCTAAACAGCTTCAAGCACAAGACATCACCAGTCCCATTGCCCAGTGTGAGTGCACTCAAGCATAGTCCAGTCAAACATGGCTTAACAGGCAGCAATCTTGTGCTATGGTGAGTGAATGGAATGCTCTACACCTTTCAAGTCACTGCCTGTTTTACCATGCTAAAATACAAATTTTAGACTAAGAGTGCTTGTTTACGACAATTATGCTATACCTCTATCTCTGACAGTGGATATGCAAGAGAATTATCCACTGATGCTATAAACTACCCTTAGTTTCAAACTCAACAAGCGCAGTGCACCTGTTCCACTGTGTCCCACTTGCACTAGGTCACACTTCATGATCAGTTGACATCTTGTGGTGAAGGTTGTTCTGACAACTTAGATGAGCTCTATTATTGGCTCACATTTTTTTGGTCTTTCATAATCAGTTAGGAAAACTTAGCTTTTATAATGCTTATGGCTCAAATTTCATTCTTTTCTTTCCACTGGACAGTGACAACCAAGATACTGCCAGTTTTCTTGTTCCCTCTACAGGTAACAGATGAAATCTTACTTATTACAATTCTGATTTGAAGCTTGAAATTTCTATAAATGTTCTGATTACATGAACTTCTTCCATGACACCTATCAGTAGTTCTTATTTCAAATTAAAGTACACCACATTACAAGACACCAATCTGGGGAACTTTTTATCGAATCACTTTACTTATGTAGTGTATCAAATTCATGTATTTTTATTAAAAAAGCTCAACCAGCGACCAAAAATACAAAATTTAACTTTATACATATATGTCAAAAGATCATGCTGAGAAACGTTCAATATAATTGAGCAAAAGTCCTCCATTATGAGTTATTCTAATATGCTATAAACACAAACACTTATGCTTGGAATGTTATCTCTGTGCTGTAACTTGGGCTGCACTTTAAAGGCTCCCTGTTGGCACAATGGGTTGTTGTATTTACATGTAACAACATACAGCCTGATAAGGCTGCCCAAAATTAAGCAATGTATCATCCACAGGAGTTAAATCACATACAAGTGCACACTGTATATTCATTTGAAGGCTACACAAAAATGAACAAAGCTCTACAAGTAGTTAAAGTACCAACGGAAGTGCTTGCTAATTCAACACTAGTTTTAACATTTTCAATGTCTTCTGTAATTTTCTCTCCACCTTTTTCAAACTAATGACACCTTAACTTTACAATTAAAAGCTATTTGTTATAACTCAGCTGCCTGCTTTTTACACTTGGTCTTTACATGAACAGCATAATATGATCACATAACAAATATATCATAAACTTTATAACGAACAAGACATGTCTGTAAAACATAGATGCCCCCTACCATCATTACGTTTGCCCCCATTACCCGGTAGAAAGTACTAAATGGGGCACCTTGGGAAGTGGATGCAGAAACCAAAATCACCGAAGTGGCTTTGTGACCTTGAAAATTAGGTCTCAATCACCCCTCTTTGAAGTTATCTAGCCCTAATAGAAAACTATAAATATTTACAAACTGCTTCAACAAATTCTGCAGTTATTACGCAGAAACCAAATTCAGTAATGTGGTTCGGTGCCCTAGGAAATTGAGTCAAGGTTATTTCAGAACTTGCCCAAGTGCTTATAGAAAACTATATTCATGTGCAATATGAAAGCCCTAGGTCAAAAACATCTTCAGTTATCAAGGGGAAACCAAGTTCACTGATTGGAATCTGGGTGGTGACCATGGAAGTTTACTCACGGTGATCCACCTTCTATTGAAGTTGACCAAGCCCTAATTGAAGACTATTACCATGCGCAATATTGAAGTCATAACTGAAATCCTGAGTTCCACTGCAGAAACCAAGTACACTAAAGTGACCTTTGAATTTAGGTCAAGGTCACCCATCTTCGAACTTAACCTAGTATTAAGAAAAAAAAAAAAAAAAAAGCATTGACCCATATCCTGACCTAGCCCTGGATAAGGACTATAATCCTGTGCAATATACAGGTCCTTTTTTGAAAACTTTTCAAGTTATCACACGGGAAATCAAAACTTACAACAGTACCTCCATGACCTTGGAAATAGAGCAAGGTCAACCACCTTCATACCTCACCTTGCCCTTATACTGGAGTATTGTATTTGTGTCTTTTTGTCCAAAACCACTTCCTAGTAGTCATTACCCTATTTCGTAGTCCGAACTCTTTACTCTCCATAAGCTAACCTGTCCCTGTCTAACTTATATACATAGAAGTTCTATTGTCCATATTGCACACGTTCCTCTGTAAAATTTTGACATAGGCTGTATTAGACCAAATAAATTAAAGGGTCTTTACGGGTAACTACTCAACATGTTTCGGAGCCTTTTACCCGTATATACCTGGGCACTATCAAAGTCCTATCTCAAAAACTTCTTGAGTTATGATGCGGAAACCATGGTCTCTCTACTGACATGCTAAAAAACTTCTTGAGTTATGGTGCGGAAAACACAGTCTCTCTACTGACATACTGACCCACATGAGCAAAGCTCAATGTCACACCTTCTCCCAAACGGGGGCACAATAAATAATTTTGAACTGCTTTTCCATGCATCTGTTATATTGTGGCACTGTATGTTACCCTATCTCATATATTGAATAATGCTCAAAGCTTACAATACATATATACAGTTAGTTTTTGGAATCTCAAAAAAAAAAAAAAAAAAAAAAAAAAACCCCATGATCATTATGCCATGCCAACATAATATTTGATCTGACTAGCAATTAACAGATCGGAGGTTTGACATAACTTACCTTCCATGGTCGTCGTATACCCTTGAAAAAATCAGGAACAATGAGAGGTAACACTACAGCTTCTTCTAATAGTCTCTTAGCCTCTGACAAATCAGCGATGTCATCCCTATGAACATAACAAAAAAACCCACATATTACACATCAAGAACATTACCATGCATAAACAGATCACATTTTTTGTTTCAACTTTAAAGAGGTAATGATTCGGAAACACCTCTATCTAACCATAGAGTGTCTAGTTTTGCACAAATATATGTGTTTGAAGCAAGGATAACTTCTTTCATTACCACATTCAGGTGATCATGCAATAGTTATTGACTTTAATACTATAGACCACATCATGAATGTCTTATTATGAATCAGGAGTCTTGTCAAGGACTTAATTTCAAGCAGAAGATACACCAAAATTAAATCATTCAAAGACATACATAGGTATCTTGGGCATAGAGGTAAATGACAATAGGTCTTTAATAGGCACATACACCACTCCTAGACCCTGAATATATTTGAGAGCTTTTGCTTTCATCTTACCAATGTACATTTGGATTTCTCTGAACTATATCTCTCTCCAGCATTTCCACGAGATCTTTGTCATATCCAGAAGGATCAAACTTTTTCTCCCCATCGTCTCCTTCTTGTGGTGGCTAAATAAACAAATGATACGATGTAATTAGTGGAATATGGCGCATAAAGTACATACATAAACTTCAAGTTTCATGAAATGTGCATTATTGTGTGAAATTTGAAGACAAGCAGACTACACATCTAGTTTGCAAGATGGCAGTAGGCCGTCAGGCAAACTGAATCCACAATGCCCCAAAACTTTATTTACAGGTTGAATAAGAAGAAAAAAAAAAAAAAAAAGAAAAGAGACCGATATTCATTGTTGAAAGTTTGATCAGTTTTCAGCTGTACTTATTGTATTTGGAGGCCTACCTTATCCCCCTTCTTTCCAGCTTTATCCTTCTCCTTGTTGTCCCGACCTCTGGCATCTCCTCTACCCCCTCCTGAAGGACCCACTCTCCTTGCCCGAGGATCATCACGACTGCTTGGTTTTGCTGGAGGACCACCTCGAGCTGGGCCTCTAGAAGGCTCTTTCCTGGGAGCAGGCCTGCCACCTCTTATGTTTGGTGAGGGTCTGCACATAGATAAAATGTTGGTAATTTAATTTGGTATCTATGAAAAAAGAGGTTCATATGATCAATATTTGCATATTCCAAATTTCATATTTCCCTAGCATTATCAATCTAACAAACAACCCAATGACGGAGAAGTGTAACTTTTTTTCCCATAACTGTACCTCCTGTTGACACAAGATACAGTGGTATCTGTGATTCAAGACCACCCACACTGACATAAAAAAATGGTTTGATACTGCAGGTAGTCATGCTGGTAAAATAAAAGATACATTAAGAGCCTTTAAAAGCAATCAGATAAGACAAAGGAAGGCCAGTGGCAAACAAAGACTTGGAATAGGAAGGTAACTCTGACCGGTATCGCTCATCAGGGAGTAACAGAGACACTGTTGTAAGACGCTGTCTTTATATAGTGAAGAGTGACGTCCAGGAACATTGCACAACAGATCATAGATTATGACGTTCATGCATTTGGCTGATCTACTGATCTAACTGTCCAAAGGATGTGCCTTATGGTCCTTTTCACGTCATAATAGATCTCCCGTACCCTACCGGTGTGATGTGCCATCCAAACTCCTTGGTGACTCACTGACTTTAAACTAGGAAGCGTAAAAACACCTGTTGTCTCCCATGGAAGGTGTTCCCAAAAGCAATACTACTGCATTTGGCACAAACTGTCACCAGTAGCTATATTCAACATGTTCATGAATAGCCTTCAACAAATATAACCTGTAAGACTGTAAACAGTCATTTCTTTCAGAAACTCTGCAACAATTGCACCAAACACACCTGTGTTCAACAGGGGTTGGGGGAGGCCACACATCAGGGTCCCTGGTGGGTTCTTCATGATACATAGGCCTGTCATCCAAAACACTGTGATGAATTGGTCGAGCATTGTCAGTTTTGAAACTTGCAAGAATGCCACTGATGTCTTTCACTTGTTCATACTCCTGTGCAAGTTCTTGGCGTACCTGAAGCATATAATTAAATTGTAAACTGTATTGTTTGCTATAATGCTTTCTGACAACAGACACCATCATCTATCATCATTTCTACATGTAAACAGTAACTGATTGTCAACCTGCTAACTTTGTATCATGGTTTCCACAGCAAAAGACCAGAACATTCACATGAAACATCTACTCCTGTTTTCAATGTTAACATAAATAAATGTCCACTAATGTGGAAGATCTGAAGCCAGCACCTTTGGATAACCTGTAACCACTTTTTCTTATTTTTGGATAGTTTGATACTTGAACTACATGCTCCCAAAACTCAGATACATGTGTGAACATAAAATTTATTTGAGAAAATTGAGCTCAAAACTTCCATTTACACTGAACAGTTTCAGCAGTACTGAGCACATGGGGTTTGTTTGCATGGGCATGATAATGAACCATGTCATTGTCAGCAGTCATTTGTCCATGACCCCTGGAAACCAATTGATCTACTGACAAGGGTCACTCATAGGGAACAAAAAGCCATTAGCCATGAAGTGAAGAAAGGGCCAATACAGACTAATCACTACCATTGTTCTGACTACTTTGAAATTCCCTATTGATGTAAAAACAAATTAGCATAATCCACTTACTGGGCCCCAAATATGGAAAGCTGCATGTGAACCACCACCCAAAGAAGCCAAGTGTTATGTTTCCAAGTTAAAAAAAGTTGAGTTTTAAGCCACAAGTTTATTTCACACAATAATAAAAACACAGGGCAGAAGAAATGAGTATGTGTCATATTACACTGTAATATGACACATACTCATTTCTTCTGCCCTGTGCCTATTCTTATGCATTTATGGCTGTAATACAGCCATAAATGCACAAGAATAGGCAACATTTTCTTTCAATGTGATTTTCTAGAAACTTTTTTGCTCAACCTCTGCAATTTGTATCTTGCCTCACAAACATACGAGCTGCCCTACCACATTAAAATCAACGGACATCAAAAGAAAAAATATATCCAGGAAGACTTTCCAGGAACTTTTTTCTTACAACCCCTGCCATGACTTTTGGTGCAATTTCTAGAAAATGAACAGCCTGTCAGGACTAACTCACACATTCCATACCTTCTTATCTATGCTATTTCAGGACTCACCATGAATTCCATCCTGGACATGGATATATTTTCAATTTCTTCTGATTTCAACTTGGGGGAAAAAAAATTGTACGACTTCTGCGTGAAAAATGTAAAAATCCTACCAAGTCAGAAATAATGCTATAAAATCTCAAACAATTCCAATCCTGCAAAAAAAAAAAAAAAAAAAAAAAAAAAAAAAAAAAAAAAAAAACCCTATGGCTACTAATCTATAGATATGTAGTAATCAGAAAATATATATGTTTAATGTACTTGTGAAAAAATTAAGTGGGTAATATTGATCCAAAGTTGCCAGTCACACTGTGCACTAGCTTCACATCTTCCACCTGAAGTGTTACTTCTGGTATATTAGCACCCATGACATATAACCCCATTAAGGAGTCCAAGATCAGCAAAAGCATACCCTGAAATTATGATGTAAACTGACATGACACCCCCCCACCCAATCAAAAATCCCCTTAAATTATATATGTTCCCTACATATATGTACGTCTCTTGCCAGTTGGCTAGCCTGTGTTCATTTCATAAAAATAGACCTGATCAAGAGCTAGTGGTGCACTGATGATCCAGTATGGTCAAAAGTTGGTCACTTGTAAGTGCTGAACAGTGTGCTTGATTATAAAAAAAAAAATAGATTAATAAAAAATAAAGATAAATAAATTCTCATTAAAGTTACAGCATCAAATAAAAAGAAAAACACATTCCCATTCAAAATGATGATGTTTAAAAAACCCTGACATAGTAAACCTAATTTGTTTTATTGCCTGACAATCAGAAGTATCTATGTTGCCGCTATTTGCATGACAAAATTTCAATCCTTGATATGTAAATGGTGACAATAAAATCATATAAATATTACAGGCAAACATTATGCAGTGGGTCATTATAGGTTGCTCATACACAAATAGTCCAAATTATTTGCTCCTTCTTGACTTATCAATCATACAATATTAATTGATCATCAATCAGTCTTGTCTATCCAATAATTGATGATGAAATAACAACTGATTTCCAACACTTTCAAGAACATAATGACAGCCTTT
This sequence comes from Hermodice carunculata, assembly GCA_964020975.1. Lineage (NCBI taxonomy): Eukaryota > Metazoa > Annelida > Polychaeta > Eunicida > Amphinomidae > Hermodice > Hermodice carunculata. The sequence continues at coordinate 51,982,373 of OZ026614.1, read as the reverse complement.
ACAAAGCAGGACAACTTTCACATACTTGTCACTTGCATCAAAACAACTGATAACTTTTGAACATGTGTAGATTATGTGCACCAGTTTGAGAATGGAAAATACATGAACTAAAAGAAAAATATACTTACCTGCTGCCACTTTTGTTTTCTGCCGGGATCCTTGATGGTAATGAGCAGTCTCTGGATTTGTTGCAGCACTCCTTGATAGTAGATCATGGAGGTATCATAGTTACCAAGCAGTGCAGACTCCCTTCCTAACTTTGTATTTTCACATATCTCTGCCATGTTGACACTCATTGTGCTGTTTTGTGTTCTTTCTTCTTACAGTCTTATGAAATAGAGCAAATAACATGCAAGCCAATCAGTCTTTTCACATGATATACAAACTCAGCTGCTGGAACAAACCTTTGTATTAACTGTACACATTCTCAATTCAGGAATTTACTTGAAAGAGTTCACATAAATAACAGTAACAAGGAAACAAACAATCAGTCTAGTCTTGTTCTATATGCTAGACTTTGCAGCTGGAACAAACCTCATGTAAACTGTACACATTCTCAACTCAGGAATTTACTTGAATGCTCTTCATATAACTTAGATTTTAAAAACAAAGAAACAGTGTGAGTTACTTTCAAGTTTATCAACACAGCAGTTTCTTTTCTTCACATTATGTTTTACACATATATGCAGGTTAACATTTAAATGATTTTTTAAAGCTCTCACATGCATGGGATTTATGTGCATTCAGTCACTCACCATTTTGAAAATACAAGTATGTGATCTAAATGACTCATGATGATGATCAAGGTTGCAAACTCCTCAACACTGTCACCAAATATACTGAATATGAAAACAATTTCTTCATCTAATGCCTGACTTTTAACTTACTGGTCCTCTTCTCTGCTCATATATGGTTGAATGCAAACTTCTCCTTCCACCTCTTGTGTGAAAGCTGTTCTTCGGTTCAAAATATCATTGGGTATTTTTAAAACGCAAGACTACCAGGCAATGGAATGGACTATAAACACTAAATTAACCTTATATACAGTCACTTACCACCTAATCAACATACTTTTTGACACAATTTTTGCCATAAGTTTATGGTCCCATTGTACACTGGTAGCCAATTTTAGCTATGACTAAATAAAGTCGAGCCAGGTAAGCAAAGCATGACACTGTCCACTCGGCTGGCACTGCCACCGTGACTGGTTTCTTGCGTGTTCACTGTTGGGGAACTGCCAAAGTCAGGAGCAGCGGAAGGCAAAGTCCCCTGATGTTGTTTAGTTTGAAAATATACTTTCCATATGCTGCAGACTAAATGTTTGACTTGTTGGACCTTTAAAAATGGAGCTGGCGATTTTTTCACCATTTCTGAATTCTGAAAGTGTAAATGTCAAAAGGCCTCCCACTCCCAGATTCAATGAAGACAATGTCAATCAGTTTAAACCTTTCTTCTCTTTAAGTTTCCTGGCTGTTGGGGGCCACTTATTATTTCAACGATCACATACATACAAATAAATTAACTTCATTACTTAAACAATATTTATAAATCTCTTTCACAATAAAAGTTTGAAAGGATAGAGGTATTTACAAGCCAAATATCACATCTGTTAGAAGTTTCCTACCTCTATTTTTGAACTTCCACAGGCTGAATGAATATGTAGGTCATACGGGCGCAGAAAAGGGAGTGTTGCAATTGGTTGATTAATTTCTGCAATGGGAATATGTTGAATAACTTTTGATATGCGCGTCGTTGTCGAATATTAACAAATTTGAAGCACATTTATAGTGCGCAAAAAATAGACGTTTGTCGGAAAAAATCTCAGATATAAATCAACAAATCAAAACAAATATTATATTCGATGCGAGATGTGCTAAACAGACCGCACGTGCCGAAAGGAAGAAAGTCCTTGCACGATTTTAACAAATCGATGGCCCGAGTGTTTTTCGAAGAACTGACGATTTTTGCACAGGAGAATTGTGAGATATGTTATGCTAACACACATCTGTTGCATAATTTGTAGTGTCTAGATTTATTACAAGCGTTAGTTCAAAAGTTTGATGATAGGACGAAGTGAAGGGGAAAGATGGCTGAATGGTTGGAAAGCCAGGCGCCACTTCTGTCGTCTGCTCTGGCCGCAATAGCACAGACTCGGATTGTGCCGATCCCCATGAAGGGCAACTCGCTGATGGAGAGACAGGCATTTAACTAGATTGAGAGAGATTCATTTAACTAGAATGATTAAGATAAAGCCTCAAGCCGGCACTTGAAAGTACATGCTTGGATGGATTGACGGAGGGGATCCAAACTTTTGTTCCAGAGTAGGACATGAATTATCAATTTAGAAACGAGATGACAGAAATAGACTGCAGACAGTTATGGTAAATGTAGAGTTTGTTCGCAGGAGGCAGGCGAGATGGTAGACCATTGGTTGGTATGGTGTGATGCATGTAGGCAGATGGGGAAAATATGTTTGTGGAATGGCAGAATGAGGATCATAACTGTACATAAGGACCGAGGAAGTGTGGCGTTTAGTCTTACTTAGTCTTAGGTCAGTTAAGTCCGAGAAGAGCATGTGCGTGGCATGGATTTTTTATCCAGTAATTATAGCTGTATTAGCCTCTCGAAAACAGGAAAATGCAGAGTGGGGAATAACCCTATCCATATCCTCCTAGTTTTCCCGGTACTACTTTCATGAGCAGGGTCAAAGGTCAATGCCTAGCAGACGATATTTTTCCTAGAATTCCATTCATTGCCTTGGATGGAGCAGTTTCTAGCTCAGTAGGAAAACAATGGATCCATTGACAACTGTTGACCACAATGTGTTCAGAAACACCACAGAAGGTATTTATAACATAGTCAAATGTGAAATTGTCCATGCAGATTATGATTACTGGATAAAAGTAAAACCAACCACATAGAGAATACTCCTGCCCAGGAAGGCCGAGTTCATGCCTGGCCAGATAACTCCCCGAGACCACAAAGAAGGATTTTAGCTTATTTAATGAAACTTGGTAGAATGATATTTCAGATGAAGGTCCAGGTCAAATTCAAAGATGAGTGACCTTGACCCAATTCCCTAGGTAACAGAGCCACATTAGTGAATTTAAATGTCAACAGGGAATCTCTAGAAGGATTTCACCAAATTTAATCAAACTTGTTAGGATAATGTTACTAACCAGGGCCTACGTCAGGTTGGAAGATAGGTAACCTTGACCCAATCCTAAGGACAAAGAACCACATTAAAACTAATATTTTCTGCATGATCATAAGTTTTTGAGCTAGGGCTTTCGTATTGCATAGGATTATAGATCTGTGTGAGGGCTAGGTCAAGTTTCAAGATGGGTATCCTTGACCCAATCTGCAGGGTCATAGAGCCACATTGGTGAATTTTGATGCAGACATAACTCCAGAAAGATTTCAGCAAATTTTCTCCAACTTGGTAGGATAATGTTACTAACCAAGGTCTAGGTCAAGTTTAAAGGTTGGTGACCTTGATTCAATTCCCAAGGTGACAGAGCAACAGGGAAATTGATGCAGACGCAATAACCTTGAGAATGATTATACCAAATTTAATCAAACTTGGTCAGATAGTGTCACTTAACAAGGTCCTGCCGGGATTGCAGATGGGTGACCTTGACCTTTTTCAAGATCATACTGGCATTATCTTGAAATCCCTGTGGACATGATAAGTCTTGAAACCACAGGCGTATGAAAATATTCTGAGTACGAGAGCACTGATGCTGCTTGTGTAGTAATACCACAAGGCCAGTATCCCATGACCAACGTTACTCTTACCACTGCGTATACATGTGAATAAAGTACATATTCCTTACCTGAATATGAAACAAAATAAACAATACCAACAGGATACTATCTAGTCTATAAGTAAAAACAGAGACTGCACATATTAGAGATGAAGGACTCCCTCCCTGCCGGTTTCGACGCTACCCGCGGCTTCCTCAGGGGAGGATCCGAGTCAAAATTTTTATTACCAATTTACACTATAAGTACTCTTTTGGAGCAGTCATTGTACTTCCATCTTGTCCGAAAGTAACATCATGGTTTGTGTTTTGTGAAAAATAAAAAACATGTCTATATCATAATGTTCGTGACTTGTTGTTTTTGTCTTATAAAAGATTCACATTTCTGCTTTTTGTCTTAAAGAAGTATTAAAATTTGTTCATAAATTAAGAGGAGATCTGCTTTTAAATATAAAGTGTCCGATGTATAAAAAGTATGTAAAACAATATATCATGAGTTTTTAAGAAGTCCACCTCTCGAGGTTTAATCATTGAAGAAGTCTGTTAGATATGATGGTAGATGGTCGTAACTGGGTCCTGGATCTTCATCTCCCTGGTTCTTCTTCATTGGCTTCTTCTCCATCTGTGGGTGAAGAAAAGACGATTTACCTCGGTTATGGATACGGACAAATTATTCAGGAGGCACGGTATCATTGGTATTAACTATGGGTTTTTTACTACGGTTGCTCATTATGAAGTTTTTATGATCCTTCAGAAATTGTTCAGGTGTGATATTGTATTCACTCGTACATGGTGTGGACGTGTTGCTTTCAGTTTTGGAATCACTGAGTTCTAGTCCCATATCTGTAATCCATTTCCGTTTGTTGATGTAAGCTTCTACCTCCTCTTTGGGTGGGATCCGTATTACAGGAAGTTCAAGTTGTCCCCTCTCGTTCAGTGGTAGAGTTTTGATAGGTATACCAGATTTTGTGGTATCACATTTCTGTAGAGTCGGGAATATGGCTATAGGCGTTCTTCTTATGCTGATAACCTTTCGTTTAGGCACGGTGTCAATTTTGTCCAATTTAAAAGCGTCCGTGATAATTGGCTTCATTATCAGGCCCTCGTGTTTTCTCTTAACATGTTTGTTGAAGTTGTCTGTTCTGGTGAACGTGGTTTCACACATTGGGCACTTATATCGTCTGGCTGGGTTTTTGTGCTGACGTATAATGTGCTGCTTCAGATTCTTCCAATTCTTGTTTGTTTTGTTGTTGTTACACAGGTTGCAGGTCCACATATTTAGTACGTTTCTTCCCGTTTATTTAGGCCTAATGGTTGTATTGTGTTGAGTTCATTGATCCATGCCGCTTCTACATTGTGACGTAATGCATTGTCATTACGTCTGATGCGATCTATTCCAAATATGGAGAGGTCTGTAATGCTGCACGTATCATTGAAATGAGTAGATACGCTTTTGGTTAATTTATTTTTTATGTCAAAACGATGTCCGTGAAAGCGAATATTTAGTGTCTTTGAGGTTTGGCCGACATATTGTATGTGACATTTCTTACACTCTATTAAATAAATTATATTGTTTGTTTGGCATGATATAACAACAAAGATGGTAATACGGATCCCACCCAAAGAGGAGGTAGAAGCTTACATCAACAAACGGAAATGGATCACAGATATGGGACTAGAACTCAGTGATTCCAAAACTGAAAGCAACACGTCCACACCATGTACGAGTGAATACAATATCACACCTGAACAATTTCTGAAGGATCATAAAAACTTCATAATGAGCAACCGTAGTAAAAAACCCATAGTTAATACCAATGATACCGTGCCTCCTGAATAATTTGTCCATATCCATAACCGAGGTAAATCGTCTTTTCTTCACCCACAGATGGAGAAGAAGCCAATGAAGAAGAACCAGGGAGATGAAGATCCAGGACCCAGTTACGACCATCTACCATCATATCTAACAGACTTCTTCAATGATTAAACCTCGAGAGGTGGACTTCTTAAAAACTCCTCATGATATATTGTTTTACATACTTTTCATACTTTTTATGCATCGGACACTTTATATTTAAAAGCAGATCTCCTCTTAATTTATGAACAAATTTTAATACTTCTTTAAGACAAAAAGCAGAAATGTGAATCTTTTATAAGACAAAAACAACAAGTCACGAACATTATGATATAGACATGTTTTTTATTTTTCACAAAACACAAACCATGATGTTACTTTCGGACAAGATGGAAGTACAATGACTGCTCCAAAAGAGTACTTATAGTGTAAATTGGTAATAAAAATTTTGACTCGGATCCTCCCCTGAGGAAGCCGCGGGTAGCGTCGAAACCGGCAGGGAGGGAGTCCTTCATCTCTAATATGTGCAGTCTCTGTTTTTACTTATAGACTAGATAGTATCCTGTTGGTATTGTTTATTTTGTTTTCACCTTCGGACTTCTTTAACAATACCCCTGCATCTTTAGATCCAGGACCACCATCCCCTAATGACTTTACATGAGAGTGTTGCTGAATCGTATTTTCCTTGTTACTTGAATATGGTAAAACCATACATGTATGTGTTCCTTATCTGTTATTCCCCATGTTGAATAAAGTTCCAGTGCGTTTCCAAGCGTACGGTGCACAACACACTTACATTACTGCCGTCGATGCCTGTTTTGTCCAGATACTTTCGCTGTTTATCTTCCGTTTTCATGACCGGAAAGAGTGAAAATGGCAACGTAATAGCTGGTGTGCCGATGCAACCGCACTTCGCTCTTCATGGGTACCCAGTGGTGGCTTCACAAAGTTGTCCAGGTTGGTTATCAGGTGCAACGCCTTTATTGCGGTTGCATCGGCACACCAGCTATGACGTTGCCATTTTCACTCTTCTTGGTCATGAAAATGGAAGATAAATAGCGAAAGTATCTGGACAAAACAGGCGTCGGCGACAGTAATGTAAGTGTGTTGTGCACCGTACGCTTGGAAACGCACTGGAACTTTATTCAACATGGGGAATAACAGATAAGGAACACATACATGTATGGTTTTACCATATTCAAGTGACAAGGAAAATACGATTCAGCAACACTCTCATGTAAAGTCATTGCAGATATGACCTATTTTTTTAAAGGTCACTGAGTATTTCTTTGAAGTCATGGATGACATGATAAGCCTTAAAATATATAAGTTAGGAGGTTGAAATATTGTTGGATTATGTACCTTTATATGACCTCACTTGGGATTACAGACGGGTGACTCGTATTTTTCAAGGTCACCCAGGTGTTTCCTGTTTACAAATAGTTGCAGATGCCATAACTCTTTTAAGTATTTAAAAGACAGGAGTTTTAAATTTTGTGGGATAAAACCTTTTTAAGACATCACATGGGATAGCATATAGATGACCTTGACCAATTTTTCAAGATCACCCTGGCATTTGACATGCATTCCAATGAGGATAACCACATTGTTGACGGTGTGTCAGATATTGAAGTATATGGATCTAGTGGGCGAGATTTGAACGAGAGTGGACGTGCGGTAATATTGTGGGTGAAGTTTGTTTAAGATAAGTGGAAAATTTTTGAGTTACTTTCGATATTGCAGTCATAGATTGTTGTGGGAACGTATAGAGACAGTGCAGGGAAATTTCTGAGTGGATGTAGGTATTACTGTGGAAGAATTTGGTAGTTGTAGTGGGTACAGAGCAAAGACGCCATTTTAGAAACTGCGGGAACTTTGAAATTGTAAATAGACACTTGATCAACGGAGGATGTCGGGCTGAGGGTTGTCATGGAGGATGTTACAGAGGGTGCAGGGGTTCAGGAGGGTAGGCAGTTGGGACAGGTGAGGAGGGTAGGGGCGATGGTTTCGTGTGTGCAGGGGCAGGGTCAGGGGACCTGGGATGGGGGCAGGGATGACCAGGGTTGAGAGGAGTCTCAGGAGAGTGGGAGGGAGGGTGAGGGTCCAGGGTGGGATAGATTTATAGAGTGCAGGGAGTGTGGTATGTGGGAGGACTTTAGTGCAACAGGGCTAACGTGTACGTTTGAGGAGGCACAGGAGGATAGCTTTGTGTACACGTGTGGGAGGTGCAGGAGGGTGGAGACCCCAGAGCTACAGTTGGCAGCCCTGAAGTTTGAGTTGGAAGAGGCTAGGGACAGGGCCAGGGCTGTGGAGGGCAGTGAGGTGAGGCAGGGGGTGGTGGGAGGGAGGAGGCGAGACAGATAGCAGGCTGTAGTGTCGAGGAGGAGATTAGGGAAGGAGGGGAGGGGTTAGCGGAGGGTAGGGCCAGGGCTGTGGAGGGCAGTGAGGTGGGGCAGGGGGGTGGTGGGAGGGAGGAGGTGAGACAGGCAGCAGGCTGTAGTGACGAGGGGGAGAGTAGGGAAGGAGGGGAGGCTTTAGCACAGGTAGCAGAGAGTAGTGAGGAGGAGGGGAGGGGAGAGAGGGTTAGACAGGCAGTAGTGGTGGGAAATAGTATTGTAAGGAGGGTAGACCCGGCTTTCTGTAGGCAGGATAGAGGGAATAGGGTTAGGGTGTGTTTACCAGGGGCGAAGATTAGGGATGTGGAGGAGCGTATAGAGGGGTTAGTCAGGTTTAGTGGGGAGTGTCCGAGGGTGGTGGTACAGGTAGGGACTAACGACCTAGCGGACAGAGATGAGGGTGGAGGAAGGGGCAGGGTGGGAACAGAGATAGTGCTGGGGAGGTACAAGAGGCTGCTAGACAGGTTAGGGCAGTTAGACTGTGAGCCTCTAATGATGGGGATTTTGCCCAGGTGTAGAATGAGTGGGTGGGAAGCTAGCACGATTGTAGCGATAGATAGGCAGCTGGGAGGGTTGTGCAGGGAGAGAGGGTTTGCCTTCAGGGATGTGTGGGAGGACTTTGTAGGCAGGAAGGAGATGTATGCGTGGGAAGATTTGCACCCGAGCCAGATAGGAGGAGACAGGTTAGGGCAGGTGTATAGTGAGTGGGTGCAACAGCAGCAGGAAAAAGTAGGGAACCCAGCACCCATTCAAGAGGCTTGGACTGGCAGGGAGGGATGAGGAAAGAAAGCAGAAAGGAAGGACCAGGGATCAAGGATTAGAGTGGGGTATGTAAACTGCAGAGGAGTTAGAGGAAAGTTGGTAGATAATTGCATGGTAGCTGAGGAGGAAGATTTTGATGTAGTGGCCCTGACAGAGACACATTTAAGGGGAGGAGAACAGGATCAATTAGATATACCTGAGGGGTATAACTTCACAGGAAGAGGGAGGGCAGTAGGGCAGAGAAATGGAGGAGGGGTAGGCTTTCTCATTAAGAAGGGAGTGAAGTGGCACAGGGTTGGGATCGGAAGATGATGAGAGCAGTGAGATTAGGAACGAGATACAGTAGATAGGAATAGAGTCACAGAGGAGTAAGATAGCACTAGGGGTAGTATATGTAGGCAGAGAGGGATTACCAGAGGAATGGAACGACCAAGTGTATGAGCAGTTAAGAACACATGTCAACAGTGTACAGGAGCAGGGATACCAGGTCATGGTTGTGGGGGACTTCAATGGTCACATAAGAGATGAATTAGATGGGATTGATGGAGGGGATAGAGACCAAAACAGGAATGGCAGGAGGCTACTTAGCTTCTCTAGAGAGTTTGGGCTACAGATTTTGAATAGGGACATGCAGTGTAAAGGAAAGTGGACATGGGGTGCAGGTGACAGGAGATCAATCATAGACTGTGCTGGTAGACGAGAGAATATTCAGGGATATTGAGACATGAAGCATTGATGAGGAAGGGCATATGGATATTTGAAGTGACCATAATTGGATAGTTGTGAATCTTAGGTGTGTGAAGAAAGAGAAGAACCAAGGGGGCATCAAATGGGTGTGGTGTGTTGGTAAGGATACTGACTGGGAGGCATACAGACAAAGACTACATGATGAGCTGAAGGGGTGGGAGGAACGGTGGGTGGAGAATGAATCAGTTGATATTCAGGGGATGGCTGATGACATGAGGAGAGTAATATTTGAGGTTGCAAAGGACGTAATGGGAAGGAAAAGAGTACCAGTAGAGAAGAAAGGGTATATCATAGATGCAGAGATAAAGAGTGCAATTAAAAATAGGAAGGTTAAAAATAAAGCTTGGAGGTTTGCTAGGAAATATAGACAGCAGAATGAAATAGCTAAGGCTGAGGAGGAGTATAAGGAGGCAAGAATGATCGTACAGGAGATGAAGACACAGAGAAGGATAAAGAAGAATGATGAGATGACGAAAAGGGTTCTGTCAGGTGGAGGTGATTCATCAGCAGTTTTTTGGAAACAGGTGTTGAGAAGGAAGAGAGTAGGAATTGACAAGCTTAAACATAAAGGCAAAGTAGTAGAGGAGGCGAAGGATATAGTAGCGGCATTGCAGGAACACTGGGATGAAATTAATGACCCACAGTGGGGAGCGGGGGAGCCACCCAGTGGTAGAGTAGAAGCAGGACCTGACAGGTGGGAATAGGAACTGTGCAAGAGAATTGAGAGAGTAGAGATTGAAATAGCAGTGGACAGGTTGAAAGTAGGAAAATCCCCAGGCCAGATGGGGTACTAAATGAGTTTATAAAGAAAGGTCCGGAAAAATTGTGGGAGAGTGTGAAATTTCTGTTTAATTTGGTTATTGAAAGAAAGGAAGCCCCAAGAGAATGGAGGGAGCTGAAGATAGCATACATCCCGAAGAAAGGATCAGTGGATAACCTAGATCAGTGCGGAGGGATAGCATTAGCCTCAAATATAGGAAAGATTTTTGCACGAGTAATGTACATGAGACTGGGGAGAGTTGCGGAGAGGGAGGGTTTCTTAGGAGAGATTCAGAATGGTTTCAGACCAGGCAGGAGGGTTGTCGATCATGTGTTTACATTATTACAGGTGCTAGAGATAGCAAGGAAAAGGAAAAGAAGGGTATACATGGCCTTCCTTGATGACTGCGGAAAGCTTATGACAGGGTTTGGAGAAATGCACTGTGGGCTAAAATGGAAGGGCTGGGCTTTGGAGGTGGCTTTCTGGAAGTTTTAAAGGCTCTGTATGCAGATATGAATTGTAGTCTCAGTATAGGAGATGTGGAAACTCACGGGGCATGGTTAGACATCGGGCTAAAACAAGGTTGTGGGTTATCACCGATTTTGTTTGCTATATACATGAGAGAACAGGGAACTGAGCTGTTAGAGAGCAATAAAGGAGTAACAATAGGAGGAGAAAAGATACCAGGGTTGTTCTTCGCTGATGACATTGTGTTAATGGCAGATACAGGTAGAGAGTTACAGGAACTTTTGAGGATAGCAGGGGACTATGGAGAAAAGTGGAAATTCGAGTTTAGTGAGAAGAAAAGTCAGGTCATGGTCTCAGGGCAGAAGAGGAGACAGGATGAAAAATGGATGGTAGGAAAGCTTAGGATACTAGAGGGTCAAGAGAAAGTCATTAGAATTGGAGAGGGTGAGGAGTACGAATATTGAAGGGTGAACATTAAGGTCACTGGACAGGGAATGTTTAAGTACCATGTTGAGAAAATCAGACAGAAGGTGAATAGAGCGAAAGGTATGATAAAGGTCACGGCAGGGAACAGCTTCAATAGATCATTCACAGGAAGGGTGCTGTGGGAACGTGTAGCCATACCTGGGATATTGTATGGGGTAGATGTAATAGCCATTAGTGAAAAGGATATTGAATGGATGGAGAAGGCACAGAGGGAGATGGGGAAATGGGTGCTTGGGGCACCACTGTGTGTAGCAACAGAGGCTGTGTTGGGAGAGTTGGGATGGTTACCAATAAGAGATAGAATAGCTAAGGCTAGGCTAGGCTATTGGGGATATTTGCAACAGGTGAATGAAGAAAGATGGTGCAGGAAGGTGTACATGGAGGCTGTTAGTGAAAAGACAAAATGGGTTCAAGAAATAGACAAGTTAGCTGAGAAATATGAGTTGAAAGGGCCAGATGAGATTGAAGTGGCGTGGAAATCCTATATAGGAAAGGTGATTCAAGAGAAACATGTGGAGCAGTGGAAAAGAGGGGTTGAGGAAAAAACCACGCTGAAAGCATATAGAGCTGTGGAAAAGCCAGTGAAGACTAAATGTTGGGATGGTAGCAAGGGTTCTAGACTGTTATTTCAGGGCAGAGCAGGAGTGATCAATCTGGAGAAGAGAAAACAGAAGTGGACGAATGGGAGTGATGGGAAGTGCAGGGTGTGTAGGGAGGATGTGGATGAGACCATTGATCATATGATGACATGGTGTACAGGCTATAGTGCACTTAGAGACCAGCTGTTTGTACAATGGAGAACAAGAGATGGGCAGTGTAAAAGCTTAGAGCAAATAAGGGACATGGCACTGAATGATAGGTTAGCATGGATACTAGGATTGAAGGGCGATTTTCCAGGAAGTAGAATTGGTTTAGAGTCAGTGAAAGGCTTGGTGCAGTGCTGGGAGAGTAGGAATAATATCTTAGGATTAGTCACGGAAGAGAATAGAGGGCAAACTTAGCAAGGGAAGGGAGAAGGTAGCCCTTATTAGGGCTCCCATGACCCTGCCAGGTGGCATCATCAGCAGGGGCTGTGGGCATGCCGAGCGCAAAGTTGCGACAGTGGGATAGGGCTTTGCTTGCTTTTTTTTTCTTTTTCTCGTACTAAAGGCCACCTGACTAGCTACTATTTAAAGCTTGTCAGGACCGCGGCAGATAAGTGGAGCGCCACAGAATATTATTATATGGCTAGAAGGAGGGGCCTTATTGGTAGGTCACTGGGATTAGTATGACTAATTTGTAAGGGTGACAACTGGTCAGAGCACATGGGGAGACATTTGATTTTCTGTTGGAAAATCAGACTGTTCTAATTATGATTTAATTCAGCTCTTCCATCCAGTAGACTGGTAGCCAATATAAGACAGACATCATAACAGTTTACGTCATAATATGGTTATGTTATCCATACACCTGATCATGGAATCTTGCCCTTTAAAAGGCTTACTTAAATCTCACACAGTATTCAGTTTCTGGTGAATCACAGAGCAGAGTTGAAACGGAGACAAGCTGTCTATAACTTGTACTGTAAACATATACATGTATGTTTACCCTGGGGTTGAACAGAACTGGCTTGTCAGATGAGTCCAGCTATGGAAGAAACTAGTCAGGCATTTTGGCACATCATGGATCTGCTTTCATCAACACTTGCCTTGTCTTTTTATAGCATACCCGTATATCAGTTATATATGACCAATTTACTGACTACAGCAAGCATTATGACTTGTCTATCTTGGAACCAAATTTGTTATTCAGTATGTCAAAAATAGCAGATGTACTTTGCTCTAATCTTGTGTGTTAGTACTTCACTGTGGCCGTATTCACAAAGAATCTGATCCTGACTTTGATCCTAAAATTAAATTGATGCACTTTTAATCCTGAACTACTTGATCTGTTGCCAAATATACATATATGAATCAGAATTTCCAGGAATGTATAGGCTGTGTTCTGGTCTACAATACAAACTCTTGTTTCCGACATTTTCATTTAATTAAAGTAATTAGTTGAATCCAGTACTTTATCTTTTAAGCGGTATCCAAATCTGGATCAATTTAAGATTAAGCCATAATCCTGAAATGTTAATCATATACTTTGTACAAGGGCCATAAAATAGAGAATGGTTCAAACTTTTATTGTTCGTGTGACCTGGGATTAAAGAATGTAGGATTAAAAGTTGATTTTAATTTAAATCCTCAATTTCTCATAAGAGAAAAATTCTTTGCGAATATGGCTGCAGAGGAATAGATGAAGTGGGCAAACTGAGGGGTGACACCAAAGGGAGGGGCAGGTGCATGATGCTGAATATTGACAGTTTTTAGCTCAGTTGACCACATGTCACAAAACTGACAGCATCCCTTATGTCTGTCCGTGTGTCAACTTTTGCTTGTGAACATGATACAGGCCACAGTTTTCAAGTCAACTCCACATAACTTTCAGGACTTATTAAGGGTATAAAACTCTAGGTTGAGTTTGATATTGGTGGCACCACCTACATTATTATGTAATGTATGGGCCAAAATATGAAAATGTTGAGAAAGATATTTTTCAGAGTTTTTAGTGTAAGAATGTTGATCAGATTAATGACAAAATGCATTGAAATTTGGTTGCGCCACCTGCAGTATAATGAAAGATACAGACCAAAATGTGATGAAAACAGATTAACTTCAATAGTTTGAGAGAGAAGGGCTAATGACACCAAATATAGCACAGATGTGTGTCATGTTTAGAAGTTTGATACTGCCTTATGTGGATGACCTTGACCTATTTTCTCAATCTCTCACGTTCACACAGGGAATAAGATTCATGTTTTTTTAACTTAGCTGACTTGTCAGAAGCTGAGCTTATCTTATGGTCCATTGTTCCTCGTCAACAATCCACTTCTTCCCCAAAACTGTCAGCCAGATTCACTTCAAACTTGGTGGCAATGTACCTTGGCTGGGTCTCTGCCAAATTTGTTCAATTGGTCACGCTCAAGTGATTTTTGGCTCAGCTGACTTGTCAGTCAGCTGAGCTTTTGTGAGGGTCTGTCGTCCGTCTTCCTTCCCTCCCTTCCTTCCTTCCTTCCTTCCTTCCTTCCTTCCTTCCTTCCTTCCTTCCTTCCTTCCTTCCTTCCTTCCTTCCTTCCTTCCTTCCTTCCTTCCTTCCTTCCTTCCTTCCTTCCTTCCTTCCTTCCTTCCTTCCTTCCTTCCTTCCTTCCTTCCTTCCTTCCTTCCTTCCTTCCTTCCTTCCTTCCTTCCTTCCAGTACAGTGGAAGAGGTGGCTTTCAGCCAATACCTTAGTACACTTTACCTCATAACACCTCTAGTCAATTTTATGGTGCTAAAAGTTGTAATACTATTTACCTGTTTATACCAATGTCAGTATGGTGGAATAGTATATGAAGCTTTTAAGTTTCAAAGGAGATGTCCGTCGTCGTCTGTTTGTCCACAATTCACATTTTCGACTTCTGCTCTAAAACCCTAGGCCAGATCCACTTCAAACTTGGTGGGGATGTGCCTTGGGTGGATGTCTACCAAGTTTGTTCAAATGGTCACGGTCCAGTGATTTTCGGATTTTTAATGAATTTTTCGCTCAGCTGACTTCTCAGTCAGCTGAGCTTTGGTGAGGGTCTGTCGTCCATCTGTCCACAATTCACATTTTCGACTTCTCAAAAAACGTTGGCCAGATCCACTTCAAACTTGGTGGGGATGTGCCTTGGGTGGGTCTCTGCCAAGTTTGTTCAAATGGTCAGGGTCCAGTCATTTTTGGATTTTTGATGAATTTTTTTTTGTTCTTTTTTGGGCAAATCTTAAAAATCTTCTTCTCCGAAACCGCTCACCCATTTACTTTGATATCACACAGGAACACTCCTTGGGACATCTAGTTCTTAATTTGTTCACCCGGTGGCGCTGCCATTTTTTTTCTCATTTTTACCTCAGCTGACTTGTCAGTCAGCTGAGGTTTTTTGAGGGTCCGTCGTCCGTCCGTCCGTCATCCATCGTCCGTCCGTCGTCCACAATTCACATTTTGGACTTCTTCTCAAAAACCGTCAGCCAGATTCACTTCAAACTTGGTGGAAATGTGCCTTGGGTGGGTCTCTACCAAGTTTGTTCAAATGGTCACGGTCCAATGATTTTTGGATTTTTAATGATTTTTTTTTGTTCTTTTTTTGGGTAAATCTTAAAAAATCTTCTTCTCCGAAACCGCTCACCCAATTGCTTTGATATCACACAGGAACACTCCCTGGGACTCCTAGTTCTTAATTTGTTCACCAGGTGGCGCTGCAATTATTTCCTAATTTTTTATGAATTTTTGTGTGTTATAGCTATTTTCGACTTCTTCTCCAGAACCATCTCTCAGATTAAGCTGAAACATGGTGGATATATTCCTTGTAGAAGGGTCAAACAAAGTTGTTCACTATGTGGGAATGCTGCGGATTCCTGATTTTAAACGATTTTTTCAATTCTGGTACTTGTCGGTCAATGCAGCTTTCCTATTGATTACTATGGAAGTCAATGGGCAATCTAATGCTAATTCACATTTTTGACTTCTTCTCCAAAACCATCATCCAGATTAACTTCAAACTTGGTAGCAATGTACCTTGGGTGGGTTTCTACCAGTATTGTTCACATGGTCATGTTCCAGTGATTTTTGGAATTTTAATGATTTTTTTTTTTTTTTTTTTTTGTACAAATCTGAAAAAATCTTCTTCTCTGAAACTGCTTACCCAAATGCTTTGATATCACACAGGATCACATCTAGGGACTCCTTGTTGTTAATTTGTTCACCAGGTGACGCTGCAGTTTTTTTCTAATTTTTTGTGAATTTTTGTATGTTATAGCTATTTTCGACTTCTCCGGGACCGCCACTCAGATTAAGATTACACGTGGTGGATATGTTCCTAATGGAAGGGCCAAACAAAGTTGTTCACTGTGTTTGAATGCTGCGGATTCCTGATTTTTAATGATTTTTTCAGTTCAGCTCCTTTGGGGTAAATGCACCTTTCCTATTGATTACCATGTAAGTTAATGGGCATTCTAATGCTAACTTACATTTTCGACTTCTTCTCCAAAACCATCTTCCAGATTTACTTCGAACTTGGTGGCAATGTACCTTGGGTGGGTGTCTACCAGGTTTGTTCCAATGGTCATGTTCCAATGAATTTGGATTTTTTTATAATTTTTTTTTTCAAAAATCTCTACAAAAGTTTTAATAGGAAAGTTTAACATGGGAATTTCTTGTAATGGTCATAACTTTAATAACATTGACCAGATTTACTTCAAACTTGGTGGGGATGTGCCTTGGGTGGATCTCTACCAAGTTTGTTCAGTTGGTCACGCTTTATTGATTTTTTGATTTTTTATGATTTTTTTTGTTTTGTTTTTTGGGACAAACCTTATAAACTCCTCTGCTCTGAAACAGCTCACCCAATTGCTTTGATATCGTACATAGACACTCCCAGGGACACCTAGTTCCCAATTTGTTCACCATGTGGTGCTGCAATTTTTTTTTTATGAATTTTTGTATGGTTTTGCTATTTTTCACTTGTTGTCAGAACCGTCCCTCAGATTAAGCTGAAATGTGATGGATATATTGTTGTGGAAGGGTCAAACAGTTGTTTACTAGGTGGCACTGCTTTGGATTCCTGATTTTTAAGGATTTTCAATTCGGGTACTTGTCGTTCGATGCAGCTTTCCTATTGATTACTATGTAAGTCAATGGGCATTCTAATGCTAATTTACAGGACAACTGACACAAAATTTACTGTTTACTTGAGAACTTGATATCTGTTTTGAGTTAGCTACACATGTTAATTATTCTGTATGAAGGTCATGCTGAGACAGTACATGAATGACCTTGACCTCGTTTGTGGGGTCACAGTGCAACATACATGAATTTTACTCTTCATTATAACTTGAGAACTACTTGAACTTTGATGTTGCACATGTAAGTGTTCTTCTATAAAGGTCAGACTTACTCAGAACATGGTGTCCTTGATCCTTTCCTAAGTTCATAGAGCTGCAAGTGTGATGAATATCAAGATCAGCTGAGGCACGGGCTGTTCACACAGCCCTCTTGTTTATGAATTTTTGTGTTTATAGCTATTTTCGACTTCTTCTCCAGAACCGTCACTTAGATTAAAATGAAACATGGTAGATATGTTCCTTGTAGAAGGGTCAAACAAAGTTGTTCACTATGTGGGAATGCTGCGGATTCCTGATTTTTGACGATTTTTTCATTTTGGGTACTCGTCGGTCAATGCAGCTTTCCTATTGATTACTGTGGAAGTCAATGGACATTCTACTGCTAATTCACATTTTGGACTTCTCCAAAAAAACGTCATCCATATTAACTTCAAACTTGATGGCAATGTACCTTGGGTGAGATTCTACCAGGTTTGTTCAAATGGTCATGCTCCAGTGATTTTTGGATTTTTAATGAATTTTTTTGTTCTTTTTTTGACAAATGTTAAAAATCTTCTCCGAAATCGCTTAGCCAATTGCTTTTTTGATATCACACAGGAAGACACCTAGGGACTCTTAGTTCTTAATTTGTTCACCAGGTGGCACTGCAAATTAAAAAAAAAATTTGTGATTTTTTTTTTTTTGTGTTATAGCTATTTTCAACTTCTTCGCCAGATCCGTCACTCAGATTAAGCTTAAAGGTGGTGGATATGGTCCTTGTGGAAGGGTAAAAAAATGTCGTTCACTATGTGGGAATGCTGCGTATTCCTGATGTTTAACGATTTTTTCAATTCGGCTCCTTTTCGGTAAATGCAGCTTTCCTATTGATTACCATGTAAGTTAATGGGCATTGTAATGCTAATTTACATTTTCGGCTTCTTCTCCAAAACCGTCATCCAGATTTACTTCAAACTTGGTGGGGATATACCTTGGGCGAGTGTCTACCAGGTTTGTTCCAATGAATTTTAGATTTTTTCATGATTTTTTTTCAAAAATCGTTACAAAAGTTTTAATAGGAAAGTTTAACACGGGAATTTCTTATAATGGTTATAACTTAAATAATTTTGGCCAGATTTACTCCAAACTTAGTGGGGATGTGCATTGGGCAGATCTCTACCAAGTTTGTTCAAATGGTCACGCTCTATTGATTTTTTGATTTTTTATGATTTTTTTTTGTTTTTTGGGACAAACCTTATAAACTCCTCTGCTCTGAAACAGCTCACCCAATTGCTTTGATATCGTACATAGACACTCCCAGGGACACCTAGTTCCCAATTTGTTCACCAGGTGGCGCTGCAATTTTTTCTAATTTTTTAATGTTTTTTTTTGTGTGGTTTTGCTATTTTTCACTTGTTCTCAGAACGGTCACTCAGATTAAGCTGAAATGTGATGGATGTGTTCTTGTGGAAGGGTCAAACAAAGTTGTTTACTAGGTGGTACTGCTTTGGATTCCTGATTTTTAAGGATTTTTTTTCAATTCGGGTACTTATCGGTCGATGCAGCTTTCCTATTGATTACTGTGCAAGTCAATGGGCATTCTAATGCTAATTCACAGGACAACTGACACGAAATTTACTGTTTACTTGAGAACTTGAGATCTGTTTTGATTTAGTACCGTGATGCTGCACATGGTAATGTTTCTGTATGGAGGTCATACTTAGACAGCACATGAATGACGTTGACCTCGTTTCTGGGGTCACGGTGCAACATACATGAATTTTGCTCTTCATTATAACTTGAAAACTACTTGAACCTTGATGTTTCACATGTTAGTAGTGTGATGAATGTCAAGATCAGCTGAGCATGGGCTGTTCACACAGCCGTCCTGTTCATGATTTTTTGTGTGTTAGTGCTATTTTTGACTTCTTCAGAACCGTCACTCAGATTAAGCTGAAACATGGTGCATATGTTTCTTGTACAGACGGGTCAAACAAAGGTGTTCACTAAGTGGCAGTGCTGTGGATTCCTGATTTTTAACAATTTTTCAAATCGGGTATTATCGGAAAATGTGCCTTTCCTATTGATTACTATTGTGTTTGTGTCTTTTTGCCCAGAACCACTTCGTAGGAGTCATTACCCTATTTGGCAGTTTGAACTCTTTACTCTCGATAAGCTAACCTGTATACATATGGAATTACTATTGTCCATATTGCACACGTTCCTATGTAAAATTTTGACATAGGCATATCAGCTCAAATAAATTAAAGGGTCTTCAGCAGGTAACTACTCAACATATTTCGGAGCCTATTACCCGTATGTAAGTCAATGGGCATGCTAATGCTAATTCACATTTTCAAGTTCTTCCTCATAACCGTCAACCAGATTGACTTCAAACTTGGTGGCAATGTACCTTGGGTGGGTTTCTATCAGGTTGTTCAAAATAATGGTCATGCTCCAGTGATTTTTGCATTTTTAATGGATTTTTTTTTGTCCTTTTATTTTAGACAAAACTTACAAAATCTTTTTCTCCACAGCTGAACACCCAAGTGCTTTGATATTACATAAGAACATCCTAGGGACTCATAGTTCTTAATTTGTTCACTAGGTAGTGCTGCACTTTTTTTCAAATTTGTTATGAATTTTTGCGTGTTTCCGTTACTTGTGACGTCTTTTCCAGAACTGTCTCTCAGTTTAAATTGAAACTTTGTGGATATGTCTCTTGTGAACGGATCAAGCAAAGATGTTCCCTAGGTAGCACTGCTGTGGATTCCAGATTTTTAACCATTTTTTTCAATTAGGGGACTTGCATGTAAATGCATCTTTTCTATTGCTTACCATGCAAGGCAATGGGCATTCTAATGGTCATTCACATTTTAGACTTCTCTGAAGAAACTGTCTGTCAGATTGACTTCAAACTTGGTGGCCATATACTTTGGGTGGGTCTCTACTAAGTGTGTTCAAATGGTCATGCGCCGGTGATTTTTGGAATTTTTATGATTTAATTTTTGAAAAATCTTTAAAAAAGTTTGAGTTTAAGTTTAACATGGGAATTTCTTGTAATGGTTATAACTTAAGTAATTTTTGCCAGATTTGTGCCAAACTTGGTAGTGATGTACCTTTTATAAGAGTATAACTGTTTTGTGCAAGTGGACATGTTCCAGTGGTGTTTGGACCTTGACCTCATTCCCAAGGTCACAGGACAACTGACACGAAGTTTACTGTTCACTTGAGACCTGTTTTGAGTTAGGACCTCAATGTTGCACATGTATGTTAATGTCTCTCTATGAAGGTCATGCTTAGACAGTACATGAGTGACCTTGGCCTCCTGGGGTCACAGTGCTACATGCTTGAACTTCACTCTTCACTATAACTCGAGAACTACTTGAACTGGGACCTTGATGTTGCACAAGTGACATGTATGTTAGTGTTCTTCTATAAAGGTCAGAATTACTCAGTACATGGGTGACCTTGATCCTATGCCAAGTTCACAGAGCTGCAGGTGTGATGAATGTCTAAGTCAGCTGAGCATGGGCTGTTCACACAGCCCTCTTGTTTTATGATTTTTTTGTGTGTTATTGCTATCTTTGACTTCTTCTCCAGAACTGTCACTCAGATTAAGTTGAAACTTGGTGGATATGTTCCTTGTGGAAGGGTTAAACAAAGCTGTTCACCAGGAAGGAATGTTGTGGATTCCTGATTTTTAACAATTTTTTTTTTTCAGTTGGGAATTTGTCGGTAAATGCACCTTTGTTATTGATTACTATGTATTTGGGCATACTAATGCTAATTCACATTTTCAACTTCTTCTCCATAACCATCAACCAGATTGACTTCAAACTTGGTGGCAATGTACCCTGGGTGTGTCTCTACCAAGTTTGTTCACTGCTCGCGCTAAAGTGATTTTTGTACTTTTTTTATGAATTTTTTTATATTTTTTTTTGAGGGGGAGCAAATCCGGCAAAACCTTCTCCAAAACCGCTCAACCAAATGCTTTGATATCACACAGGAACACTCGGCAGGGCTTCTAGTTCCTAAATTGTTTGCCAGGTGGTGCTGCAATTTTCTATTTTTTAATGATTTTTTGTGTGTTTTTACTATTTTCAACTTCTCCAGAACCGTCACTCAGATTGAGCTGAAACTTGGGTAGAGATGTTTCTTGTGGAAGGGTCAAACAAAGTTATTCACTAGGTGGCACTGCTGTAGATTCCTGATTTTTAATGATTTTTTTAATTTGGGTACTTACCGATATTATGTGCACCTTTCCTATTGATTACTATGTAAGTCAATGGGCGTTCTAAAGCTAATTCACATGTTCAACTTTTTCTCCTTAACCAGATTGACTTTAAACATGGTGGTAATGTACCTTGGGTGAGTCTCTGCCTGGTTGGTTCCAATGGTCATGCTGCAGTGATTTTTGGATTTTTTGTGATTGTTTTTTTTTTTTCTCTTTTCTTTTTTCGGCAAATCTTAAAAAATCTTCTCTGAAACCACCAACCCAATAAGTTTGATGTCACATAGATACAGTCCTCAAGACTCTTAATTTTTAATTTATTCAACAGGTGGCGCTGCAATTTTTTTACTTTTTTCGTGATATTTTGTATGTTTTTGCTATTTTTGACGTATTCTCCAGAACCGTCACTGAGATTAAGCTGAAAGTTGGTGGATATATTCCTTGTGAAAGGGTGACACAAATTTGTTCACTAGGTGGCACTGCTGTGAATTGCTGATTTTTAACATTTTTTTTTCAATTCGGGCACTTATTAGGAAATGTACCTTTTCTATTGATAACTAGGTAAGTCATTGGGCATTTTAATGCTAATTCATATTTTCGACTTCTTCTCTGAAACTGTCATCCAGATTGGCTTCAAAAATGATGGCAATGTACCTTGGGTGAGTCTTTCCCAAGTTTGTTCAAATGGTCATGCTTCAGTGAGTTTTGAATTTTTTGTCAATTTTTTTTGTTATTTTTGGGGGGCAAATCTTTTGAAAATCTTCTGAAACTGCTCACCCAATTGCTTTGATATCACACAGGAACACTCCTAGGGACTCCTAGCTCTTATTTGTTCATCAGGTGGCACTGCAATTTTAGCTGACTTGCTTGTCAGAATGGGTTTTTAAGAGGCTCAGTCATCATTTGTAGAAATACTTCTATATGTTATATGCACTCAGCCAAAGCTCAACACAGGTCTATTCAGTTGCAACCTTGATTTTGTGGGACAAGCTTAGGTCAGCTGAGCACGGGCTGTTTTAACACAGCCCTCTAGTTATCTATCTGTCTGTTTCTTTGTACATGTATCTTCAGAACTTTTAGACACAGCGTACATGGTACCGTATGTGAAACATGACTTGCCTGACAATGCAGAAGCCATAGACCCAACATCTTGAATCTAATCTAATATACTGGTACACGTTAATTTTCCCCAGTCATTAATTTTTGTGCATTGATTAAAAACAATTTATTGTTTCATAGAAGTTACTTCCCAAATCACTGAAGATGGGTGGACCAGATGTTTTTTATACAGACAGGTTATTGTCATCTTGTTGTGGACAAAATTCCATGTTTTTATTTTACCAAATGGTATTGCTTACAAAAAAAAAAGGGGGGGGGGTAATTTTGTTCATAGATGTGAAGTTCCTTATTTGTATGAGTGTCAAATGTCGAAAGGGTTCATTCATATTGGGGGGGGGGACACTTGCCGTTGACAAGTTTTACAAAACATTTATATCAGTTTGGGATGCCCAAACCTCCCACAGAAATGGGTTGTGTCTCAGGGGCAAGGTCTGACATTTCATGTGATGGATTGCAGAATAGAGAATTCACAGTAATACAACTGTATTAAGACCGCATAATGAAACACCAAATCTGGTAGATCTAATCAGTTCACCTCCATCTTGAGCTTAAAGTTCACCATTAACCAGAAATATAACCTTAAGATGAATCCATTGAATATATGTTAACTGCCATTTGATGACATCTATTGAGTCAAATTCATTGTTCAGATTGCTTCATAAATATGTAACATGGCAACTGGGCATGCATTCTTTATCAATATGCCTTTTGTACAGGTGAGATATATTTAGTCATAAGGGTTAAATAAGGTTAAATGGTTCATAATGAGGTTGATATTTCCATCACTGACACAATGTAACTCACCTAAGTAGATAGAGAAGAGATCATTACCATCATTATGTACAGACCACATGTACTTTTGCAGTCATTGACTCATTCCCTGCCAAGTTTATTCTAACATTTTAAAACCTGTATTTGTATAATTTATATGTAAACTTGAAGATTGTGTAAATTCTACAATTACATGTAAACTGATGAAAAAAATATGAAGATTGGCTTCTTGATTAATTTGCTTAATGGATAGTACTAAATTAATTGTATATGACATTGGACTTAGGGGAAAATAATACATTATCTAGGTGCTGCATGCACATAAAACAGCTAACTTATATTACAAGTCCATACCAGTAGTATCAAGTTAAGGGAAGAAGTGTTTAAAGGGCAACTTACATGCCCTGTAAACAGTGTAATGTGAAAGGGCAATGGATTGCACACAGCCACATTCTTCTGTCTTCTTGAAGGTGTGATACTTTACAAGATTTATTGTTTCTTGTATTAAAATACTCGGATCCTTCTGTTGCTTTTAAAAAATTCGAATAGTTTGCTAAAAAAAAATAAACAAATAGGTAAAAATTGCTTGTAAAAGGTGCAAATCATTTTGCTCTTCTTTCATCCATCCAAGTCAGTGCTGACTTGAAATTAAACTTATTTCTGTGTTGGTAGATACAAAGAGTTAAACATGTCCATCAGGGAATTTAAAGGATATAGACAACTGGGTAATTGAATCACAATCATATTGTGGTGGTTTGTCTGCCTGGGGCTGTTAGACATGCAGGGTTCAGAATATAGGTGAGTACATGGTCATCGTGAATGGTCTCTTTCATAATCTTCAAGGTTTTTTTGTTTTTGTTTTTCGCAATGAGGAAATGCCAGATTTTAATTTTTTTCTTATGCAAGCTCAAGATTTGCAACACATCATGCAAAATGATCCCCATTCTGTGGACTGTGGTTTGATGTGATAGTTTTGTGTGGATAGGCACATCAACCTTTTCTTGTTCCTTTCGACACTCATCCAGTAACTGGAGCACATATCTGCATAGTCCACAAATGAAACATGTTTCTTTCTTTTTTTTTTTTTTTTTTTTTTTTTTTATAGTTTACATGATACGGACAAGATCAACAATAGGAGGCATGATGAAACTGAAAAAAAAGCTCCAGTTATTCAAGATCAAAATTTTAGCAGTAATTTGTTTGACATGGGTCATATTTTTAGGTCAGGTTCAATTTGACAGGATTGTCTGGATAGCATAATTTTATTCTAATGTGATCAACTGGACTGTAATGTGAAAAATGATTTTTAGCCGTGCATTTTAATGTGTTCAAATTGCAATGTTCATAATTCTTTGCTATTCTAGAATTTTCTTTTGATGTTCTGTTACTTGTACCTCAGTGTAACTTCATAGGAGTATAATATGGTTTTGCAATGTACACACATATATACATATAAGCACACTAAAAAATTTATTGAAGAAAAAAAAAGAGTAATTGAAAATGTTATACATGATCACAATTTTTGTAGAAAAATATTGTATACAGGGATTCTGAGTTCAAGGTTTTATCTGCTGCAGATCCTCGAAACGCTGATCAGTCAAATCATTATGTGCACAGAAAGGTATTTTTTTTACCTGACAAGGAATTGAAATTATATAACTGTGGATGCATGTAGGCATAAGAGAAACAAGGCATTATAGAAATTATTTGAAAAGTAGAGATACTGTATGTGATTGTCATTTATATGTATGTATATATATATATATATATATATATATATATATATATATATATATATATATATATATATATATATACATATGTATATACATATACAATGAAACCTCATTATGATGACACCATCTGTTCGCTGACTATATCGGATAAATGAATCACATAACATAGAAAATGTATTTTTTGTTCCTGAAAATGTGTGTTGTTAAGTAAATATTGTCAGATATCTGAGTAACGTTGTGATGAGTTTAGACTGTGTATGTATGTATGTATGTATGTATGTATGTATGTATGTATGTATATGTAAATATATCGTGTTCTAAACATTTTATGATAAATTGTAGATATATGTTAATCTGTTGGATGGTGGAAGCCTGAACCACCAACATATTTATATATATTAACAGGCTTATTACCATCAGTGTGTTGGATCACGGAGATTAAGAACAGACATGGACCAATGCAGCCCAGGACTACAGCTAATGCAGCCAGGACCCCAACCATGTAATGTACCAGATATTGTCTCATTAAATTTTGCCCTTTAATATTTGAATTCCATTGCATTGAAGCAGTGTCTTTACTGGTAGAATTGCCCTACTTTTGTAAGATTTTTGGTTGTTTTGTTTTTAGTCCCCCCCCCCCCCCCCCACTTGGTGGGGGACTATAGGTTTGCACCTCGTCCGTCCGTCCGTCCTTCCGTCCATCCGTCCGAAGCTTCTCCGGGCCATATTTCCAACACCATAACACGCACAGCTACCAAATTTTATGTGTTTGTATGTCCTAGGATAGAGGTGTATGGTGTGCCAAAAGTAGGTCACTAGGTCAAATATCTGGGTCACAGAATACATATGTATGAAAAATCTTGTCCGGGCCATAACTTTTTTGTCCTTTTACTTAGAGTCATGAAATGTTACACAAATGTGAAGCTTAGTCTAAGAAAATGTCATAAAGCAAAACTAGGTCACTAGGTCAAATATTTGGGTCACCACGATATGTAAATATACAGAAACAAATTTTGTCCGGCACATATCTTCCCTATATTAATGCTACCTCTTCAATTTTTTTATGGTGGGTAGACCTTAGGTAGCAGCTGTGCATAGGCATTGTTTTGTGTGGCTAATTACTTGCATTAATTAATTATTTAACAAAGTTCGTTAAGCAAGACAAATTTTGTCCGGGCCATATCTTATAAACTATTAATGCTAGCCCTTTGAATTTTTTATGGTGTGTAGACCTTAGGTAGTAGGTGTGCATACGCATTGTTTTCTGTGGCTAATTACTTCCATTAATTAATTAATTAACGAAGTTCATTAAGCAAGCTCAAGATACAATACAAATTTTGTCCGGGCCATATCTTCTGAATTATTGATGCCAGCCCTTTGATTTTGTTTATGGTGGGTAGACCTTAGAGGGGATATGGTAATGGGCACCGTCCGTGTGTCCGTCCGTCCGTCAAATATTTGGGTCACAGTAATACATAAATGTACAGTATTTTCATGTCCTTACTGTAATTCTTAAAAAATTTTGACTTCTTGTTATAAAAGTTTACTGATAATGTATTGTGACCTAAAAGTGTGTCACGACGCAAAACTAGGTCACTAGGTCAAATATGTAGGTCACAGTGTAAACTCCATGTAAAACCTTGTCCATGCCATATTTCCCTTACTATAATACCTACAGCTACCAAATTTATTATTTTAATACTACCTGGGGAGTTGTTGTGTCACATGGCAAAAGTAGGTCACTAGGTCAAATATCTAGGTCACTGTGAAATCCATTCAAAATCTTGTCCGGGCCATAACTTTTTTGTCCTTTTACTTAGATTAATGAAATTTTACACAAATGTGAAGCGTAATCTAAGAATGTGCCATACTTTTAATTTTTTTTTTTCATCTAGGTCACACCCCTATATAGTCGTCCATTCAACCTCGTGGGCGACGAGCGGGGGACTATGTATTGCTCTGCAATACTCATTAACTTGTTTCTCCTACCTTGTTATTTATAACACTGTTCAAGTGTAATATAGATTCTTGTGAAAACAGTTAAACATTCGACATTTTAAATATGCAGAAATTAACTAAACGTTGCTAGACAGAAGCATTAGACCAATATTTAACCTATAATGGAACAGTTTTGACCTTCCACCTGATGGGTTAACAAATTATGTCCTATTCCTAACTACACCAAAGTACTGGCATTCTTTCTGTAAGGGGAAAAATATTTACAAGTGCAGCTAGCCCGTTAAATATTACATGCATAGATAATTATGTTTTCTTTCTAGAAATTAATACCAAAATAATACAGGAACATAAACAGTTTAGATCGGAATTACAGTCAATTTTGACCTCAGGCTTTGCATAAAAAAAAAAAGAAATGTTATTAGTTGTTGACATTTCTGCCAACAGAGGGCAGCAGTGATAGTCACCAGTTGTACCAGTTTGCCAAGCAATACAACCCCAACACTATGCTGACAGAAGGATGCCTTGGTCTAAAGATGGGGGACATCAATCATGTTGTCCAGGAGACCAGATTGATTGACACCTATACATGGCAGGTATGGTGGCACCACAGTGAAATCCATGGTTAAGGTGGTGATTAGTAGAAAACAAAATTTTGATGCAGTTGTTTTACTTGTCCACTTCATGTTTAATAAAAGTAAACTGCTAATGAAAGTGGGTAGTATGTCAGTTTGAAATAAGTAGTTTAATTTATTCATATGATTAGATGGTATTTCAAATTTAATAAAATTTTTCAAAAACTTTGTCATCGAAAGTTACTCTTACTAATATGCTGCATCAGTAATGGCTGTAAACAAATTGCCTATGGATTGACCAGTATTATTTTTCATCGGTGTGGTTATATAGTTTTGAATAAATAGCCAAGTGGATATATATATTTGCATAACAGTATAAGTCAGAAATATTTTAATTTGGTTATTACTTTAAGATTATGATTGTAGATATATTGAAACACTTGCTTGGGAACCATGATTAATTATTCTTTTTGTACAAGAGTTGATGATTTAGCATCAACAATAATGGCTATAAAAATTTTAGTACATGTTAAATTTTTATTTAATAGACAGATATATTACTGGGCAGGCGCCAGAAATTTTACAACTGTAGCTGCTTTAACTGAAGCAACATTAACCTATTCAGGCAAATACTGATTATGTTGTCAAAGCTATGAGCAAAATTCAGTATTTTGAAATCATGCATTAATAGAGGTAAATAATTAAGGAAAGTACTGAATAAAATTTTTAAAAAGCTGGTAGTGAGCCTCCTCTCCCCTGAGGAAGACCCAGCTGGGTCAAAACATAGGGGGAGGCTTCTTTTTACCACTTAACTTCTAACTTGTTGGTTCTGATACTCTGTGCCATCTCAATAAATTTTATACAATAGGTTATATTTTAGGAAAATACTAAAGGGATGCACTGCACTGCAAAGCCTTAACTAATGGGTCCACTTTTGTATATACGTGGGTCCCCTGGCCTTAAAAATGAGGTCAAGGTTATTTAAATGTAATAAAGTTGAGAAATGATGTCAAGGGACAAATGAACTAAATGAGTTTTGGTGCCAGTAAGTCTTGAGATATTGTGTTAAAAACAACTGATAGACAGATGCAACCATGGACATACCCAGGGATGGGACTATGGATGGACCACTGACCCAGAAACATAATGGATCCCCCCCTCATTGGATGGACCCAGAGAAATTGTTCTCAGCTACTGAAGACATTTACCTCGTATGCATATATGATGAAGATACTTAGTACATTATACATTTTTGATGCAAATTGCAGTTTCCACCATTTTCATAAGGTTTGTGCCATTCGAGGCCTTGAAGGAAAAGCGACAGGCACACTTCAAGACAGGTGGTCTGAATTTTTCAAACACTGTGGAAGAGCCACACATAGAACAGGAGATGAACAGACAAGTAAGTCGTTTTTTATGTCTTTGCACACACAAACAAGTTAAACATGGACACACACAAAGAAGATTAACATGGACAGTGACACTGCTTGTGTATCTTGCCCAGTAAACTGGGCTCTAGTTTTAATTTGAAATGATATCACCTTAATGCTTTGTTTGTAAATGCACAGGAAATATTTACACACACACATGGATCCATTCATTATATGTTTCATAGTTGACATTAGTCAGAGTGTTTTTTTTATTTGTTTTGATCGTCAATTGTCTGTCATCCTATCTGCATGTCCATTTGTCTGTCTCTCACAGTTTTGTCCTGCCTGGCTCTGAAAAGATAAGTAGTAACCAGCTATCCCACAGATTTGCACCTGGTACACTTTGAGAGCCACATACAAAGCAGCCTTGTGTGGAAAAGGGTCTACCCTGTCTTCAAACTATTGCCTTTGCCAGGGGTGCTTTTAACTTGTTTGTCTTTATGGTACACTGCTGTAGTTTAAAATAAATGGCAGCACAGGGATATACTTTAATAATCCACCATTAGATATGCTAATAAGATTGTGCTTACAACATGCATGTGATATTCTGGATTCGATAGATTTTTTTTGCGTGTATATAGTTCTAAACACAACATGTGATTGAAATGGTATAAAGATTTGGTCCAATTTTTAGCTCTGCCAACTAAAGGTCGCACAGCTTATGTGACTGCTCGTCTGTCCGTCCGTAAACTTTTGCTGATTAGCGCGATACTATCCACAATTTTCACATTAGCCCAATATAACTTTCAGGACTTATAGGGTGTATGAAAATCTAGGACCTTTTCGATATTGATGGCGCCACCAACCTTATTATAAAAAAACAGGGGGCAAAATCTGAAAATCTTGTGAACACTCTAGCATCTTTAGTTTTTGGCAGAACTTCACCAAATTTGGTAGGATTGTGGGGGAGGTCAAAGTCAAAGTCTAAGTTGCTAATGATACTAGTGGCGCCACCTATAATTTGACAAATTATGAGCCAAAATGTGTTTGAAGATGTAAAATTCCTTATTTGAAAAAGTAATTGGATTAGACTTGCCAAATTTATAGGATGTATAGACCATGGCAAAGGTAGAATAGTATATAATGTCAGTGACCTTGACCTATTTTTGTGAGGTCACCATGCCTGTAAAGTTGAAAGAGGTCATTTTGTAATGGCAGGGTGTAGCTTTAACACCAATGGAAAAGAGAATTGAGCCTCCAGATCAAAATTGCACTTGATTGCATAAAACATAAAACTGTACTTGGTGACCTACTTTTTGGGTCACTGTGACCCAGTAATTATGGACTTTGGCGCTTGTCCAAGTTGATTGTTTTTCGTCAATAACTCAAAAAGTACCTGATTTGAACAAACAGACTATATATGGAAAGCTGGATGTGGGGCGCATATTTTGAACAGTAACAGTTTTTTGATCTGAGTTGAAGGTCTGAAAATAAATATGTTGGAAAAAAAAAAAAAAAAAAATCTGAGTGAAGGTCATGGTCAAATGGCCAGTTTGAATATAGAAATCATCTCGTGAATGCTCTGCACCCCACAATTTTTCAGATAGGCCCAATGACATTTAGTAGTTATAAAGTGTGTAAAAATCTTTGTTGACATTAATGTTGGTGGCACCGCCTATAGTATTGTGTAATATATAGGTCAAAATGTGGAATTTTTCTGACCGCAATACTGTCCACAGTTTTCAAGTTAGCCCAATATAACCTTCAGGACTTAAAGGGTGTATAAAAATCTAGGTTCATTTCGATATTGGTGGCGCCAACTACAATATTATGCAATATATGGGTCAAAATATGAAAATCTTGTGAACACTCTTGCATCTTTATTTTTTGGCAGATCCTTACCAAGTTCGGTACTATTGAGGGGGAGGTCAAAGTCTAATTTGCTAATGATACTAGTAGTACCACCTATAATTTGACAGGAATTATGACCCAAAATGTGTTGTAAGATATAAAATTCCATATCTTGAAAAGTATTGTAAATTGCTTTATTTTCACGTGTTCAGATTTGCACATTTTTTTGTATTTTTGACATTTCACTGTAGTTTAATTTCACTGTTAAGACATAGTGCCTATTCAAACAATGTTGAAATTATATTTTACTGTGCTTTTATTTTCACGGTTTTGTACCATCAGCGAAATAAGCGAAAATAAGAGTACAGCCAAATTAAAGCAATTTACAGTAATTGGATTAGAATTGCCAAATTTATAGGATATATAGACAATGTCCAAAGCTAGAATGTTATGTAATATCAGTGACCTTGACTTGTCAAGTCACCATGCCTGTAAAGTTGAAAGAGCTGATTTTGTAATGGTAGGGTGTAGCTTGGACATCAATAGTAATGTCAGCACAGCACCAGGCCTATGCGCCTCTTGTATTACATAATCTGGGTGACCTTGATCTTCTGTCCCAAGGTCACTGAAGACATAAAGTTAAGTACTCGCTCATTGTTGTCTTGGCACATGCAACAATATCTGTCACAGGAATTGCACAAATAAGCTGTGATTGCATATGGAGTGAAGTGCTATCTGGTGGACATTTTATAGACTAAATTTACATAAGCTGTATATGTTCAGAAGCTACTTGAGGACTTGCAACTTTGAACAAAGATGTAGATGCAATATAGCCAGGGTGCCAGCAGAGCATTGGGACCATGGGCCTCTTGTTCCTTTTTTTTTTTTTTTGGTGGCATCAAATGTAAGTCCTCTTTTACTTTTCACAATTAACAATGATGATTGGAATGTTGACAAACATTTGCTATATACCTAGGGTACATGCTTCTTTTGCAATTATAAATATATTCATGTCGGGTTAATTAATTATTTTATTCCTCACTTTGCTAATATATTATAATTGTTAGCTTTACATAATTTCATATTTCTACCAGGTTTCACTGTCGAAGTCTTGTTTTTAATACAGTTGTTGATTGTTGAGTGTCAACTATTTTTAGCTTGTCCCTGCAATATTGAATTTATATCGTACGTGTATTTAAAGCAAATTAATTTGTTTTTGCCCCTCAACATTGCAGATGGGGTTGTTGATATTATCTCAGGTATTTTTCCTGTAAATTAACACCCCAAAGTTACATGTACACTGTTAAAGGTGTCAACATAAAAAAGAATTTGACTAGTCTAGATACTTTCTACATAAGTCAGAAATACAGTTTCAGAGGGAGACAAACCAACATGTTTAAAGTACTTGTAGTACACTTAGTGCTTATTGGCTGATTTTTTTGGGGGATGTTAGTTTTTGTTTTTTGTTTTTTGTTTGTCACTGTATGTACATGTGAAAGAAGAAAGTTAACACAAATGATATACCCTACATAAATGCTGAAAGTATTCAGATGCAGATCCAGGCTTCCGGCAATGACTATAATGCAGTAAATGTGAGGGAGTGTGAAGAATTACTGAAAAGTGGAACAAAATATATATTTTGTAGGACAAAGTAAAAAAATTGTGAAAGTTGAGTACCTTGAATGGCCAGAGAAGCAGTGAATCCCTTTATTGATAGGGAGATTTCAGCCTGTGCACATAATTTAATAGGCTGTCACTTGATGCCATCTGGTGGTGAAAATAATAACTATCTCATAACATGGAGAAGACTTGCATCATTTGTGTTTGGCTGTTTGTCTAATCTTTAAAGAAATGAATTACACTGTACTAACTGTCTGATATGTTTACTTTATGATATTATGCACCTATCTGAAATTAGCTTCACTCTGTTGTCAGATTCATATATATATATATATATATATATATATATATATATATATATATATATATATATATATATATATATATATATATATATATATATATATATATATATATATATATATATATATATATATATACACACATGTAAATGTTGTGCATGGAATATTTACTCATGAAAGTAACTTTCATGAGTAAATAGGAATAAGGCAATGACTACTAGGAAGTGGTTCTGGACAAAAAGACACAAATACAATTAGTTACAATCATCACTTACATTATGCAGATGTCAACATAAATGTAGGGTTGTTACTATGTAGAAGGCTAAAGATTTCTTTTGTAAGTACTAAAACCAGCATGTATTTTTTATTTTATTTATTTATTGCACTGTATTAATCAGGATTTTTATGCGCAATACCTCCCTACAACCCCACCTGATTAGGGGGTGAGTGGAAGGGGATGGAATACTTTTCAATCATAACAATATACATGTAAAATATAACGTTAC
This sequence comes from Hermodice carunculata, assembly GCA_964020975.1. Lineage (NCBI taxonomy): Eukaryota > Metazoa > Annelida > Polychaeta > Eunicida > Amphinomidae > Hermodice > Hermodice carunculata. The sequence continues at coordinate 51,949,180 of OZ026614.1, read as the reverse complement.
TACTTGTATTTACAGAGATTCAAGCTCTGTTCCGTTAGTATTTTCAGACTAGCATATTACCATATGCATATTTGTGCATACTTATGCACATTTTTGCAATAATTATGATTTTATTAACACTTTCCATTTTATTTCCACCTTTCATTCCCAAGATTGCTTCTTTATCTGTTTACGTAATTCTCTTGTTTGCCTCTATGGACACGATAAAACCAGCATGTGTTGATACCTTAAGAGCTCCAAGTTGTTTGGTCTTTGATACATGCATTCATTCATTCCTTGTCTCTCCCCCTTCCTCCCCTCCTCTCTCTGCTGTCTCTCTCCATCTCCTCCTCTTTCTCTCTCATTTCAAAGGTGGCATGTTGCACATCATTGACCCAGAATGAAAGTATGGTTTTCATAAATCCTGTTTTAGGCTGTACATGTATTTAGAGTTGATATAATGTGACATATTTTCATAAAATGGTGAATTTCAGGTTTGCAGTACTGCCTGAAGTTCAAAATGGTGAAAATATGAATGACTTGTACATATACTTTGAGAGAAGTGAACAAATTCTGTCAAAACAACTGATTTTCAGGGATATAAGTTTCAGCAGAAAAGGTAATCTTGCTTATGTTTTGAAATATTCTTATTTATATTTTATGGGTGGACAACTTTATAAAGCAGCTATATTGCATGATTACTTTTGGATCTCTCTTACTGAAAATTAATAAAAATAAATGAGTTATCAGCAGATCAATATGTATGGGTAGTACTAACAAAATCAGCAAAAATATGCGAGGATTATCAGACTAATAACAAATTAAGATGATGTTTTCAAAATGCTTACCAATGAGAAATAATGAAGTTGAAATAAACAATATGGTGAAGGAGAAAACAAGCCACTGAAAAAGCATGTCATATGACATACTTTTACACTGGCTTTTGACAAACTGTTACTTTTTGTCACCAGGTGGTGCACTTCTTTGGTAACATGTAATTCTAAACAATAAGGAATTTGATTTTGCAGTAAAAACAGAAAAGGTATGGTACAGTTACACACTTTGAACAATAAACTTGAAAGTATCATTACTCATCTTGCACTTGCAGCAGTCATCAGTGCACCAGAGTTGTATTATTTTGGCCTAGAGTACACAAAACAACATGTAGATGCATTTATGTGCAGGGTGAAAGTTCAAGGATTTTGATTGGTGAATACTGTTTTTTGTCCATCCTGTGAGAAATCATCCTATTCTACTTGCCTTATACTGATGTGCAAGAGTCACTCCAAGTGCACTTTTATTCAATCTTTGTGTAGATCTGCATTGTATAATTTACGTGTTATATGCTAACTAATTAGATACCAGTGTGAGAAATCTGTCTACGTTATGGGTTATGGTGAACAATAACGTATTCTTTTTTACAATCAATTTTTTCAATGCATCATAATTTTAAGCTCAGCTGACTTGTCAGTCAGCTGAACTTATCATATGGTCGTCCGTCCGTCTGCCGTCCATCCGTCCATCTGTCGTCTGTCAACAATTCACATTTTCGACTTCTTCTCTAAAAACCGTCAGCCAGATCCACTTCAAACTTGGTGTGGATGTGCCTTGGGTGGGTGTCTACCAGGTTGTTCAAATGGTCACGGTCCATTGATTTTTGGATTTTTAATGATTTTTTTTGTTCTTTTTTGGGCAAATCTTAAAAAATCTTCTTCTCTGAAACTGCTCATCCAATTGCTTTGATATCACACAGGAACACACCCTTGGACTCCTAGTTTTTTATTTGTTCACCAGGTGGAACTGTAACTTTTTTCTAATTTTTTATGATTTTTTGTGTGTTATAGCTATTTTCGACTTCTTCTCCGGAACCATCACTCACATTAAGCTGAAACATGGTGGATATGTTCCTTGTAGAAGGGTCAAACGAAGTTGATCACAATGTGGGAATGCTGCAGATTCCTGATTTTGAACGATTTTTTCAATTCAGGTAGTTATCGGTCAATGCAGCTTTTCTATTGATCACTATGGAAGTCAATGAGCATTCTAATGCTAATTCACATTTTTGACTTCTTCTCCGAAACCGTCATCCAGATTAACTTCAAACTTGGTGGCAATGTACCTTGGGTAGGTTTCTACCAGGTGTGTTCCAGAGGTCATGCTCCAGTGATTTTTTATTTTTAATGATTTTTTTTTTTTTTTTGACAAATCTTTAAAAAATCTTTTTCTCCGAGACCGCTTACCCAATTGCTTTGATATCACGCAGGAAGACACCTAGGGACTCCTTGTCCTTAATTTGTTAACCAGGTGGCGCTGCAATTTTTTTCTAATTTTTTATGAATTTTTGTGTGTTTTAGCTATTTTAGCTATTTTCCCCAACATGGTGGGTATGTGCCTTGTGGAAGGGTCAAACAAAGTTGTTTACTATGTGGGAATGCTGCGGATTCCTGATTTTTAACGATTTTTTCAATTCGGGTACTTTTTCGGTAAATGCACCTTTCCTATTGATTACCATGTAAGTCGATGAGCATTCTAATGCTAATTTACATTTTCAACTTCTTCTCCAAAACCGTCATCCAGATTTTCTTCAAACTTGATGGGGATGTACCTTGGGTGGGGGTCTACCAGGTTTGTTCCAATCAATTTTGGATTTTTTTTTCAAAAAATCTTTACAAAAGTTTTAATAGGAAAGTTTAACATGGGAATTTCTTGTAATGGTTATAACTTAAATAATTTTGGCCAGATTTACTTCAAACTTTGTGGGGATGTGCTTTGTGTGGATCTCTAACAAGTTTGTTCAAATGGTCACGCTCTATTAATTTTTAGATTTGTTATGATTTTTGTTGGTTCTTTTTTGGGGCAAACCTTAAAAACTCTTCTCCTCTGAAACCGCTCACCCAATCGCTTTGATATTGCAAATAGACACTCCCAGGGACACCAAGTTCCCAATTTGTTCACCAGGTAGTGCTGCAATTTTTTTTCTAATCTTTTAATGGATTTTTTGTATGGTTTTGCTATTTTTCACTTGTTCTCAGAACTGTCACTCAGATGAAGCTTAAATGTGATGGATATGTAGTTGTGGAACGGTCAAACAAAGTTGTTTACTAGGTGGCACTGCTTTGGATTCCCGATTTTTAGGGATTTTCATTTCGGGTACTTATTGGTCAATGCAGCTTTCATATTGATTACTATGTAAGTCAGTGGCCATTCTAATGCTAATTCACAGGATAACTGACACAAAATTTACTGTTTACTTGATAACTTGAGATCTGTTTTGAGTAAGTACATGTACCGTGATGCTGCACATGTTAATGTTTCTGTATGCGGGTTTTGCTTAGACAGTACATGAATGACCTTGACCTCATTTCTGGGGTCACAGTGCAACATACATGAATTTTACTGTTCATTATAAGTTGAGAACTACTTGAACCTTGATGTTGCACATGTTGGTTTTCTTGTATAAAGGTCAGACTTACTCAGAACATGGGTGACCTTGATCCTTTCCCAAGTTCATAGAGCTGCAAGTGTGATGAATGTCAAGATCAGAGCTGAGCATGGGCTGTTCACACAGCCCTCTTGTTTGTTTTGTTTTTATTTTTTGTTAGCTCTGCTGACCATAGGTTGCAGAGGTTATACAATCAGTCATGTCTTTCTGTCTATCTGTGACTACTCTAGCATTCCTAATATTTGACAGATGTTTATGAAATTTAATGGGATTGTGAAGGAGGTCAAAATCTCAGTTGCTGTTGATACTAGTGGCATCACATATAACTTGAGAGAAATTATGAGCCAAAATGTGTTGAAGGATATAAAATTCCGGATCTAAAAAATAATTGAATTAGACATGCCAAATTTATAGGATATGTAGATCATATCCAGTGCTAATAGGTTTATATCAGTGACGTTGACCTAATTTTGTTAGGTCACCAGACCTGTAAATTTGAAAGCTATAGTTGATTTGTTAATAGGAGGGTGAACCTTGACCATCAGTGGCAAAGAGAATTGAGCTTCTAGATCAAATTGCACTTGACAAGATTGTACATAAACATGTATCTAGTGACTTACTTTTTCGGTCACCTTGACCCAGTGATTATGGGGGTTTGGCACTTGCCGAAGTTTATTGTTTTTCTTCAATAACGCAAAAGGTTATAACATCAATTTGAACAGACAGACCATGTATGGAAAGCAGAAAGTGGAGCACACATTTTGAATATAACAGTGTTTTTAGCGGAGTTGAAGGTCAAGATCAAATGGCCAGGTGGATTATAGGGGTCTCAATGTGAAAATCTTCTTAATGCTCTGCACCCCCCAGTTTTCTGAGTGAGACCCATGTAACTTGAAGGACTAATAAAGTGTATCAAAATCTATGTCGACATCAATGTTGATGGTGCCACCTACACGTGAATTTTTTAGTAATTTTGGTGTAGGTGTGTAATCTTACCTCTCGACCACCATTGCCAAGACCTCCATGTCTGGCCACATTGTCGGACACATTTGAGTTGGGACTCTATTGTTGTGAAGACTTGATGGTCTGGTAGCACCTCCACACGGTTTCTCTGGATCCAGGGGTGGGTGGGAAGTGTGTGACTTCCAGTGTGCATGCACCCCTATTTTTCCTTCCTCCTCATGATGGGTTAGTGGACATCACCTGTGGAAAGGGAGCGGGGTGGTCATGTAGGCCTTCCTGGTGGTTGAGAGGTAAGTACACTCACTAATACTAAAATTACTGAAAATTTCACATTTTAGTAGGTAACGTTGCCTCTCGACCACCACTGCCCATATAATAATGCATTGGAGGAGTGTGTAACTATACACATACTGACCAACAACCACCAGGACCGACAGCCTTGGAGGACTATTGATCTGAATGAGAGGCGACATCTGTTGGAAAAAACTGAGAGGTTTGTGGACTAGAGGCCTCCAACAGCAGAATTCTGGCCTAAGCCTAGAAACCCTCATTACCAACCAGCATGGGACCGCCAATGGGCTCCCCAGGATATCACCTGCCAACCTTAGAGCAGTCTGCTAAAAGGGAGCTGCTGTCTATTTCCACTCATTGGGTCCTGGAGATATAGCAAGACCAGTGAATCATGGAAACCCTGGCGGGTGCCGAGATCATGTGCATCAGCCGGTTATAAAACTCGGCGACAAAGGGATCAGGGACCTATGTCACGCGTCTTCCAAGGACAATTTCCGGCAGCACATCACAGCAACCCTCTCCTCTCCTCCCACTGAGCAACCACACTAAGCTCCGAATGAGAGCTTTGACATGCTCAAAGCGCTGAGTCTGTGCCGGAGTAGTATCCATTGGAGTGGAAGCAGGTTCCATCTGCACCATAGATGCTACAGGGCTCTGCCGAGCATAGCGATGTTGGCATGGGCGCCAGCTGCTAGCTGGTACCCTGGGCTTGATGACGGGCGAATCCTAAAGCAACAGCTCTTCCTCCTCAGGGCCCATGTCCGAAGACTCATCATCAGGCATTGGAGTCAGATGCCCCAAAGCCTCATCTAAAACCTAAACAAGGCAGATGGGGTGGCTGCAGGAGCGTGTCTGTCACCACGCCTTGCGGTGGGGGAGTGACAAGTTCCCTCAGAAGTTGTCACCACCACCTCCGCAGCGGGCATCTGCGCCTCCCACGAAGGGTGAGAGAGTGGGACTTCTGTGAAGCTCGGCGCGGGAGCCACAGCAACTGCCAATCCAGGGGTTGGCTTGCAGGAGGGCACCTGCTGGAGTTATGAGTACTCTGGAGCTTGCAGGCCAAGTGAGAGCTTGCTTAGAACAGGGGCAGCAAGCTGCTCATCTGAAATGACGGACTCCAATACGGCGGGAGTACAGTCAGGGGAAGATGAAGACAAAATCTCCATCCGCAACTGCTGCTCTTACAGAACTCTGAAAGGAGGGAGGCAGGGTACCCGACGCGAAGGAAGGGTGCAGTGGGATTGCCAGCTGTTCTTTTCAGGTTGGGCCAGACGTGGAGCAGCCAGCTCTGCTGGTACAGTGGTTGGAGGGGCCAGTATTGGCACTTGGGTTGCAGTAGCTGCCACAACTTCAGGAACTGAAGGGCCCTTTAGCTCACTACAGCTAGACACCACCATAGACTTAGGTACCATCTGCTGTCTTCCGAGATACCAAGATGTTCGACCCTGAGGTCTCGGACCCAGGAGCTTGGGGAATTGGCCGTGGTTCCTGGATGCCTGGATGGGAACCCGTAGGTCTCCATCGTGGCTTCACTGGTTTGGCTGCATTGGTTTCTGAGTGCTGGGACCAAAGGGCCCGGACTGGAAGATCCAGGTGGTGCTTGCTTTTTCTGCCTCTTCAGATGGGGATCCAAACTGGTCGTCTTAGAGGGAAACAGTTGCTGGATCAGAGCCATTTGCAGCTGTTAGTTCTTGGCCATCATCTCCAAGACTACCGAGAGTCTTGGATCAGCAGTTAAAGCACCACCAGTCATCACTTTAGGTGCCGTCAAACGTTCGGGATCCTCACGAGCAGATTCTTTGTGGCCTGACTTGCAACTATGCTGCCTCTTCTCCCTATTGCCCCAGGGGTGTTCAGGTGAAGGATTAGCAACCATATGAGCCTGCAGGTGAGCCGCGTGGGTTTGCTTCCGCTTCTCTGGTGAAGTCACTGGGGTAGAAGACTCAGCATAATCAGACTTGATGGCCCTGTGTTTAGCAGCACGCTTGCACCTAGCCCTGTCATTCTACCTCTGGGACTGCTCATAGAGCAGCCACTTGTTGTCTCCCCACCTAACACAAAACCTGCATGTATTCTCTCTACATAACACAGGTGGCCAAGTTGTTGGCAACAACCGAAACAGTGTTCATGGTTGTCCCAGGCTGCCATGAAATGGTACTGTGAGTCCATCTTCTGCCTTAGTGCTACCCAACAAGGGAGAAAGAGGAATGATCGGCATCTCCACACCTAGAGCACACTGCCAAGAAGCGATTGCCTGACTGCCACAGTCTGCTCTCTGTCTGCGATTTAACCTGCCTGGCTCCATTTAGGAAAGATCAGAGCCAAAGCAACCATATCTACTTTCACAAGTCTCTGGGGGATCTGTAGGTCAAATATAAGCTTTCCCTATCTCTGAAGAGACTAAGAGAGCTTAGAAAACAAATTCCGAAGTAGAGGTAGTGCACACAGCATAAAACAGTTTTTCCAGACAAAAGTTTGATATTGCATAATATGGATGACCTTGATTAATTTCTCAAGATTGTTGAAGGAATGCTTTTCAGGAAATTACTTTTTGGTGATGGTCACTTGATTATAATATTATGTCAGCAGAGCATTAGGCCCATGGGCCTCTTTTTTTTTTTCTTTCTTCTGTTTTGCGCTGTGGCATGATTTGTTGCTAGACACTGTACTTGCATGATTGTTTGCTGATGGCAATTAGTTGCTGACCATCTCGTATTACCGTTAAGGGTACATCATGTGAAAGCAGGGCCAGTTAAAAGACAATGTTTAAAAAAACAAAAGAATACACACTCACACCTGCACACACACACACACACACACACACACACACACACACACACACACACACACACACACACACACACACACACACACAGACATATTCAGAGAGGAATATATTGGGACGGCATCCAGCAGTGGCTTTTCTGTACATGTGTTACAAAGAGTAGAGTGTGTCTTAGCACAGCACTTCATAATCATGATAAAAATTAATTGGTCTTTGAACATACATGTAATGGGAAAAGTTTGTCAATGGGAGTGATGGTGTCCACAGGTCTAAACCAGTCTGCCATGTAATGAAGAATGCAAAAAAGAGTGGGTCATGTAAGTGGAAATATTGTGATAGCAGACTTAAGTTATGTATACATTTCATATTTTTAGGATTTGGGAAATAGTCATAATCAAACACGGTTGTGTCTCCAGACATACATTTCATCTCAGGGATGTCAGCACCAAACTCCAGATTTTGACCTCCAGTTTGGCTGACCTTTACTTACTATTTAAAGCAGGAAATCTGGCACATGTCCCAAGTAAATATTTTTTCCCTATAACTCGAAAAATTATGAACCCATCTGGACCAACAGACCACCTGGGGAAACTTTGGCACATCAAGAGCACATTTAGCTTGTGCAGAGCTTGATTTTTTTACATCAAAGTTTCAGGTCAAAATCATATGACCACATCCAGTAAAAAGTAAGCATTTTTGCTTAACTAAGAAATGTTTTGTACATGTGTAATCTAGACTGGGACCCTGCAAAGCCAGCTGAGATAATATCCATGGACCACTGTGTGTGATTGTCACTGAAATTTCACATCTGATACTTGATTAGTGACCTTGACTTGCTTTTTACCCGCGGAACAAGAAGTGCTGGAGGGTATGGTCATCCCTTGCTTCATCTGTCCCTCTTGTTGACGTTACCGCCATATCTAAAAAAATATTCACCTTAGCTGTACCAAAATCTTATCAGAGATGCACCTTATAATGGACCAGGTTGCTATCGAAAACCATATTCCTCTTATTATTTTCAAAATTTTTATGAAACTTTTAAAGTATTTATTTTAAGGCTGTCTGAGTGGCCACAAGGGGATGTTTTCACAAAAAATAAAAAAATATTCACTAAAGCTTTACCAAATTTTTGTCACAGAAGAACCTTATAATGGACCAGGTTTCTATTGAAAACCAGCTATCTCTGATTATTTAAAAACTTTTAATATATTTATTTGAAGGCTGTCTTTGTGGCATCAACCCTGACAACATTACCATGATATCTCCCAAAAAATTTTGACCACTGCTTTACTAAATCTTTGTCAGAGATGCGTCTTATGATGGACCAGGTTCCTATGAAAAACCAGCTTCCTCTTATTATTTTCAAAATTTTTATGAAACTTTTAAAGTATTTATTCCAAGGTTGTCTGAGTGGCACACAAGGGGACGATGTTATCATAATATCTCAACAAGGATGCATTGCAGCTTCACTGAATATTGATCAGAGATGCACGTTACAGTGAAACCTGTCGTAAAGGACTACCCACAGGACCCATGAAAAATGGTCGTTTCTGACAGGTGGTCCCTTAAGGCAGGTAAAATGAAACTAAAATATGCTAATGGGGAATGTTGAGACTGGGCCTTTAACACAGGTGGTCCATTTGCAGAGGTTGGCTCATAGGCAGGTTCTACTGTATAATGGACCACATTCCTATTGAAAAGCAGCTTCCTCTTATTATTTTTAAACTTATGAAACTTTTGAAGTATTTATTCATTGCTATTTGAAGGCCGTCTGAGTGGCACACAAGCGGCCAATCTTGTTACCATGATATCTCAAGAAGGATTCATCACAGCTTCGTCAAATTGTTGGTGCAGTTATACTGTATTGTGGCACCTGTGAAGTCTAAAAAAAAAGTGCAGAATTGAGGAAAAAAGATTGTGGGGCACTGAGGGTAATCCATTCTCTGAACACTAATTTCTTGGCATGGAAGAGATACTTAGTGGACAACCTGCACCAAGGAAAGCTGTTGACTTGCGTCATTTTACTGTGATAAGTATCATATCCAGTTTTCATTTGAATTGTTTTTCATTATTGTTAGCTCAGCTGACTTTTCAGTTAGCTGAGATTATCTTATGGCCCTCCGTCTGTGGTCTGTCCATCCGTCTGGTGTGAGCAGTTCCCATTTTCAACTTCTTCTCCAAAATTGTTGGCCAGATTCACTTTAAACTTGGTGGGGATGTACCTTGGGTGGATCCATGCCAAGGTTGTTCAAATGGTCACACTTCAGTGATTTTAAGATATTTCTATGAATTTTTTGGTGTCATTTTTTGGGCAAATCTTTAAAAATGTTCTTCTCCAAAATTGCTCACCCAGTTGCTTTGATATCACACAGGAACATTCCTGGGGACTCCTAGTTTTTTAACTCAGCTGACTCACTAGTCAGGCTGAGCTTTTATGATGCCGAGTCGTCCGTCCATTGTCCATCATCGGTCCATTCACAATTACATTTTCGACTTCTTTTCCAAAACTGTCAGCCAGATTCACTTCAAACTTGGTGCCTATGTATCTTGGGTTGGTCTCTGCCAAGTTTGTTCAAATGGTCATGCTCCAGTGATTAATGGATTTTTTATGATTTTTTTTAGTTTCTTTTTGGGGCAAATCTTCTCTGAAACCACTCACCCAATTGCTTTGATATCACAAAGGAACACTCCTAGGGACTCCTAGTTCCTAATTTGTTCACCAGGTGGCACTGCAAATCTAATTTTTAGCTCAGGCAATCCATATCATCTGAGCTTATAGAATAGTCCCAAGACTCGTCGTCTGTCATAAACAATTCACATTTTCAACTTCTCCTAACCATCAGCCAGATTCATTTGATATTTGGTGGCAATGTTCCTCTAGTGGGTTTCCACCAAGTTGGTTGAAATGGTTGCGCTCTAATGATTTTTGTATTTTTTATTAATTTTTTTGTTCTTTTTTGGCCAAACCTTAAAAAAATTTCTTTTCCAAATCTGCTCACCCAATTGCTTTGAAATCACACTAGGGCACTTCTGGGGACCCCTAATTGTTAATTTGTTCACCAGTTGGTGCTGCAAATTTGTTCCGTATTTTGATGAATTTTTGTATGTTTTTTGTAATTTTTGACTTCTTGTCGAAAACCATAACTCAGATTTTGCTGAAATGCTGCAGGAATGTTCCTTGTGGAAGGCTCAAAGTTTGTTCATGAAGTGGTGTTACCATGGAATCCTGATTTTTAAGGAATTATTTATTTTAGGTACTTATCGGTCAATACATACATACATCCCCATTGTTTTCTATGTAAATCAATAAGCTTCTAATGGAAATCCACATTTTCGACTTCTCCCAAATCATCAGCCAGATTCAATTCATATGTTCTTCTAGTCTGTCTACACCAAGTTTTGAAATGGTCAAGGTCCAGAGATTTTTATATTTTTTATGATATTCTTTGTCCTTTTTTGGGCCAAACCTTAAAAATCGGAAACCAGCTCATCCAATTGTTTTGAAATCACACAGGGACACTTCTGGGGACGCCTAGTTTTTAATTTGTTCACCAGGTGGTGCATTGGTTTAAGGATTTTTTTATTAATTTTTAGTTCTTTCTTGGGGCAAATCTTAAAAATCTTCTTCTCCTAAACTGCTCACTCAGTTGCTTTGATATCACACAGGCACACTCCTAGAGACTGCTAGTTCTTAATTTTTTCACCAGGTGGCATTGCAATTTTTCTATTTCTTATGCTTTTTTGATATTTTCGACTCACTCAGATTAAGCTGAAACTTTGTAGATATGTTCCTTGTGAAAGGCTCAAAGTTGTTCACTAAGTAGTACCTCTGTGGGTTCAAAGTTGTTCACTAAGTAGTACCTCTGTGGGTTCCTGATTTTTAACAATTTTTTTCAATTCAGATATCTATCGGTAAATGCACCTTTCCTATTGATTACTATGTAGCTCAATGGGCATTCTTATGCTAATTGACATTTTTGACTTCTCTGAAGAAACTGTCAGTCAGATTGACTTCATACTTAGTAGCAATGTACCTTGGGTGGGTCTCTACCAAGTTTGTTCACATGGTCACGCTCCAGTGATTTTTGGATTTTTTATTATTTTGGAACACGTTTTTAAATAGTTTTAATAGGAAAGTTAAACATGGGAATTTCTTATAATGATTATAACTTAAATAATTTTTGGCCAAATTTGTGTCAAACTTGGTAGGGATGTACCTTTGATAAGTGTTTACCCATTTTGTCCTATTCCATTTCACAGAACCACAAGAGTGATGATTATCTAGGTCAGCTGAGCATGGGCTGTTCACACAGCCCTCTTGTTGAAAGTTAGTTGAAAGCAGACATTTGACCACCAGCTGGTTTCGGCAGGTTTGGAACGAAAAGGGTTCAACAAAGGTCAAAGCAACAAGACACAGTCAACCAACTGTCTGTGTTTGACCAGTACTAGATCATCAGATATTCATTGTTGAAAAGCTGTTTGTGTCTATCTCATATAGACAAAAAAAGAAAAGAACAAACAAACGAACAAAAAGGAAAAAAAGTTTAATTGCAAAGTTTAATTGCATATTGTGAAAGCTAAGAGTTTGTTTTTTACCATTTGTGTCTTTATAAATATGAGGGCCCTCAGATCTGCATTGCATTGATGGTGCATTGCCCCTAGAAGAGTCCAGTCACATATGTACAGGACCCGATGTGGGACAGCTCTTGATACAGTACCTGTACAGTGGCTTTTCTGATAAGGCCCCTCTCACCAGAGGCCACCCCTCTTGAAAGGCCAGCATTCTTGTGCAGAAAGTATGGTATTTCCATTATGTCTGCCCCCTCAAGAGAGGCCACCCCTCTCATAAGGCCACTTTTTGGGTGCATTTGGGGTGGCCTTATAAGACGGGGACCACTGTACTGGATTAAATACAATGAACTGGGCCGTGTTGATTATGGCATTCACGCATATGGGCCTCCATTGAACCATTCCTTTTAGGACTGAGGATTTGGTGCAGTTGGTATGTGCATGCATTTCCCATTTTCAGCTAGGTGATTGGTGCTGAAGTTTGCTGATTGGAGACCCGTCCGTTCCGTGTTCATAAAACATATAAATCACTGTAGATCTTCAATTATAAATTAAAAGGTTGTTTTATTAATGCATAAAAGATCTCATAAAAGCGCATATCTTACTGTGCTTTCCAATGTGTTCTAAATTTACATTTTAAGCTTAGCTGGCTTGCCAGTCAGCTGAGCTTATCTCATGGGCATCCATCTGTCCACCGTCCATCAACAATTCACATTTTTGACTTCTTCTCCAAACCACAAGCCAGATTCACTTCACACTTGGGGGTGATATACGTTGGGTAGATCGCTACCAAGATTGTTCAAACCGTCATGTTCCAGTGACTTTTTTATTTGTATAAATTTTTTGTTTAGTTTTTAACAATAATTGTTTTATATTTTTTTTTTTTGCAAATTTTTCTTGTGTTTTTGCTATTTTTGATCTCTCCAAAACCATCCCTGGGAAATGTTGTGAAACGTCATGGTAATATAGCTTGTGGGAGTGTTAAACAAAGTTGTTCATTGGGTTTTGATCCTGTGAATCTCTGATTTTTAACAATTTTTTAAATTCGGGTACTTGTCAGGTAACGCATGCATTCCTACTTATTACTATATAAGTCAATGGGGACTGCAATGGTTATTCACATTTTTGATTTCTTCTCCAGAACCGTAAACCAGATTTACTTAGGTGGAGCTCTACCGATTTTGCGCAAACGGTCACTCTCCAATACATATATGTTTAGAGATTTTATGGATTTTTCTCTGAATTTTTTTTTGTAAATCATAAAAAAAAATCATCCTGAAACCAATAAGATTGTTATGAAACATGATGGAAAATAGCTTTTTGGAGAGTTAAAAAACAAATTTGTTCATTAGATGGTGATACTTTTGAGTCATGTCAGTTAATGCACACATTCCTGTTGATAACTACATCAGTCGATGAGGATTGCTATGGTAATTTACATTTCCGTCATCTGTTCCCAAACCATCGATCAGATTCACCTCAAACTTTGGTGGGAATGTACTGTATATGGGCTTCTTTTAATGTATTCAAATGGTCATACTCCAATGATTTCAAATTTTAAACAACTTTTGTTGTAGTCCATGTTGCCTAAGGCCTAACAGAAATATATATTTGGTTCCGGTAGCTTGACCAATCCTACTGTAAAGACCCAACCCTAAATAAATTTTATGAAACATAAAAAAAAAAAGTTTCAAGCCGCCCTTCCCTAAAAAGATTGATCCATCCTGGCTGAACGATTTTATCGAGAAAGTGGCCAAACGTGGCGCAGTGCATCACACAAAAATACATTTGATTTGGATATCAAAGTGAATCGCGGCTACAGCATATATCATACCATTATTGATGCTCTGAAATATTTACAAAATATATACTTTTCGTTTCATATATTATGACACCCCCCAAGATAGTCACATTACTATCCTCGTTTACAAACCATTTGGTGCAGTATCTACAATTTTCAAAATGGCAGCCAAATCCTGTGGGTTAGTCCTAGTTGGATATTTTGAAAAGGTAGTAGCCAAAATATATGTGCGATTAGCGTACACGGAAGGTTAATTTGTCAAATGAATGTAATGTACAATATATAATGTGACTTTTCCAGTGTGAGCATTACCTCAAATTAAATACAATGGCTTCACATCAGCATTTGTTGGCGAGGTGGGCCCCAGAATAGGGATATTGTATCAGACACTGAAGTCGCCCCCAGACTATGAATTAAGTAGCACCACTGGGCACAACAGTCAAGAGTCCCACTGAGTCAAAGATGGAGCTTAGTAGAGAAGATTGCCCCGATTGTGGATACAGGTCTGAAAGTACTGGTGTGTTTTTATATACAGTGAAAATGTGTAAGGTCAGCTGAGCATAAGACTGACCCTGTTTTTTTGGTTGTTTTTAGCTCTGCTGACTTGTCTGTCAGCAGAGCTTATAGAATCCGTCGTCCATCCATGCGTTTGTCATTAGACTTTTTACATTTTCAACTTCTTCTCAAAAAATGCTGCATGGAGTGTTTTGATTTTGCACATGGATATTCCCCAGGTGGACCTCCAACAAGTTTGTGCAGGAGATGATAATGTAATAATTTTTCTATTAATTATGAATTTTTTAATTCATTAAAAAAAAAAAATTCCTTATCTACGGAACTCCTTGGCCAATTGCTTTGATATTGCACCTGGGGTCAACTAGTTCTTATTTTGGCCACCAGGTGGCACTGATTTTTTCATGAATTTTTGTGTGTTAAGGCTATTTTCGACTTCTTGGCCAGAACAACTAAACAGAATTGCTTCAAATTTTATCAGAATATTGTTGGACTTTAGACAATGAAAGTTTGCAAAACTTTGCAACTGTAAGTGAGTGCTGCCACTGTATATATGTATACAATGTATATGGCACTACAGTGCATATGTTGCACTATTGTATTTACATTGTTGACTTCTCAAAAACAGTTCCATGGAATGTTTTGATTTTGCACATGGATGTTGCCTAGGTGGACGTCTACCAAGTTTGTGAAGGAGATGATGCTAAAATTTTTATATTTTTGTCAGTTTTTTAATTTATTTTTTGAAAAAAAAAAAGAAATTTCCTTGTCTTAAGAACTACCAGACCAATTGCTTTGATATTGCACATAAGGTCACTTGGGGTCAACTAGTTCTTATCTTGCTCACCCGGTGGTGCTGCGACCGTCCACCTATCTGTCTTTAGACTTTTTATATTTTTGACTTCTTCTCAAAAACTGCTGCATGGAATGTTCTGATTTTGCACATGAATGTTCCCCAGGTGGACCTCTACCAAGTGTGAAGGAGATGGTGATGCAATAATTTTTCTATTTTTTATTGATTTTTTAATTTATTCAAAAAAAAAAAATTCCTCATCTACAGAACTCCTTGGCCGACTGCTTTGATATTGCACATAGGGTCACCCAGGGTCAACTAGTTGTTATTTTGGCCACCAGGTGGCACTGCAATTTTTTCCTATTTTTTAATGAATTTATGTGTGTTAAGGCTATTTTCAACTTCTTGTCCAGAACAACTTACTAGAATTGCTTAAAATTTTATCAGAATATAGTTGGACTTTAGACAATGAAAGTTTGCGAAAATAATGTGGATATGGTAATTTTTGACAAAGTTTTGGGATATCAAACTTTGCAACTGTAAGTGAGTGCTGCCACTGTATATGTATACAATGTATGTGGCAATACAGTGCATATGTTGCACTATTGTATTTACATTTTAGACTTCTTTTCAATACTGTAAAAGCAGATTCCAGTCAGCAGAGCACAGGATCATCATGATCCTCTTGTTTACTTATTCAATGAACAGTGAACTGATCACAGACAGTCTTGGTCCTGTTTCTTGAATGTAATTACAGGTATGGGTAGTAATTATCCTTGACAGAACTGCCAAAATCAAATATTTATAAATGGAAGATTAAATTGTCAAGTAAGAAGGTACAAATCAGTATTCATACATGTGTTAGTGTTCACTGCAAGCTAAGGGAGAGGTCAGTTATGTTTCTGGTGTACTTTGTACTCCATCTATACACCCGTGTGCTTTCTGTGAAGCAACATATTCCAGATTACCTGCAACAAGGAACTAAACTCATGCAAATTTGACACAGCTGGGACAAGACTATTGCTTAGCTACCTCTTGGGCCTGACACATGTATAACTTTCACTGAATGCTTCAGTCAGAGTCTAAGGCCTGCAGGTCTGCTAAGCAGGCAAACTCTTCTGGGACAAAGGTGAAAAGTTCTGGGTCTTTCTGACTTGTTCAGATTACATTTTGAGCTTTGGCTGCCCTGAAAATTTCTGCCCTGTCGTGAAGGTAATTGATTTCATACCCTGTGTGGTTAATTTCTGCATAACTGAGCCTTTTGTTGCAAGTAAATCAAAGATGAAGACTTGTCTTTGGGACAACAGAATGGTCATATTGCTACCCACCACTGTCCTAAATCACAGGGCTTTGACTGCAGAAGGTATGAAGAATAAGAAGCATGACATTTTGGTCCCTTGTTCTTCTCAGTCAAATGACACATACTGCCTTTGAAGGGGTCTTCAGGAGCAAGCACTGGCAACAATTACGCCACCAGCCAAAGCTGTCACCGGAACTTCCAATTTGTACATGATGCTACCAGAACTTTGCGCCTCTTCCTTTATGTAGCAGCCGATCAATGACCACCTTCCGTAGTCATCCACTTTGGATGTTGTGGTGCCGCACAGTCTCCCTTCCTTGTTAAATATTAAACTTCCAGTTGGACTGCAGAAATGATTTCATCATGTGGTTGTAACCTGCAATAGATCTCTATTGTGTTGCATTTCCTTTTGCAATATGTAGTGAGGTTGTTTATGAGATAGAAAGCGTATTTAGCAGCTAGTATTACAAGTGCTTTATACGTGTCTTTGTAGTGGTACTCATCCACTTTACTTGGGTGATTCTCTTTCTCAAATAACGTAATATTATATACCTTAAATTATCTAATTAAAGCCATAGCTTGTATTAGAATACATTTTATTTTTTTCTAAATTGAAAATGATGAAGTCAGGGTGCATCTTCTAATAGAGAGTTTTCCCTGCCCCATGACCTGATGAGCTATTATGGTAGCTTCATGAGCAGACATACCAAGAACACGTAACATTTTAAGGTCAAGTAATAATAGAAGGGTTGCATTTTTAACATACATACTTTTCATTGATAAAAATACCACAGACAGAAAAAAATTAAGGTAATACAGTAGTCCCTCCTTTGAGAGACCACCCCAGTGTCACCCAGAAGGAGGTCACATAAAGCAGGTGGTCCCTCCAAGGAGGTATAAATAACATGAAAAGTACTACAGAAAGACCTGACAACTGTGGTCTCTCAAAGGAGGTGGTCTCCCAAAGGAGTGGTCTTTCAAAGGAGGGACTACTGTTGTATGCTTCTGTAATATTGATAAAATGACATAAAAATGATCAGGGAGTCATACACATGAAACCCAGGCGGGAACTTTTCATTTGGATACTTTAAATTAGCAGCCTGAAGTCTGGATGCGTCTTCTATAAGGGTTTTTCTGGTGAACAAATTAAATGACGGACATTGAAACCTTGTAGATGTCCTAAAGTCAGGGTGTGCCTTCTAATAGAGATCCGTCTTTTAGTAGAGAATTTATGGTAATCCCTTTTTACTTGTCAAGTTGGTGCCAAACTTTTTCATTCAATTAATTGATAATCTTTGAAATATAAGTAGTGTTCTCACAGTTTGTAACATTCTTGTGTATTAATATTTTTAATCTGTTCAGTTGTGTGTCTGTGTGTCTCTGTCACAATCACTCTTCAGATGTTTTGTAGTCTTACTTGTCAATGCAAAAATTTTAAAAAATCATGTAGCAATATAAATAGGCTCTGTATAGTACCGTTCCTGTCAGTTCCTGATGAGTTGCAGTCACAACGAAGCTAGTTTCTCCAATTATATAAAAAATTTCCTTATCAATAAGTACTCTGAAATCTGCACCATAGCAAATTGTTTTGTCTGTAATTATAATTGATTGACTTACATTTTGCACTTCAGTTTCTTTGTGAAATATTATGGTTCATATTTGATTGACTTTCATTTGTACTTCAGTTTTTGTATAATGTTAACGACTATATAAATATATTCACACTTCATGTAACCATACCCAAAGGTGGTCCCCGCGATAGCAGATTGAATATCCTTAGCGGGTTTCATCCTGACTTTTTGTGTTGAAATACCTTCTTCCGTTCCTATATGTAAGTCATATATTTGTTTACAATTTTGTATTGGTATTATCTGCCTATATGATTTTGTAATCAGTCAAATAAAACTATGTCTGAGTCTGAGTCTGAGTCTGAATGCCCATCCAACATGTTAACATTAGCCACAGTGGTAAGTTCCCTGTTCATATTAAATAAAAGTAAGTTGTGCATGGTAGAAGAAATCTTCTGGGCATTTATATTTTAACTTAATTTCAAAGGCTGTTTGGCTCTTTGTGTGCCTTAAAGTTTAACATACATCTGTCTACATGTACATGTGGCTTATATATTTTCTTTGCCTTTTTTCTGTTAATATTTCTTGAGTTATATTTCATTGCCAAGCAGCTAAAATGCCCACCCACAAAAGGATAAAATTAATTACATGTACGTGTTGTGTGTAATTGTTTGATCATCTCACAGATTGCTTTAGAGATCCAGCTGGCTTTTCTTGGTGTATCATAATGTTTGTTGTTTACATGTTTCACATTGAACTTTAACAAGGTATTGATTATATAAATATCAATCAATGGTTGCCATGATATGAGACTATTCAAACTGTTTAATTTTTCAAACAGTACTATGACAGAATAATACTGATGTACTGATATTTATTGCAATACAGTGAAACCTGTTTTGAGAGACCACTGTGATGAAAGACCACCTGCCTTTTCATACCATGTTTACTATGTCTCGTTTGCTATCTTTCTTGTGTTATACCTCTATTGAGAGACCACCTGCCTTATGTGACCACTTTTTGGCTTGCCCTTGGGGTGGTCTGTCAAAACAGGATTCATTGTACAGAAGTTGTGCCCGGGACAAGTTCTGTTTGATTTTTACTGGCCCTCTCAGATTGGAATTTGATTTAGTCATGGGCAATAGCTCATGTAATTTTTGCGGCCCCGTTGAGATGCATCTTGCCCACAACTTGGTTACAAGCTTATCAAATTTATTTCACAGACTGATCACAGTCATGCCTGAACTGATTCCACATCACAGTTTTCCTTTTTAAGCCTAAATGACCATTTGTAAACATTAGCAATGTTCAGTTTTGTAAATGATATTAAGTAAGGCAGCAATGAGTCTAGCTTTTCACTCCAATCAGTGTAAGCCATGACTTTTGGAAGCATAAGTATCTAGCTGAGATGTTAGATTACAAGCAAAGGAACAGGAAAGGGAAAATGCAAACAGGTGAAAAGGCCCACTAACATAGTTACAAGCAAGGCAAGAGTGGCAAACACGGGGTTTTATTGGTCGTTAATTGCCAGATGCACTGCCAAGCTAGGAATCACCTGGACAGTTAAAAGGACTCAATGGGTGGATCAGCTCAATTCTGGGCCTATAATTGTTGTTGCTCCTATTGTATATAAGGCTAATCACAATTACTGTCACCAGACTGGAGAAAATTGTGATTCATGGCTGGGTTGGTATTTAATGGCAAATAATTTCTCATTATGGACTTGAACTGGGTAAAGGCGGGTGAGAGAAGGGAACTGCTGTCCCCATAACCACAATTTCAGCAATTCATTTGTGCAACCTAATCGAGGGAAAGGAAACTTATTAGTGCAAATGTTGCACAGTTCAGTTATCTGTTGTTCTTATTATTTGCTGACCCAGATGACAATATTTCATGATCATGAGAATAGGTTCAGGAATCAGTAGGAAGTTTGGACAGATTGATTCAGTGGATGATGTGTATATTGATATAGATGACAGAGGTCAAGTGAGCACTTCCTTAACCCTTTCTCCCTCCACTGGGCCAAATATTAGATGTTCATACTCAGGGATGGATCAACACTTTTATCATTTTCAAAACAGTACATGGAGTATTGTTGGTACCCTCCTGGTTTCCCCATAAAGAGTACTCTTCATTATTTATAAATGATTATCACTTTCAATTGCAGCTGGCAAGGAGAAAACAGCATTCATGAAAACCTGGCCTGCTTTGGGGTTTTATTTCAAGTGGAAATGTATAAGCAAGATTTATGGGGCTCAGAACAGAAGCACATGTACTTCAGTGTTCAGGGGTGAATTTAAAGATCAAGTATCTCAGTTGGTGTATCATTGTTTTGTGTGCATACATTTCAGAGTATGTATTCCTCACCATGTACCCCTTCCCCCAAGCATATTGTTTGTATGACATGTGGAAATGATGAAAGATCCCTTGAATTTCTCATGGATAGAAAATATCTAGAATGGGACTGATGGGTGAGAACTTGGTCAGGATTGTGCACAAGGTCAACAGCCCTTATTTGACATGGCTGGGGTACTTTGTTCTTAATCTGCATCAAATTCTGACTCAATCAAATGAGAAAAGGAATAACACCTTGTCCAGCTGGAGTGAATGCATAGAAAGCTATGATTGCTGAAGATCACATGGTATTGTCATTATAATGGTTAAATATTTTGTTAACATATTGACCTGAAAACCCAGCCAACTGTAAATCTTGCCTATTTGAGAGTTTACATTCTGCATATAACAGATGATTTTTATAATCCATTTACATGTATTTAGTATGAATGGATCCCAGGGGTGGTTCATCATTTTCACAAGCACACTGACAGTATGGTAAGTGAGGGCACCAGTGGTGGTGTACTCTTTTTTTCTAATATTACAATGAAATGACTTACTAATCATAAACAAATATTGTAATTGCCACTGGATATTAACAAGAAGACAGAAAATACTTTCATTGTGTCCAATAAATCGTGCTGATACATACATACATACTTCCAACAAAAGCCAACAGTAGAACAGTATTTTTGATAAATTCAGTTCTGCTATTTTCAGTTCAAGTGGGACATATGTCATCATTTTCAAATGTCGTAAAGTACTCTTTGGGGGGGGGGGGGAGGGGGAGGGGGAGGAGTGAAAAGAGTACCCTGTGTGTACTCTTGAAAATGATGAAAACGTTGAACCATCTCTTGCTGGAATTTAATGGATACATATACATTGAATTGAGAAAAAAGTAATAATAAATAAATAATAATGATAATAATAATAATATAAAACATATATATGTATATATATATATATATATATATATATATATATATATGTATGATTGTACAGAAATATTAAATGGGGGACGTAGAACGGAAACCTCAGCAGTGATATTAACATATCATTGGCACATGAACATTTATATAATACATATAACTATATACTTAGCATCTAGTCATATCCAGCCAATCCTTTGTATGTAAGAGAAAGCCAGGTCCACTATGTCCCAGCATCAGTGATTAAACTTTGTGGCTAGTTTGTACTCTGATTGATCAGTCTGCATTTATGAGTGGCTTTTAAATGATAAACCTCAGTGCACATAGTATTTTGACTGATTTATTTTGTAGAACCACATGAAAAGCCAATTATATAAACCAACTTGAAGCTTCTTGAAAGCTTTGACTTTACACAGTTGGGCTATGTGGCTAGAATCTTCCCAAGGAATCAGGTTATGGTCAGTTTTCAGTAGGACATTCACAGTACCGTACACACTTCGATCCACTCTGTACTTGTAATTTTAATCAAATGTATGTATATACAAATTGCTGATTATTTTACTGCAATAAAGTTGTTACTTTTGTTGGTTTTGGCTATAGTCACATGCAGGCAGTCACAACAAAATAACATTGACTTGCTCCAGATTTCCTTTTTTTTTTTAGATACATGTATACAGTGTTTCCTCTTTTGAGAGACCCGAAACACTGCTTTCTTTTGGGAGACCACCTGCCTTATGTGACCATTTTCACTGTGCAAGAGCACCTTCTAATGATAATTTACCTATGTTGGGAGACCACCTGCAGAACCTTACCAGTAACCATCCATTTGTTAAAACCAGTTTACAAATCCAAAATATGTTTATAGTACCAACAAGTAGCTAATTATAAGCTATATGACTGCAAGACGGAATGGGGTCTGATAAGTGCATGTAAATCATGTTTGAGTCTAAATTATGGGTAGGAATATCAACATAATGGTTAGTTGTTATGCAGGTGGTGCAAGAGTCGAACCTCCTTTGGGATACCACCTGCTATATGTGACCACTTCTTGGATGACATTTGGAGTGGTCTCTCAAAGGAGGGACTACTATACCCTATACTGAAGTATGTGCTTCTCTCCATAGTGAATGAGCAAGTGTGTTAACTACTTCAGAAGTTGTCAGTTAAAATGATATTACATGTATGTAAATGTAACTGGCTGTATATTTTACATTGTAGCATTCTCTTTTATAACCTATTTTGTATTTAAACCTTTGAAGTAACATATGCAGAACAAGCTCCATTGACCCAGAACCAGACTAGTTGCTGTATTAGACAAACATGAGTGAAATTAGCCCTGTGTTTGTGGTTCCATGGACAGCTGTGAACAGCAGATGATTAATGGCATACTGAGTCCCTGGACTCCTCACAGAGTCCTTTGGACCTACAAAATGTCCCTGGACTCCCCATTCAGAGTGTCCAGCCAGCCTACCTCCCGCAACTACCCGTCATTTGTCTTCATTAGCGACGTCAGACCTTGTCTGTAAATGTAATTGTTTTTGGACCAGGCAGTTAGCGCTCATCAGCATGATGTCTGGCTTCAAGGATCCCGCCACCGTCACCTCAGGCTACATGGCCCTGCTGTGTAAAGTCATGGGATAAAGAAGAGACTATTAATACAGAAAAGGACCTCACATAAAGAACAGACTGCTCTTTTGCATTTATATATAAAAGGCAGAACTTGACAGCACATGGTTCAATTTCTGCAATTTCTTTTTTTTTCCTCATAGAGCATTTTTGTATCTCAGGAGACCTCCACAGATAATTTATTTGAACGAAATGTTCATAATCTTTACATCTGTGCAACTTGGGATAAAATCTACTCGACTAATATTTGAACTAGAAAGACAATTTATTTAAAGATAGACAACTTATGCCCAAAGAGTTTATTTTGCTGGTAGAACTAAAACTTGACGTTTTTACTCTCACCAAAATATATATTGTTAGGCTTAGGTTGTTATTGTTGAAAATAGGATTTAGCTTCACAGTTGTATCCAAGAAGATCAATGCTGTATTAACTCATTATTCCGTATGGTGTTCTTGTTTAACCCATTGCATTTGCTCTATATTCCTGAAAGTGCAGGTATAATTGAGCTTTTCAACATAAATAAAATCAGTGTGCATCAAACAAAACATGCACACGGACTGCAGATCCCTTTAACTGTTTTTATATTGAAAAAATAATACAATGGAACCTGCTATTTGAGACAAACTTCTGGCTTTTTTTTTTCTGCAAAGGTAGTCTCAAATGCAGGTAAATTTACCAGGCAATTACAATGTAATTTTACTGAAGAATAGTCTTAAGGAGACATCTTTTCTCTCTTGGGAGGTGGTTTTTATAGCATGTACCACTGTAATCAGAATAGAATCGTGCTCTCTCATGTGGCATTTGGTCCACTATTGCATTCATGTGGAGAAGCAGAAGGGCAAATTAGCTGTCGCTGCTGAAAACAGTCAATGATTTTTATGTTTTAATGAGTTGGATCATCTGACTCAGTGAAAGACATGTAGAGAAAAGTTACTGGTCCAAAGCCAGGCATGAGTTGGGCATCTTTTCTGCAACTTCGTCTATAAAATAAGTAATTATATATGATGCAGTGGCTGAGAATGTCAGAAGCATTGGTCAGTGTTACAGGTATTCAAATATATATTTGATGTACAAGGCATATCATGACATGGTTATACCTTGATACGTAAGCTTTTAAAAACTCTCTATTAAGGATATTTTTGTTACCTGTATGGCTGAGCAGTTACTTCTTGAGTCCTACACTTAGCAAATTATGATGACATGGTATTTTGCATAAAGCAGGAACTTTGCACTTTTTATATGTATCAGTGCATACCACTACATAAAGTATTTCATTTTGAAGCTGAAAACTGTAGTTACTGTATTCTGATCAGAGTTCATGATATATGTATGTACACTTCAAGTGACATTCAGCAGTTTTCTGGATATAGGGCATCATGCGTTATACAAGCACATTAATTTAGCCTGATGGTGTTTTTATGTTTCATGGGTTGACAAATTGCAATTAAATGCCATTGAGTTTTTTGTGTGATTTAATAACTTGCTGCTATGATTTGATGGTTAGGAAACTATAACAAATTGAACACAAATATTGCAATTTTCAACTAACTTTGCACAATGTGAAGCCATTGATAGTCACATTAAATTGTGCAGAATGTGCTGTCTGCCACCTAGTGGTTCCCAAGGGGAATTGCATTCTGAGCAACTAATATTTGATCAGGTGATCAGCATATAGTAGCCCTTGATGTCCCAGAAGAATGTCTTGCAGGTGCAATATGGCTATGACAGGCAGCTGGGGGAGGTAGATAGGTGGAGGTCTTTCCTCTGGCCTGGGGGCAGGGCCCATCTGAACAGCCACAGCAGATCAATAGCACAACAGACATTGTTTGTATAATGAGCCAGCAGCACTTCTTCCTGATGCTGGATCAGAGAAGATCCCAAATGATCCAAGGCCAACTGAGGGTTAAACTAATGGCCAGGTTCAGTTACAATGAGCATATCTGGTAACACAAACAAACCACATTATCAACTTGCTCATTGATTTGACTGGGGTGCCTTGAGGAACTAAACCCATCTCCCTGGGCAGCCTAACCTAATTTGGTATTATCAATTTGTGTTCAACTTATTACGGTCATTAACGTCCAATAGGTGATGTAATGGGTAATTGTACTGCCATAACAGGTGCATTTACCATTCATTAGGGTATAATAGAGCTCAGTACAGGGAGCTTCTTTGCAGATTGCTTGTCTCAACTATATTTCTCACAGTCATTAAAGTTCCCTGGCAGATAGCTTTACTCCATTATGGAATTCAGGTGTGTATTATTCATCCATATTGCATTTTGATGTATGAGACACCCCCACCCCACCACACCTCAGGAATATTGATGCTTGTTACAGTTTTGGCATTGTTCTTTGTAACTGCTCCTAAAAAAAATTAGATTTTTTCCAGCTTTAACATTTTCCTGGTTATAAGAGAACTTAGTTGACAGTTTTCCTTGGTGCAGGTTGGGTACAGTGCACCCAACCCATGCTAAGGAAAGCTGTCGACATAGAGCATGATGTCTTCATAAGTCTCATCTACAGATTGTTGTTCGAAATATTGCACATGAGTGAAAAGTTTGAGTAAAAACTTAAAAAGCAGACAACAATTTACATCTGGGTACTTTGGAGTGATTTGAGTTGAAAAGGGTTAAACTTAATATGTGGACTACATGTAATTTATTTGACATGCTAAAAAGCAGGACACAAAAGTTAACAAGAGATACTTTAATGCAAAGCATTGACTTATTAAAATGGGTCCACCTTTGTGTTTATGTGGGTCCTGTGACCTGGAAAATGAGGTCAAGATCACCAAAATGGAATCAAGTCAAAAATAGTGGCATGGTACAAATGTGGTAAATTTGAGTTTCAGGTAGGCAGTAAGTCTTGAGATAGTGTGTTCACAAACAAATGGTGGATGGATGGACAGACAGACAACTGGAAAGCATAGTGGGTCTCCCCTTCAGGTAGACCCATAAAAGCAGTGAGGTTGCATTATTTTAATGCTAGCTTGAAAGTCATTTATATATTAGAGGTGTATTTCATAAATTGTCGGTCTGTGGAAGTGCCCTACCGTGTCAATGTACAAGCCACACCTGCTATAACATCACCCTGGGTCCTTGGTCAACCTTTTTTGGGGTTGTCCCGATGGCCTAGAGGTCAGCGTGTTGGACTTTACATTTGGCTAGGCGAGTGTGCCGAAGGTAGTGGGTTCGAATCCCATACAGGTCGACATAAATTTATCGTATTTTTCACAATAAATACCTTTGCTGATCAGCAAAACAAAGAAGTATATACAGTGGAACCTCGTTAATCTGAACACCTTTGCACCCAGAGAACTGTCCAGATTAATGAAGCATCTGGATTACTGAATCCCTATTACTTGATATGAACGATTCTGTTCCAGAAGTGTTCAGATTGATGAGACATATGGATTAATGAAGTCCATATTAATGAGGTTCCACTGTATGTACTTTTATTCTTTGCTCCCTTAGATTATCATGACCTGTAAGTAATCTTGATTTTTAGGTAAATATAAATTTGTTCATTTGCTTCATAACAGAATAATACATTTCCACAAATACAGATCTAGAAATTTGTGACAGATGCACATGAGAGGCGTTTCTGAGATGTGGAAATCTGGGCCCCATTGGAGCATTTGGAGAATTTTACTGTGCTGTCATCTGTAGCAGCCCCAGGGAGGTGGCCGATTTTGCATTGTTGACTGCTTAATTTACTGAGGAAGAGGCACAATGCTGTGGTCTTCCGGGGAGAAGATCTATGTCAGTGCAGTGTAGTTGAGCGATTAATCATTCTTGGGTCTCCAGAGAAGCTGCATGTTTTCATTAGTTTCCCTACAAAATATGATTGTAATTTCACCAGGCCACTATGGGCCACAGAATAATGGAACAAATTTATCAAGTAGAACAGCAACCCAGGAAATATCTAGGAATTTTATATGCATGCATGCTGGTGCCAAAGTTCTTCCTTCAAAATAAAGTTACATTCTTCATCTCATGCACAGTTCAGAATGGTTTAATTTGGTGAAATATTCAGCACCTTTGGAAATGAGTGCAGCACTTGCCTGCTTAGTGTTTCATTAACACATTAATTAATCTTCATAATTGTTGTATAGTCCAAAGATAGACAACTTTGCTAACTTGTAGAAAGACTGCTGTTCAGCTGCAAACATGTCAATGGACATTGCTGTGGAAGCAGTAGTTATGTATATGGGTATAAACATACATACCTATATATATATATATATATATATATATATATATATATATATATATATATATATATATATATTTTTTTTTTTTTTTTTTTTTTTTACAGTAGAATTACAGACAAGTGAATTATAGTGGTGTGTAACTTGAATACAATTTGAAGGATCAACCTTCATACAGCCTTACCCAAGATAAACAACTTTTGGTGTGATGTTTGTGGCCGTGCAAATAAGGATGAAATAACATATTGTTGGATCTCTAACAGACACTTGTGCTTTAAAAGTGCATAAATCACTGTGGTAAGACACAATTCATGCTTGAAAACTATGCAATGTATTCACAAACAACATCTGAACCTGTTAACCTGTAAACTCCCTGTGCATGCTTTGAACTTTGAACCTTTAAAAGTCCTCATTGGACTTTTGTCTTGGTTTAAGTTTTGTAAAATAACTAGTGATATGGTTTGCCATGTATCTGAAGTATGTGGATCAAGTCAAGAGCAAGAAGAACACAGCATGTTTTTTTCTTTAAGTTCTACATGGCTAAGTGGTAGACTTGTACATTTACGTACATCATGTGAGGTCTGTTCCACCTTTGAACTCTTTGGTTATGTATTTTCATTGGTTTTGACATTTCTACACTGAAGGTTCTCATGAAGTTGCTAGCTCAGCTGATTTGTTGTTGAGCTGGGATTTAAAGATGGGTGGTCATTTGTCACCCTTTTGTACATAAGCACATCCAGTTGTTATCAATTCACACTTGCATGTTTAAATTCTCAACAAAACATTGATCATATCCCCTTCAAACTTGGCGGGAATTTACCATGATACATGTCTGCTTTAATTGTTTGATTGACCAGCTCCAGTGATTTTGGTGAATTCTCAAGGATTGCTTTGGGTAATTTTTGGGAGAAAGTCTTCTGAAATATCTTGGCTAATTGAGACCTTTCAAAATCCAAATGCTGATTCTGACTACCAGGATTACAAAACAATACTTAAAAGTACTTTGCAGGAGACAGGATTTCAAATAAGTGGGTCATCACATAGACATAGATAGTAAATGGGAATATGACACCATTTATATTTATTTTTGAAACTGTTGTATTTTAACAACATCTATGGGTTGGTATTCCTGTGTACAATTGCACAGGGCCTGGCTGTTCTCCCAATATGTGGAATTTCATGCATTTGGAGAAATATATGTGGATGTTGGGGATTACTTTCTGTAGTGTCTCACCCATGTTGAACTAGGCAATGTGGGTAAAAGTACATGGTTTGACCTACCTTGGCATCAGAGGTACACCATAAATTATGAAATCAGTTGTGTATACAATCATCATTCTGAGGTGGCCATGCACAGTCAGTAACCAGATTTCAGAAAATCTGTATTGCTTTGAAATTGGGCAGGAACACTTCTGGGTACCTCAAGCCCAAACTTTGTTCAACAGATCGCATGGTGATAGCTTTTCTGTTTTCATTTTTCTTTTGATGTGTTTTTGTAATTTTGTGCTTCTCCAAAACCACTGAATGGATTCACCCCAGACATGGTAGGAATGTACTTGTACTTAGTCTATCCCAACTTTGTGTCTCTGGGTGTGGTTCCTGCCATTCTTGTATACTTATCAAATTTCAAAAATGACATAATGATCACTTACAGCACATGTCAGTGGTATTCTGTGTGTTGGGTTAAAGATCAAATGCATGCATATGTACACTGTAGTATTTTCCTTAAAAACTGTTGCCCAGACCCTCTTCAGAACTTGGTGGGGATGTACCTTGGATTGATCTCTCATGTTGTTCAAATATGCTGCAGTGACTAAAAATTTGTTATAAATTTTTCATGGGGCCTAATTGTTTTGGAGAAATCTAAATGAGGCATCTACTGAGACTGCTCTGCAAATTGCCTTTAAAGGCTCAGGGACCCATCTGGGTGTCCCCTTTTCCTTAATTTGTTCATACAGGTAAAATGGTTCAAACTTCCAAGGTCACTGAACACTTTCATCAAATACAGGTTTGGGGTGATAACCTGGGAATTATTTTTGCTAGAACTTTCATATTTTACCTCATAATTGTCCTCTATAAGGGTTAGTTGACAATGTATGTGGGATGACCTTGACTCCATGCGGAAAATCATCATACTCATTCTGATGGTCCTCCATAAGAGTTTGGTTTGGACTGGATATGAGGGACGTTGCCCTAATTCCCAACATTACAGGGCGATCTTAGTCATCTTAGTTACTGTATACAAGGGCAGTGAGCACAGGACTGTCACAGTTCTGTTAGGTAGAATGTGAATTTAATCTCTCTCCCCCCACACACGTTCATTATAGATCATAGGATCCAAGGGTAGTTCAGTAGCATTTTTACTACCAGAATCCGTAAATATTAATCATTCAAAATAGTTCACAAAGAAAGACCATCAGATTTTAGGTAGTTGGAGAGAAAGCGCTGCATTGGCTTTTCGTGACAATAATGAATACATGTATTAATTCATTTGGAACATATTTGAAATAGATTTTTAAAAGGTACACAAACAGGGTGCAGTTAAGGTCTTATGGAAATATATTTTAACCCTGATAGTCTGATGTTGCTTGACAAAAGCTGGCACAGTGTCAAAAGAAGTCACTTTGGCAGTTGTTCTTTGAAATATCCTTGATGTGTGTTCTGTGTGTGAGGACCTGATGCTTCATATACATTGACATGAAAAGCATGTTTTGAGCTGCTCACCAACACTCTTAATAGAAGCATTACTGATTACAAGATGGTACACTTGGACCTAAAAGCTGATTGAAAACACATGTCCACCTCACTCACACATGCTCCAGCAAGTACAGACAGCAGTGCCTACAGAAAAACACAACTCCCAGGAGAGTTTCCTCACAATGAAACAAAGGCTTCATAAAGAATTGTAATTAATGTAATTCTCATATCGAGACGTCAGTCTTTGGATGGCAAGGATATTTCATTGTCTAATTACCGGGTATGATTCTTTCTTCCTAGAATAACAAGCCTGAACAGATTAGTGTGGAATAATTAAGAATCAGGTTTTAAGTGTGGTTTTGCATGCATGTAGTCATTCAATGTTGTTGTAGTTATGGGGAATGTGGCCTGGGGGATGCATTTTACTGCATTTTGTTGGCATCCTGGCCTGACCTTTTGTTGGCGGCTACTTGAGGTCCCAGAGTCTCTGGTCAACTGGGAAGTTTAAAAAGCAAGTCAGGTTACTCTATATTAAAATAATGTGGGATATACACATATAGATCAATAGGAGATCACTCTGGCTGGTTATTGCAATGCCATGCACTGCATTACTATGATAAAGACTAAGTATGTACCCAGCACACAACCATTTATTTTCATTCTGGCAAAGTTCTTGTGCAAACTTTTTATCATTTAAGAAGGACAAAAGCTTATTGATGTCATAGGTTGTATTATGTGGACTGCAGTCAAGAAAGATTTATTTCCCATACACCAATCAGATTTTATCCACCAAACTTAAGTACCTTGTAGTCTTTGTGTTGTGTGTGTGTGTGTGTGTGTGTGTGTGTGTGTGTGTGTGAGAGAGAGAGAGAGAGAGAGAGAGAGAGAGAGAGAGAGAGAGAGAGAGAGAGAGAGAGAGAGAGAGAGAGAGAGAGAGAGAGAGAGAGAGAGAGAGAGAGAGAGAGAGAGAGAGAGAGAGAGAGAGAGAGAGAGAGAGAGAGAGAGAGAGAGAGAGAGAGAGAGAGAGAGAGAGAGAGAGAGAGAGAGAGAGAGAGAGAGAGAGAGAGAGAGAGAGAGAGAGACTTTTATGAAGTACTGTATCCATTCTCACCAGCATTCTGGTCCTTTGTAAGGACATTTGTAAGTATGATAAACCTCCTGCTCCTTCTGGAATAAAAACAGACCCTTATATCCCAAGTTTTTGAAAGAAATGTTCTAAACCAAAGTATCCCAGGTCTTATGAATCTTCATTATACATCTTGCCAAAAATGTGATGCCTCGATCAGTGTCCTCAGTCTGCTATTACCATGCAAAAGTGGCCATATGGCGTATCACCTCATTAGATTGGTCAAGATATTACATTTTAAGTTTGAAATATTTTGCTTCGGCTGCTTCAGTGGTTTCTTTTAGAGCTTTGTGGAATTGAAATTTTAGCAGTGGTTGGTCACTTAAAAATGTCATGACTTAAAATTATATAATCAGACTAATCTCCTGAATTCATTAGCCTTGAAAGGCTGGCTGATGCTTTCAACAATAAAACCTTGGAACAAAATGAAATATTTTAGAAAGTTTTAAAGTAATGAATAAATACTTGGTGCAAATTTAAAAAAAAAAAAAAGAATAAAACAGTTGTTTGTTTGAATTTATTCTCTGCACATCATCCTGATAGCTATTTACCAAGGACCGAAGTCTGATAATCAAGAAACAGAATCACGTGGTAGTATTACCAAGCAAATGTAACAGACTTATTTGATCATATTTTCTATGGTTATGTTACCTGTAACCAAGGACTGACTGATAGGAATGCAGAATGAAAGGTCACCATAATGTTATTGTGACTGGGAAAGTATTACAACCTCCCAAGTCTTGTGTGATCACCTACAGATGTTTTTTTTATTAGATATGCCTATTTAGTCATTCATCATGATAGAAAAGTGATTAAAACCTTCAACTCAGGATGGGTACCTTTACCTTGACACACCTACCATCACTATAACTTTGGTTTGTGTGTTGTGCTGACACATGGGTCAGAGTGCAGGCACAAATCCCTTGATGGAAGTAATAATCCCTGAACTAGAAGGTGTAACAGACTGATATACTAATAATAGATTTACCAAACAGTTGTACCTTTTCTCAAATTCATTTTAAGATTATTACAGCTTTAGAGTAAAAGTAAATAAATTCCAGAACAACAGTATATAAGTTGTCTCTTAATATGGCAAAAACAAAGTTCATGGTGTTTCATTTTCCTCAGTGTAGATTTATTCCAGCTTCAGCTTATATTATGTATAATGTTTCAATATCGCGAATGACTGAATTTAATTTTCTTGGATTATTTGTTCATGAAACTTTAAATTGGAATACACATGTAAATAAGATTACAAGTAAGCTCACCAGCTTAATAGGCACATATTAAAGAATTCATAATTTTTTGCCAACAAATACATTATTGCATGTATATAACTCTTTGTGATTGCCTCATTTTAATTATTCAATCTTAGCCTGTGGATATTCCTGGGATCCTATTTCCAAACTAAAAAAATCGATAATATGGCTCATTTGTCAAGACATTATGCCCATACTGATCCATTGTTTAAATCGCTAAAAAAAATTTTAAATCACAAGATACATACATACATGTACATACATACATACATATATACATATATATATGTATATAATGTTTGTGAGTGAATTATAAGTAAATTGTGATGCGCCTGCATCAGTGACATGGTACATTAATATTGCCATTTAGACAAAATCAAATGTGTGCCAGCGATGTTTGATTATGTGCGATGTGGAATAACTGTGACGAACGTAAACAAACAGGGCACACCAGGTCAACGTTGAAAGCAGTCCTAGGGCATATTTTTTGTGATGAATACCCAATTAAACATAGAATAAACAATATCTTACATGGCTGGAGGGTTAGTTACTATTTTTCTCTCACTTGGGAGCGTTGTTGATGTGGAAAATCAGGAGTGACCGCTGGTCACTCGTGATTTTCCACACCAACAATGATCCCTCGTGAGAGAAAGTTTGTAAGTCACTCTCAGCCATGCAAGATTCTCTCTCTATACATATATTCATGTACATGTATGTATATATATTAACCCCAAGTCGTGCAATATCATTATAGATATACTCTGAACCAGATACATGAATATTTTAAGAATGTGTTTGTCTTTTCGACATTTACTCATCCTAACAAGACAAGGAATAGACATATATGTATTCCGCAGCTTCCAATCCTGAAACTAAATACATGTAAACTAGTACACCATGTAGTTGTATGTGACATCATATTCCTGCTCTTATGAAGAACACACGTCCTTGCATGTTGGATAAAATATGTACACATTCAATGGATGCATGGATATCCTAGATCCTAGGTACATGAAATTATACCTTGTGAACCAATATTCATAAACTTGCAACACAAATAATTGCCATATATGTGCAACTAGATATTCCCAAATGTACTTCTGCATTTTATTTATTTAGTCATGATATAGTTTTGTAACCTCCACTCAAGGTGGCACCAGTGTCAATGGATTCAAATGCTTACTGGGCTCATCCTGATTTATTTAAACTTAAGGTGTTTTGCTATAATGTCAAAAACACTTTATCACCGTATATCTGCAGATTGCAATGTAAAGTCCATTAAATTCAGACCATTTGCATCATTGTTACTTACCCTGTGCACATGTTGTCAAATAAATACAGTTCTGAGTGCAGCATTCTCAAACTATACAAGCAGCATGTGATGTGGATTATGCCCTGAACAAAGAACTTCAGCCAAGACCTCCAGACGATGGAAATGTGTACATATGTGTTGTGTGTTGTTCATATCAATTCATATGTGTGGTGTGTACAACTGGAGGAGGGAATTTGTGGAAATCTCAAGCTCCCCCCCCCCCCCAACCATTATGACACTTAATGCAGGTACCTTGTAAGTTCACACTTTTAGACCTGTTACTTTGTTACCATTTATTGTGGGTGTCTATTAATTATTGCTTGTAGGTAACTGATACTGCCCAGTGTGGACTCAGCAAGATCCCCTCATTGTACAAAGAACTGAACAAAGATTGTTATCATAAAATACAAGACAGTCAATTATATGTACAGCTTGGGGCAGCCCATTCCACAAGATATATGGTGGATTAAATTTACTTTAATTACAAACTGTCTATCAGCACTGAATCATAGATTTATCTTTCATGTTTACTGTAGAAGTAAACAAAGTCAGAGGGTGTCTTTTATCATATACTGACCACCACTGCTGTGCATGTCACTGACTTCCACCAAATGCTACGAAAAAGGAAAATCCAGGCCAACTGTTGTTGTTTATGGATTGCAACAGTAACTTTCCAGTTATTGCCAGTCCATGGCTACTACCATTGACAGAAACAAACTTGTGAGAAATATTTGCTTTTAAGTGATTATTGCCAGCATGAAGATTGGATGTTGGTGGAAAAACCTATATTTATGCCCAACTTTGAAGAAGGTGGGGCATATATAAATGATACAGCTTTGCTCATGTCAGTCAGTAGAGAGACTGTGGTTTCTTCATAACTCAAAAAGTTTTAGAGATAGGACTTTGATACTGCCTGGGTATATACTCCCATATAAGGGCTAGGTGCAGTGTGAAGGTTGTTGACCTTGACCCTATATCCAAGTTCAGGGAGGTACCGTAGTAACTTCTGGTTTCCGCACTATAACTGGAGTTTTTATGATAGGACCAGTATATTGCACAGGATTATTGTCCTTATCCAAGGCTAGGTCAAGTTCAAAGAAGGGTGACTGTGACCTAAATTCAAAGGTCACAAAGGCCACTTAAGTGACCTTGGTTTCTGCATGGTAACTATGACATTAATATTGCACATGGTAAAAGTCCCCAATTAGAGCTTGGTCAGCTTAGAAGATGGATGACTTTGACCAAATTCCCAAGGCCACCACCTAGAGTCCCATTGGTGAACTTGGTTTCCGCATGATAACTAAGATGTTTTTGACCTAAGGCTTTCATATTGCACAGGAGTATAGCCATCTATAAGACCTAGGTCAAGTATTGAAATGGGTGACCTTGAGTTAATTCCCAAGCTCACAGAGCCACATTACTGAATTTAGTTTCTGGTTAATAACTGCAACATTTTTTGAGCCAGAGCTTTTCTTTTCTAGATATTAATAGTCTTCTATTAGGGCTAGATCAGCTTCAAAGAAGGGTGATACTTTAAAGAAGGGTAACCTTGACCTAATTTCCAAGGTCACAAGGCCACTTGAGTGAAAGCCCCATTTAGTATTATCGGCAGGGTAATGAGGGCAAACATAATGGCGGTAGGGGCACATCTATGTTTGACAAACATGTCTTGTTAAGAGTTAGATCTAACTTTTAATTTGTGTTGGGACTTCAGAGAAAACAAATGAAATCTTTTCATTGTTTTTTTATATCTGCTGACCACAGGTCCCATAGATTATAGCATCACTCATGTGTGGCCATTTTTCCATCCTTTCTCCACCCATCCCTCTGTCCATTTGTAAACTTTTGGTTGTAAATGCAATGCAGTCCACAGTTTTCAAGTTAATCCCAGAAAACGTTCTGGACATATGAAGAATATAGTATAATGTTATACATGGGTCAAAACGTGAAAGTCTGAGTGATGTTTTGAAGATTTTTTTCATGAAACAGCATAAAACTTGGCAGGAATGTTGGTCAGGCAAAAAAAAAAAAAAAAAAAAAAAAAAAGGTAAACTTTGGTGATGCTACTTACAAAATGTGTTGAAAACCTTAAATTCAATATTTTGTGAAAGTATAAGGATCATGATACCCAATGTAATACAAATGTGTATTGACATATTTTCTGAAGGTCACAGGACTTCATTTCAAGCTTTATTTATTTATTTATTTGTTTGTTTGTTTGTTTGTTTGTGCCCCCCTTCGAAGAAGGTGGGGCATATAGCGTTGCACATGTCAGTCGGTCGGTCGGTCTGTCGGTCTTTAGACTGTGGTTTCCGCATAATAACTCAAGAAGTTTTTGAGCTAGGACTTTGATGCTGTACAGGTGTATCATTCTAGTCAAAAGCTAGGCAAAGTTAGCAGATGGGTGACCTTGACCTAATTTCCAAGGTCACAGTGGTACCTGAGGTAACTTTGGTTTCCGCACAATAACTGAAGAGGTTTTTAAGCTAGGACTTTTATAGTGCACAGGATTATAGTCCATATTTGGGGCTTGGGGAAGTTTGAAGATAGATGACCTTGACCTCATTTTAAAGGTCACAGAGCTATTTTACTGAATATGGTTTCATGCTTTCTGCATGATAACTTATACCTTGGAGCTAGAACTTTTATATTGTACAGCTTTATTGCTCTCTGTAAGGGCTAGGTTAAGTTTGAAGATGGGTGACCTTGACCCAGTCTTCAGGGTCACAGAGAGATTGTTAAATTCCTGTGGTTTCCACACTATAACTCAAGAAGTTTTTAAGCGAGGACTTTGATACGGTACAGGTGTATCATTCTAGTCAAAAGCTGGGCAAAGTTTGAAGATGGGTGACCTTTACCTAATTTCCAAGGTCACAGTGGTACCTGAGGTAACTTTAGTTTCCGCACAATAACTGAAGAGGTTTTTAAGCTAGGACTTTTATAGTGCACAGGATTATAGTTCATATTTGGGGCTAGGCGATGTTCGAAGATGGATGACCTTGACCTCATTTTAATGGTCACAGAGCTATTTTATTGAATATGGTTTCATGCTTTCTGCATGATAACATATACCTTGGAGCTGGAACTTTTATATTGCACAGCTTTATGGTTCTCTGTAAGGGCTAGGCTGAGTTTGAAGATGGGTGACCTTGACCTAGTTTATAGGGTCACAGAGAGATTGTTAAATTCCTGTCGTTTCCACACAATAACTCAAGAAGTTTTTGAGTTAGGACTTTGATACGGTACAGGTGTATCATTCTAGTCAAAAGCTGGGCAAAGTTTGAAGATGGGTGACCTTTACCTAATTTCCAAGGTCACAGTGGTACCTGAGGTAACTTTAGTTTCCGCACAATAACTGAAGAAGTTTTTAAGCTAGGACTTTTATATTGCACAGGATTATAGTTCATATTTGGGGCTAGGCGAAGTTCGAAGATGGATGACCTTGACCTCATTTTAAAGGCCACGGAGCCACTTTACTGAATATGGTTTCATGCTTTCTGCATGATAACTTATACCTTGGAGCTAGGACTTTTATATTGCACGGCTTTATGGTTCTCTGTAAGGGCTAGGTTGAGGTTGAAGATGGGTGACCATGACCCAGTTTTAAGGGTCACAGAGAGATTGTAGAATTCCTGTGGTTTCTGCACGATAACTCAAGAAGTCTTTAAGTTCGGACTGGGATACTTTACAGGTCTATAGTTCTTGCTAAGGGCTAGAAGAAGTTTAAAGTTTGGTGACCTTGATTTAATTTCAAGGGCACGTTGGTACCGGAGTAAACTTTGGTTTTCACATGATAACTGAAGAGGTTTTTAAACTAGGACTTTTATATTGCACTTGATAATTGGCCGTATTCGGGGCTAGGTCAAGTTTGAAGATGGGTGACCTTGACCTAATTTCAAAGGTCACAGAGCCATTTGGTTGAATACTGTTTCTGCATGATAACTTGCATTTTAGAGGTAGCACTTTTATATTGCACAGCTTTATGGTTGCCTTATAGGGCTAGTTTGAGTTTGTAGATGGGTGACCTTGACCCAGTTTTGAGGGTCACACACAGACAGTAGACTTCCTGTGGTTTTTGCACAATAACTGAAGGTCAAGTGAAAATGAGTGACCTTGCCCTAAATCCCAAGGTCATAAAGCCACTTTGCTGAATATGGTTTCTAAATGATGACTAATTTTACCGCTATAACTTTTATATTGTCCCGGTTTTTAGTGGTTTTTTAAGGGCTAGGTTAAAGTTTAAAGATATGTGACATTGATGTATGATCAACCTTCACTAATTTTGTAAGGTCACAAGTGCCCCATCTACCACTATCAATAGGGTAGTGAGGGCAAGGGTAATGAGGGCGGGGGGCATCTATGTTCTACAAACATATCTTGTTTTATTTATTTTTTTTTTGTGAGGGTCATTTCATCATAACCTGTGTACATACATATAATGCCATTACAGGACCATTATGCAGATAAAAGCTGTATAGGTTGAGTCATCGTAGTGACACTGGTGGTATTGGAACTGACCTCATAGGTATGAAAAACACATTAAATTCATTGCTGTGATGATAAATTGAGATTCAACTACAAAATTTTTAAATTAATATGTTTATGATAGTTTACCTGTTGCTATGGCTAAATTGTTCCAAATTTAGGTCTGCAGTTGAAATCTTGGCACCTTGAGCATTTAAAGGGGCATACTAGTGCTGTGATCATTTCCATTTTTTGTTATTGATTATCAGAAGTTGTTTTAAGTGTTTTACTTATAGTTGTATTGATTATTTCAAGATGCTGCATCACAGTCAAAATTTGTAGGAGGTACTAAGGAGAAGCTAAGGAGAAGACACAGACACAGAAAATTCAATATTTAATATTGCTTAATTAAAATAGAGTCCACGATTATTTATCACCATCTGTTTTTGTGGCCAGTGCCACAGACCGACACTCATGGTATCGCCAGGACAAAACGTTTTGAATTGGGGAAAAAATGTGTATGTCTGTCGTTTATAAAAAGTTGCTCATATGGTATATACCACTGATTTATGCCGACTTCGTCGACCATTTGTTTGGGGAATGGTGATCATTGTTCACTGAACAGTGAATATTTCTAGGTAATTGTTCAAATAAAAATACAGCAGGGTTGGTGCACCTGTCACTATGTCTGAATCAACATTTGAACTAAAAATTGATAACTTCTCAGGCCATTACCTTTAACTGCATCCTTTCCTCAGAAATTACAGAATGTTTGTCCTGGACCATGACAAAGTAATATCATACTAGAATTTACTTAATTTTCAGCACTTAAGATGCAGACACTGCCAGACAGTAACTTAAAACCTGCCCAGTTAAACAGTTGCCGAGTTACAATGCGAAACCAAAAGTCCAGATAACATATGCAGACTCGCAACGTCATGCCTGTCAAGTTATAACCAAGTCAGGCATTTAATAAAAAAGAGGAAAATTATGATATGATGTGGCTTGATGTTATATTAATTATTTAGAGGGTATTCAACTTTACATGACGTAATGTGCTAAATATGTGCATGCAAGTCAACATGTAACCAAAGACTAAATTACATACTGCTCAGTGGCCTCTGCAGCTTAAAATAGAAGGGAGATTTACCCTGCTATTTTCTTTTGCTCCTTGCCCTTTTTCTTTGCTCCCTGCCCTTTTTCTGTGATACATAGATCATGCTTTGATGGTTTGTGGTATATTTTGTTAATTTTGACAACAAATCTTCAATATGTAAGCTGAATTCAAAGAAAATATATTAAAGCAGTATTTTCACCATAAGTTAGGTACAGTTATCAACAATTTCTTAAGTTCTGGGTGAAAGGCACGATTTGATCTAGAACGTTACTTTTGAGGTGCCCCATGTGGTCCCTACCCGCGTTAACAAGTTGCCCTTTTCAGATCAAACTGGCCTGCCCTTGTGAAAACCTGCAGAGACCACTGCTGCTCCCTCACAACATGTGCTTCACTCAATACAGGCCTAGGGGGTAAACTGTATTGGGTCGATTCAGTAGCAACATGGCACCGCACAGAAGCAATCACTATTCTTGCAACTTTCATTGTGAGATGATACGATGTTTTATCAAAATTGGCCACTTTAATGGATAGCATTGGATGGAGTAGCAAGTAAAAAGACAAACACAAAGACATGGGTACATGTAAGCCTTGATTCAATTGTTTTTTGAAGCAAACCATTTATTTAGACACTGACATGATAGAATCAATGCCAGAATTTGGCAATTGATCATCGAGTTTGAGCTGCTGATTGATTATCTAATTAATTATCCGTATCAGCATCCCAGCACTAAATAATACAGTATATATATGTGTATGTGTGTGTGTGTGTGTGTGTGTGTGTGTGTGTGTGTGTGTGTGTGTGTGTGTGAAACATCATTTTGTTACTATATAGTTGTTTTCCTGCCTGATCATAACGTGTGGAAACTTTGGTGGACCCGTTTGTGTGCAGTAAATCTTTTTTGTTGATTGAGGAAAGACACAAATCTGCTCTTAAATCACAGGGAAGCCTGTGGCCAGCATATTATTTACTTTTCTTGACAGACGCTGACCATGGGAATGTTTCTGTAACAATACATGTATAGCTTCGTTTTGTTCCTTGCAAGTCATTGTTGCAAAATTAATGGCAATTATTTATGTTAGAATAGCCTAAGTGACAGACTTTAGGAAACATATACCTAGACATACTGATTTTATTCTCTATTATGCAGACACGTTTGCCTTGGCCAAAGCTTTGAGTCTGTTGGGTGACTGGTGTCCAAAAGGTAGTACATGTACATTCTAGCTCTACAAGGTATATGCATATAAAAAGTTCAAAACTTTCAAGATGCTGTATATGTACTCACTTTTGCATTTTTCACGAGTGTGCATGAACATGAAATTAAAAACATGTACTTGCAAAAATTTGTGTCACCCAATGACTGAATACCTAGAGATACCAATTTTATTCTCTATTATGCAAACATGTTTGCCTTGGACAAAGCTTTGGGTGTTTTGGGTGACTTGGTGTCCAAAAAGTTGTACATTCTAACTTTAGTAGGTATATGCATGTACAAAGTTCAAAACTTTCAAGATGCTGTGAATGTGGAATTAAATTGTTGCGAAAATTTGCATCACCCAATCATGTGATTTGGTAATATTGGAATCACCATTTGTGTATTATTTTGGAATTAGCGCTAGCAGATTGCCCATATAATCTTAGATTATATTGGTTTTTACCCTCGACGCATATACTGCTGGAGGGTATTGTCGTCCCCTTCGTTGTCCGACCATCTTGTAGATGTTGCCGCAATATCTCCAAAAATAGTCACCGTAGCTGTACCAAATTTTTGTAATGCAGAGAGACACACCCAAGGTACATCCCCACCAAGTTTAAAGTGATTCTGGCTGACGGTTTTGGACAAGATGTCGAAAATGTGAATTACCACAGCAATCCCCATTCACTTACATGGTAGGCAATTGACTGATAAGTACCGGGCTTGAAAAGAAGAAAAAATTGTTGAAAATCATGGATTTACAGGAAAACCACCTGTGAACATATTTATAATAAGCATTATCTGAGCAACAGTTTTGGAGAAGAAGTCAAAAATAGCGAAAACACAAAAAATCATTGAAAAAAGAAAAGAATCGCAGCGCCACCTGTTAAAGAAATTAAGGTCTAGGTGTACCCAGAAATGTCCCTTAGTAGTTTTGAAGCAATTTGTTAAGTGGCTTCAGAGAAGATGTTTTAAGATTTTGCCTAAGAAATAAAAAAATTCATGAAAAGCCCAAAATGATTGGACCGTGACCATTTGAACAAAATTGGTAGAGACCCACCCTAGGTACATCCCCACCAAGTTTGAAGTGAATATGGCTGACAGTTTTGGAGAAGTTGAAAATGTGACTTACCACAGCAATCCCCATTCCCTTACATAATAATCAATAGGCATGTATGCATGGGTGACCGTCAGGTCAAGATGACCCATAAACAATCCCAGCCAAGGTTTGACCTGGATGCATACTCTGACCACCTTTGAAGGTAATTGAATAATAACGTGGAAATTTATTGAATGTGATGGACACGACTGACGTGATGGACATGACAGACAGACAGACCGACAAGCTCTATCCCTACTATTTATTACGTCCCCCTAATACTACTTTTAGTGGCAGGGGACAATCAAGATACTATTAGGAAACAGGGCAAGGCCCTATATAAATCCCTCTTGAGGTTGTAGAAAAGTTCTATTTTCTAATGGTTTGTATCTTAAGATTTTGCAAAATATGGAAACATGTTCACTTGGTATGTGTTTCTTGTGTGTTACATAAACAAATTGTGCAACTGAAACTGTAGTACATGTATGTGCTAAATTATGTTAGCTCTTGAACTGTTCCTTGCATCCATATGCATGTATGTCTTTGTTTGGTGTCCACCTCCTGAAAAATTGGGAGTGGCCAGAGGGGTCTCACAAAATAGAAAATGTTATACTAATGAGAAGTTCACCAATGAGAGACTGTGTTGCATTGTGAAAGTATCTGTATGTTACCCACTAATTTAAAGACTCATCATAGAGACTGCGTATATCCTTCTAATGCCGTGTAGAGACTGCGTATATGCTTCTGATATGGTGTGTAGCAGAAGTTTATCTTGCCATAAAGGCAATCGACCCTAGCGGGTATACATGTACATCAACCACATGCACAAAGGCGACTAATGGGGGATTTTTATGCCCCCCTTCGAAGAAGGTGGGGCATATAGCGTTGCACATGTCGGTCGGTCGGTCGGTCGGTCGGTCGGTCGGTCGACTGTGGTTTCCGCACAATAACTCAAGAAGTTTTTGAGCTAGGACTTAGATACTGTATAGGTGTATTATTCTAGTCAAAAGCTAGGCGAAATTCGAAGATGGGTGACCTTGACCTAATTTCCAAGGTCACAGTGGTACCTGAGGTAACTTTGGTTTCCGCACAATAACTAAAGAGGTTTTTAAGCTAGGACTTTTATATTGCACAGGATTATAGTCCATATTTGGGGCTTGGCGAACTTCGAAGATGGATGACCTTGACCTCATTTTAAAGGTCACAGGGCCACTTTACTGAATATGGTTTGATTCTTCCTGTGGTTTCTGCACAATAACGCAAGAAGTTTTTAAGTTAGGAGTGGGTACTTTACAGGTCTATAGTTCTTGCTAAGGGCTAGAAGAAGCTTAAAGTTTGGTGACCTTGATTTAATTTCCAAGGTCACGTTGGTACCTGAGTTAACTTTGGTTTCCGCTTGATAACTGAAGAGGTTTTTAAACTAGGACTTTTATTTTCCACTGGGTAATTGTCCGTATTCAGGTCTAGGTCAAGTTTGAAGATGGGTGACCTTGACCTAATTTCAAAGGTCACAGAGCCATTTGGTTGAATACTGTTTCTGCATGATAACTTGCATTTTAGAGGTAGCACTTTTATATTGCACAGCTTTATGGTTGCCTATAAGGGCAAGTTT
This sequence comes from Hermodice carunculata, assembly GCA_964020975.1. Taxonomy (NCBI): domain Eukaryota; kingdom Metazoa; phylum Annelida; class Polychaeta; order Eunicida; family Amphinomidae; genus Hermodice; species Hermodice carunculata. The sequence goes on along the minus strand of OZ026614.1, from coordinate 51,906,195 downwards.
GAGTTTGTAGATGGGTGACCTTGACCCAGTTTTGAGGGTCACACACAGACAGTAGACTTCCTTTTTTGTTTTTCGCACAATAACTGAAGAAGGTCAAGTGAAAATGAGTGACCGTGCCATAATTTCCAAAGTCATAAAGCCACTTTCCTGAATATGGTTTCTAAATGATGACTTATTTTTCAGCTATAACTTTTATATTGCCCAGGTTTTTAGTTTTTAAGGGCTAGGTTAAAGTATAAAGATATATGACATTGATGTATGATCAACCTTCACTAATTTTGTAAGGTCACGAGTGCCCCTTCTACCACTATCAATAGGGTAGCGAGGGCAAGGGTAGCGAGGGTAAGGGTAATGAGGGAGGGGGGCATCTATGTTTTACAAACATATCTTGTTTTTTTAGGGGCTTGCATATCAACATAACAAGGTTGAAAGTGAGGTAAATTTCACATAACATGATATCCTCTGAAATGGCCTCACTGATGTAGAAAGCTGACTTCCTCATACACTCATGTATGAATATATGTGGCTGCCAGAGTACGCAAGATGGCATGGCAAATAAGCGAGTGTGCACAGGCATGTTCCCGGGGCATGAATTTCTGCTATGTACATATATTTTTGTCAGCCTTCAACCATGAATTTCATTCCTATCTTATTCTGTCATACAGATTTGTTCCATTCAAACATTTTAATAAAATGAAAACAATTAAATTTTGTTAAAAACATACATAATGACATGACGCATCAGAGACAGCATTCAACATGCATCGGAGACAGCATTCAACATGGCTATAGTTGTTTTCTTATTACCGGTAAACAAATAATCGTGAAAAGATTCAAATTCCTCATGACGATACCTTTCATTCAAATACCAGCAAGCCTAGTCTGAAGCAAAAAGTAGTCTTAAGCAAGAGCTGTCCTCAGGGCACTTTGTGCCTAATGCGTTCAAAATGCCCTGAGGAAGGCTGTTGATTCAGTCTTAAATCAGAGCTTGAAGGGTTAATGTTTCTGTGGCTCTCTGCATATCTGCTGTGATAACCATGCGGTGGAGTATTTTCGTTGCCTTCCATAAGGAATTTTCACTCCTGCCTTTATCTGTGTCTAGATTTGTTCAACCAAAGTGTTGTTGTGAAAACATGATGTGATTTGGTTTTCACATGATAAGTTGAAAAGTGTTGACATAGGCCTTTTATATTGCAGACGCTTATAGTCCTGGGTAAGGTCTCGAACGAGTTAGAAGATGGGTGATCTTGACCCAAATCCCAAGGTCACACAGCCATTTTAGTGAATTTGGTTTTCATGCAATAAGTTGAAAAGTTTTTGACATAGGCTTTGCATATTGCACCCACTAATAGTCCATTATAAGGTCTGGGATGAGTTTGAAGATGGGTTACCTTGACCTAATTTCCAAGGTCACAGAGCTATTTTAGTGAATTTGGTCACGATAACTTGAAAAGGTTTTGACGTAGACTTTTCTTATTGCACATGGTTTTAATCCTACATGAGGTTCGAGACAAGTTCGAAGATGGATCACCTTGACCTGAATCACAAGGTCACAGAGCCATGACTCCTGTCAGCACTGACAGCTGTAGCAAGGGGGCGGGGGGGGGGGGGCATATATCTAGCAATCTTTGATTGTGTTTTAATTCCTAATGTGATAAGCCACTTCAATCTGTTAATCCAAGGTCAGCTGAGCACAGGAATGTCACAGTTCTCATATTTTCTAATCATCCTCCAAGCAGCTTTGCTGAGTGAATGTGTCATCAATTTAAAGATTAAAACAGTTCTGCCTCCCTTGAGTACATGTGCATGTTTGTGTGGAAACCACAACAGCAAATCATCTGAAACTTTTATGACTGTTAGCCATAGCAGAATAGGTGATTTGATTTGATTTGATTAGATTTTATTCAGGCAATCATCATAAAATATAAATACACAGAGTAAAATATCTTAGAAAAGGAGCTTAGAGTAAAACAAAATACAGGTGAATCGTTCAAGCTTTCATGAAATGATGACTACCTGGGATATATACACAATAAAGTCGTGAAGATTTATTAGTCGCCCGCCCACTTGGTGGGGGACTATAGGTTTGCACCTCGTCCGTCCGTCCGTCCGTCAGTCCGTCCGTCCGAAGCTTCTCCGGGCCATATTTCCAACACCATAACACCCACAGCTACCAAATTTAATGTGTTTGTACTTCCTAGGATAGAGGTGTATAGTGTGCCAAAAGTAGGTCACTAGGTCAAATATCTGGGTCACAGAATACATATGTATGAAAAATCTTGTCCGGGCCATAACCTTTTTGTCCTTTTACTTAGAGTCATGAAATGTTACACAAATGTGAAGCTTAGTCTAAGAAAGTGTCATAAAGCAAAACTAGGTCACTAGGTCAAATATTTGGGTCACCACGATATGTAAACATACAGAATTTTCAGGTCCTGACTGTAATTTTTTTAACTTTTGGACCTCTTTTTATGAAATTTTACATGATAATGTACCTTGACCCAAAAGTGTGTCATGAGGGGAAATTAGGTCACTAGGTCAAATATATAGGTCACAGTGTAAAATTCTGTGTAAAACCTTGTCAGCACCATATTTCTTATACCATAATACCTACAGCTACTAACTTTGTTATGTGCATACTTCTTGGGGTGCTGGAGTGTAGCATGGCAAAAGTAGATCACTAGGTTCAAAATCTAGGTCACAATGTGAAATCCATGTAAAAACTTGTCGGGGCCAGAACATTTTTGTCCTTTTACTTAGATTGATGAAATTTTACACAAATGTGAAACTTAACATGGAAATGTGTGGTAAAGTAAAATTAGGTTACTAGGTCAAATATTTGGGTCAAAGTAATACATAAATGTACAGTATTTTCATGTCCTTACTGTAATTCTTAAAAAATTTTGACTTCTTGTTATTAAAGTTTACTGATAATGTATTGTGACCTAAAAGTGTGTCACGACGCAAAACTAGGTCACTAGGTCAAATATCTAGGTCACAGTGTAAACTCCATGTAAAACCTTGTCCATGCCATATTTCCCTTACTATAATACCTACAGCTACCAAATTTATTATTTTAATACTACCTGGGAAGTTGTTGTGTCACATGGCAAAAGTAGGTCACTAGGTCAAATATCTAGGTCACTGTGAAATCCATTCAAAATCTTGTCCGGGCCATAACTTTTTTGTCCTTTTACTTAGATTAATGAAATTTTACACAAATGTGAAGCTTAATCTAAGAATGTGCCATAAAGCAAAACTAGGTCACCAGGTCAAATATGTGGGTCACAGTGATTTGTAAATGTTCAGTATTTTCACGTCCTGACTATAATTTTGTGTTACTTTTGACTTCTTGTAATGAAATTTTACCTGTTAATTCATTGTGACTTGAAAATGTGTTATGAGCAAAAGTAGGTCACTAGGTCAGATATGTAGGTCACAGTATAAACTCCGTGTAAATCCTTGTCCAGGCCATATTTCAAATACCATAACACCTACAGCTACCAAAATGTTGCTTGCATAGTTCCTGGGCCATTGCTGTCGTCACATGGCAAAAGTAGGTCACTAGGTTAGAAGAAAAGTAGTTGTGATAATATATTAGAATGCATTGATTAATTTTCATGTCACCTGTATCATCTTGGTTGCAAAACTGAACAGCTTCTGTGGCATGAAACCAAAGTAGAGGTTACTTGGAAATGAGGGATGTGAACTTGACACTAGTCCATTCATTTCAACCCTTTTCGTCTTGCTTTTAATGAATTTTGAACAGTTTCAAATGATGATGTCATTTTTTACCAAGCGGTAAGGAACTACACATAGCTATGCAATACTTGATCCTCTTGGGATTAAAGGGCCTTTTAATTTTTTTTTTTTCATCTAGGCCACACCCCTATATAGTAGTCCATTCAACCTCGTGGGCGACGAGCGGGGGACTATGTATTGCTCTGCAATAGTCATTAACTTGTTTCCATTGTGGTCCCTGGCAGTCCCAAGACTGGGTGGCTCAGAACAGTGAGTTTGGATGAACCAACAAACTATGAATATGTATGCTCATTTAATATATTTAAATATAAATTAATTAAAGCTTATTGTATTATCTGGATAGCATGATATTAGTTAGATGTTTCTTAACTGCAGGTTTAAAGGTACGGATCGAGTCCTTGGATTTAATTTCTGAAGGCAACTGATTCCACAGTTTGATAGAAGAATATCTAAGGAAGGATTTCAGTCCAGGCCCCCCACCTCCTGGGACCACCAGGGAATCCATGCTTGAGGCAGTTAAATGGTTGTGAACGTCATCGGTGCAGACAGATATAATCTGGACAGGTGCCTATCACTATTTTAAACATGTGTCAGTTTGTTTTGTTCAACTCTACTAGAAACATCCAGCCATCCTAAATCAGAAATTTGTTCAGCACCAATATGGGTTCTTGCCTGCCATTTATTAATAAAATGAATCATTTTGTTCTGACAAACCTGGAATTTCTGTTTTGTTTTCAAGGTCACAGTGCTGTGCCTAGCCGCACACGCGTAGTCGAAGTGATGTTGGATTAACACTGAGCACAGAAGTTTCCTTGTTCTTGTGCTCAGCCCCAATCCTTGCCTATACAAAAATTTGAGTTTAGAGGTGATTTTATTCAAAACTGATTCTGCATGAAGTTATCCAGAAACATTCTGGTCCAGCATCATTCCCAGATATTCGACCTTAAAAGATGATTTTATTTCTTGATGATTGCATGTGATTTTGAGAGAATTTTTCTAAATTTTAGGTTTTGCGCTGAACCAAATTGATTCCGTTTTGCCCAAATGAAGAGATAGCTTGTTATCGATCAACCATTGGTTTAGGGAGTGCAGTTCAGAAGAAAGAGTATGTTCTATTTCGTGAATGGAAGAAGTTACCAGTTGACAGCCATGGGCATGTCATTTACATATATTAAGAATAACAGTGGCCCGAGTAAGGAACCTTGTGGCATGCCACAAGTGACTGTATTTGCTTTAGAAGTAGCACCTTTGTAATTAACAACCTGTGAGCGATCAGATAAATAGGAATGAAACCAAGCGACTGATGCAGAGTCCAAGCCGATAGATTTAAGCTTTTGACACAGTAAACCATGGTTTACTGTGTCAAAAGCTTTCTAAAGGTCAAGCAGGACCATCCCTGTGTAAAGGCCTTTCTCCATATTCATTCTTGCATAGTCCGTCAAATGAATAAGACAGAATTCTGTTGAATAGTTGCGTCTGAAGCCAGACTGAAAATCATACAGAATATTGGACTTGGAATGCAGAGCCTAGTTGTCTGAAACTTTTATAACAGTTAGAATTTACATGAAAGGTGGAAGATTATCAGTTACCACCTGTGTGGTAATGTGAAACAGGAGAGTGCCCTTTTTCAGCCATGTATATCTCATCAAGGAGCCTAGATCTATAAGGAGGGAGGACTTTGTTTCAATATGATGTAATTGACTGGGCACCATTTATGTCCTTTGTGAAGGAATATGTTCATGTGGTCAAGAAGATGTACTTTTGAAGTACACGTAAGTGATGCAGATTTTGTTCTAACAAAGTGTAATTTGTTATTTAAACTTTCACTTTAAAGTGGACACGAACATTATTATCATGGTTGGAAAGTTTATAAGAAAGACAAATGATGTACATAGTGACTTTCATGTCTACAGAGCAGAAAACCTGTTTTGAACTGTTTTATTTATCTTTTCTTCATTGCCATACATGTTAGGTGTTTGACTTCTCTTACTCATGTTTATTACTGTGTGATATTTAACTTACTCTGAGAAAATATTTACAGATCAGTAGACTGTATTGTCTATGAAACACTTGTGTGAAGCTGCAAGGTGTATAGTGCCCACATTGGTCATCAAAAATTTGGGCACTCCAAATTGCTCTGGTTATAAACATGACATGGCGCAACATGCATGGAGACATCTGCAGTGTACAAGTTCACTCCCCTCTCACATCCAGGGTCCTTGATCTCATGAATCCTTGGCTGAATAGGTAATGTTTCTCTTTGATTAAAGCTGAAAAGGACTAAAAGCTGCAGGAGTTTGCTCCTTTGTTTAGATTTTCAAGCATTTAGGCCTTAAATACTCCAACAATGAAATTCTTGAATGTTTCTTTAACAGTCAAAATGAGGCTTCTATATGAAACAGATTGATGGCTTTAAACAGTTATGAAATTGAAGTTCCTTGAAGAGATGTATATGTAAGAAAGTAAATCAGGTACAATGAAACAATGGAAATTGGCATGGATAAAGCAAGAGCTTAAAACAGGAATTGGAGATCTGGATACACTTTAAACCTATAAAAAGAATAAATAGAGGTCTATTGAGCATGTAAGATAAACCAGGGTTCAAATTTAGCAGGTGCCCAATGTTCCGAGGCAAGTTCAAATGCAGTCGGGCAAGTTCACTTTACAACTTTGTATCAGTATAAACTTTTCTGAGTTGTATAACTTTGGCAATAGATTTATATCGGTTCAGCACACACGCTTACGTCTACATGTAGGTGCCAGCCAACTAAATTCTCATCTTCATAAAATTGGTGTCCTTGACACACCTAAGTGCCGCTGCGGATCATCCGTTGAAGATACATGGCATTATGTTTTCGCATGCCCTCTATATACTGTACCACGATCAACATTACATTCTGCCATCACTTCTCTCGCCCCATTTACTCTGCAAACAATATTGTATGGTTCTTGTACATGCTCTCTGCGCGATAATGAATTAATTTTGTCTGCTACGCACAATTACATTTCAGCTACTGGATGTTTTAAACCATCAGGGATAGGCTAAGCAAGGTCATTTGTGTTTGTGAGTTTATTTATACATTATACATTCTATCTGTCCTGGTCTTGTGACTGTCATCCTCAAGTGTGTTTTTGTCTTGTTCGTAATATCCTGTCTCTGTCTCTTCTCCTCAAGAGGGATTTGGATAGGGCTCAGCCCTTTTTCTCAATTGTCATATTATTTCTGTGAAACTTTATTTGTGTAAAATATGTTTAAACCAACTTTGTTTCCCATCGGGCAAATTAAAGAAAGGTGATTAAAGATAATCAAGAGCTGATATTTCTTCGCAGTTGTTACAAAGCTAAATGTTCACCGCACAGGTAAACAACCACTGTTGCACATTTCCTGACAAGCTATATCAGTATGAGCACTGATTGGTTCCAACTGATCTTGTGTCCATCTTTAAATACCTTTACCATTGTTAACCATGTAGTAAGAAATGTGCAACCAAGCAGTTAAAATATCTTAAATCATGTGGCCATTTGGGATCAGCAAAGCCCCAGAAAAGGGTGCAAAGAACACAGGGAAGAAAAGAACACAATCGGAGAGGTGGTGCTGGTGTTTCACTCAAAGTGACTTTCAACATTTTTGATCTGCGGGGAAGAGATGCCTTTACTTTCAATGACGACCCTTACCTCCAAATTAAGGGTACTGCTATGGGAACGGCATGTGCGCCTAACTTCACTAATATTTTCATGACAAAACTTGAACAGGAACTCATTCAAAATGCACCACTGAAACCGAAAAAATGGCTTCGTTACATAGACGATATTTGGATGCTGTGGCTGCATGGCATAGAAGAACTTAATGACTTCATTAACGCCATTAATAACTCACATCCCACCATTAAGTTCACCACAGAATTCTCGGACAAAGAAATCCATTTCCTGCACGTCACCCTTATTAAACAAGGTCAAATTATCCACACCAAAGTATACAATAAACCAATGGACACCCACACTTATTTATTATATACTTCATGCCATCCCAAAAACTGCCGAAACACCATCCCCGACAGCCAATTTTTATGAGTCAAACAAATATGCTCCAGACACAGCGACTTCCTGAATCAAGCTAAGCAACTTAAAGAATTCTTCTTGAAGAGGGGATACCCAGAAAGATTACTGAACCACACTCTACATAAAGCCGAGACACAGAATCAAATCATCTTATTAACAAAACAAAACATCATGCTTGACAAAACCACCATCAACTTTTATCACATAATATAACCCAAAAGTACCTATTTCATGTGAAATTGTATCACGGAACTGGAACCTCCTTAGACACCATAACGAGACGGTTCCCTTACATAATAAAATAGCGTTATTTACTCTATTGGCGCCAACCTGCGAGACCTTCTGGTAAGATCCAAATTTAAACAGGTTAAAGGCGCTAAGGGATCTTTAAAATGCAACACAAATTGCCCCACATGTCCATATATCAGTGAAAGAACTTCTTTCCAAATCAACGTAACAGGCAAAACGTATAGAATCAATCACAACATCACATGCCAAACTGATAACGTTATTTATGTAATCGAATGTAAAAAATGCCACAAGCAGTATATGGGCCAAACCTCCAAAACATTAAACATAAGATTCAATGGCCACCGATTAGACTTAAGAAATCATTCAGCCAAGAGTGTTCCCGCCCATTCCTTAGATTCTTGTGATGTTCAAGATCTCTGCATATCTGGCATAGATCACCTGACATGAAAAGACAATGTGTTACATCACAATAAGGAGGCGGCATGGATCAATGAACTGAACACAATCCAACCCTTGGGTCTCAACAGAGGGGAAGAGACTTACTAACATGTCACCTGAACGTCTTAACATGTGGCAGTGTTTTTTGTGCTTTAAAACCACTGGATTTTTTGCCTGGAGAAATCTAAAACAGGACATCGCCAGACAGCATCAGTTCCCGACATGCAGGTACAAATGTACAATATGTGGCATATCATGCAACCGCACGGAAATTTCAATTCTTAAAAAATCTTCTCCACAACCTAATTGCTTTGATATTACATAAGAACACTCGTGGGGACTCCTAGTTCTTAATTTGATCACCATGCGGTGCAGCCTTTTTTTTTCAAATTTTAAAAGAATTTTAGTGTGTTTTCGTTACTTGTGACTTCTTCTCCAGAATCACTACTCAGATTAAGTTGAAATTTTGTGGATATGTTCCTTGTGAAAGGGTCAAGCAAAGATGTTCACTAGATAGCACTGCTGTGGATTCCTGATTTTGAACGATCTTTTTCCATTTCGGGTACTTATCTGTAAGTGCACCTTTTCTATTGGTTAATATGCAAGTCAGTGGGCATTCTAATGCATTCAAATGGTAATTCACATTTTGGACTTCTCTGAAGAAACTGTGTGTTAGATTCCCTTCAAACTTGGTCGCAATGTGCCTTGGGTGGGTCTCTACCAAGTTTGTTCAAATGGATTTATAAATAATTGTTCGAAAATCTTCAAAAAAAGTTTGAATAGGAAAGTTTAACATGGGAAATTCTTGTCATGGTTATAACTTAAATATTGTTGGCCAGATTTATGCCAAACTTAGTAGGGATGTACCTTTTATAAGTGTCTGCCTATTTTGTGCAAATGGTCATGGTCCAGTGATGTTTGGACCTTGACCTCATTCCCAAGGTCACAGGACAACTGACAGGAAATTTACTGTTGACTTGATAACTTGAAATCTGTTTTGACTTAGGACCTTGATGTTGCACATGCTAATGTTTCTCTATGAAGGTTATGCCCAGACAGTACATGAGTAACCTTGACCTGGTTTCTGGGGTCACAGTGCACAGTTCGGGTACTTACCGGTCAATGCAGTTTTCCTATTGATTACTATGGAAGTCAATGAGCATTCTAATGCTAATTCACATTTTTTACTTCTTCTCCAAAACCGTTATCCAGATTAACTTCAAACTTGGTGGGGATGTACCTTGGGTGTGTTTTTATCAGGTTTGTACAAATGGTCATGGTCCAGTGATTTTTGGATTTTAAATGAATTTTTTTATTCTTTTTGTGGACAAATCTTAAAAAATCTTCTTCTCCGAAACCGCTTACCCAATTGCTTTGATATCACACAAGAAGACACCTAGGGACTCCTTGTTCTTAATTTGTTCACCAGGTGGCGCTGCAATTTTTTTTTAGCTCTGCTGACTTGTCAGTCAGCGGAGCTTATAGAATCCGTTTGCGTCCGTCTGTCTGTCTGTCTTTTTATATTTACGACTTCTTTTCAAAAACCGCTACATAGAATGTTTTGATTTTGCACATGGATGATCCCCAGGTAGACCTCTACCAAGTTTGCGAAGGAGATGATGATGCAATAATTTTTGTATTTTTTATGAATTTTTTAATTTATTTTTTGAAAAAAATAAAATTTCATCTTAAGAACTACGAAGCCAATTGCTTTGATATTGCACATAGGGTCATCTGGGGTCAACTAGTTCTTTTTTTGGCCACCAGGTGGCGCTGTGATTTTTTCCTATTTTTTTAATGAATTATTGCCTGTTAAGGCTATTTTCGACTTCTTCTCCAGAACGGCTGAACAGAATTGCTTAAAATTTTATCAGAATATAGTTGGACATTAGACAATGAAAGTTTGCGAAAATAATATGAATATGTTAATTTTAGGCACAGTTATGGGATATCAAACTTCGCAACTGTATGGAAGTGCTGCAGCTGTATATATATATGTATATATATATATATATATATATATATATATATATATATATATATATATATATATATATATATATATATATATATATATGTATATATATATATATATATATATATATATATATGGCAATACACTGCATATATTACACTATTGTATTTACCCTTTTGACTTCTTCTCAAAAACCGCTGTATGGAATGTTTTAATTTTGCACATGGATGTTGCCCAGGTGAACCTCTACCAAGTTTTCGAAGGAGATGATGATGCAATAATTTTTCTATTTTTAATGAATTTTTAAAATTATTTTTTGAAAAAAAAATCAAATTTCTTCATCTCAAGAACTACCAGGCCAATTGCTTTGATATTGCACATAGGGTCACCTGGGGTCAACTAGTTTTCATTTTGGCCACCAGGTGGTGCTGCAATTTTTTCCTATTTTTTTTATGAATTTTTGCTTGTGAACGCTATTTTCGACTTCTTCTCCAGAACAGCATGATAGAATTGCTTAAAATTTTATCAAAATATAGTTGGACATTAGACAATGAAAGTTTGCGAAAATAATGTGGATATGTTAATTTTTGACAAAGTTATGCAATATCAGACTTTGTGACTGTAAGTAAGTGCTGCCACTGTACACCTGCAGCCATTGGAACAGCAAGGTATGTCAATTGATAATACATGTACTACCATCTTATAGAAGAGCTTGTAGAATCCGTTTGCGTCCGTCGTCCGTCTGTCCGTCCATCCGTCCTTCCGTCCTTCTGCAAAATTTATTTTAAGGACAAACTTTGCTACCACTCTACATACATGTATATAGCTGTACAAATCTAGACTGCAGTTCATGTGTTCCAATACTGTAAAAGCAGATCCCAGTCAGCAGAGTACAGGATCATCATGATCCTCTTGTTTCATTTTTTTATTGAATTTTTATGTGTTATAGCTATTTTTGACTTCTTCTCCAGAACGGTCACTCAGATTAAGCTGAAACATGGTGGATATTTTCCTTGTAGAAGGGTCAAACAATGCGGGTCACTATGTGGGAATGCTGTGGATTCCTGATTTTTAAGGATTTTTTTCAATTCGGATACTTATCGGTCAATGCAACTTTCCTATTGATTACCATGTAAGTCAATGGGCATTCTAATGCTAATTTACATTTTCGCCTTCTTCTCCAAAACCATCATCCAGATTTACTTCAAACGTGGTGGGGATGTACCTTTGGTGGGTGTCTACCAGTTTTGTTCCAATGGTCATGTTCCAATAAATTTTGGATTTTTTAATGATTTTTTTTCAAAAATCTTTACAAAAGCTTTAAACGGAAAGTGTAACATGGGAATTTCTTGTAGTGGTTATCAGTTTTGCCATTGCTTTTTCAATTCAACTTGTAAAATTCATTACGCACTAACAGGAATAGAACTTTGCTTTTTTGATACTGTAGGGCAGGAGACATAGTTACCAGTGTAGGTGTCAACTTGTTATGGGTGTATTTTAGTTTTCTGCTTCGAAAGATAGGAACAACTTTTTGCAATATGTCGAAGAATTATTCTTGCTGCACTTGCATTATACATTATAAACAAATCATTTTTAGCTCTGCTGACCAAAGGTCGCAAAGCTTATGCAACCATTCATTCATGTCTGTCTGTCCATCCGTTGATGCTTTGGTAACTCTGGAATCTCTTTGCTGTCATTGTTGGGTTTGATATTCATGAATATGGGTCATGTTTATATACATAAGTGTATCATACCAGAGATGTCCGTATGTAGAACTTCAGTTGTATTGTGAAGGACTTGTAGAAGTCTGCTCCTTGCATTTGATACTCTATATCAGTGATTCAATCACTGAACTTATTGATTACACAATGGTCCAGATTCATAGATATCACAAAAACGATAAAGGCCTACTTTCTACTTTTGCTATAAACTCAGCCGACGAACTAGTCAGAAGAACCAAAATAGTGATAGGCCTACCAATTCTCTTTTTATTTTTTGCAGAAGTAATAAAATTTGGATTTTGAGTGGTTGGGCCTAGACATATTGGAAACACTATAGTCTGTATTTAATGAAGAATATTTCAAAGGTTGAGAGAACCGGTTTAAAACCACCAGTTGCCTTTTATGGGTGACTGCCTGTCTCGAGTCAGGAGTGAAAATTGTTTCTTCACATTAATATTGGAAGATGAATGTTGATGCTTTGATGACTCTGGGGTCTCTTTGCTGTCATTGTTGGGTTTGATATTTATGAACATGGGTCATGTTTATATACATAAGTGTTTCCTACTAGAGACGTCCGTCCTTAAACTTTTGCTGGTTAGCATGATGCCGTCCACAGTTTTCAAGTTAGCCCAATAAAACTTTCAGGACTCATAGGGTGTATGAAAATCTAAGCCGCTTTTGATATTGGTGGCGCCACCTACATGATTATGTAATATCGGGGTCAAAATGTGAAAATCTTGTGAATGTTATGTTAGGTAGAATGTTATGTAATATCAGTGACCTTGATGTAGTTTTGTGAGGTCACCATGCTTGTAAAGTTGAAAAGGTGATTTTGAAATGGCCGAGTGTAGCTTGGACATCATTGGCAAAGAGAATTTAGCCTCTAGATCAAAATTGCACTTGATTACATAATACATAAAACTATACTTGGTGACCTACTTTTTGGGTCACTGTGACCCAGTAATTATGGACTTTGGGGCTTGTCCAAGTTTATTGTTTTTCGTCAGTTTCTCGAAACATTATGACCCGATTTGAACAAACAGACTACATATGGAAAGCTGAATGTGGGGCGCATATTTTGAATACAACAATTTTTTAATCCGCGTTGAAGGTCAAGGTCAAATGGCCAGTTTGAATATAGGGGTCATCTCATAATGCTGTACACCCCACAATTCTTGAGATAGGCCCATATAACGTTTAGGAGTTATAAAGTGTATAAAAATCTTTGTTGACATTAATGTTGGAGGGGGCCACCTATAATATTATGTAATGTACAGGTCAAAATGTGAAAATCTTGTGACCGCAATAGTGTCCACAGTTTTCAAGTTAGCCCGATATAACTTTTAGGACTTATAGGGGGGTAAAAATCTTGGTTCTTTTCAATATTGGTGATGCCACCTACAATATTATGCAATATAGAGGTCAAAATATGAAAATCTTGTGAACAGTCTAGCATCTTCAATTTTTGGCAGATCTTCACCAAATTTGGTGGGATTGTGAGGGAGGTCAAAGTCTAGGTTGCTAATGATAATAGGGCCCCCACCTATTATTTGACGGAAATTATGAGCCAAAATGTGCTTTAAAATATAAAATTCTATATCTTGAAAAGCAATTGGATTAGACTTGCCAAATTTATAGGATATATAGACAATGTCCAAAGCTAGAATCATATATAATATCAGGGACCTTAATGTATTTTCTGAGGTTACCATGCCTGCAAAGTTGAAAGAGGTGATTTTGTAATGGCAGGGTATAGCTAGGACTTCAATGGCAATGTCAGTATAGCACCAGGTAGGCCTATGGGCCTCTTATATTACATAATCTGGGTGTCCTTGGATCTTCTGTCCAAAGGTCACTGAGGACATAAAGTAAAGGACTCACTCATTGTTGTCTTGGCACATGCAACAATATTCATCACAGGAGTTGCACAAATAAGGTATGATTACATGTGGAGTGAAGTGCCATCTGGTGGATGATTTTTACGTCAAAGGTACATAAGCTTTTTATGTTCATAAGTCACTTGAGAACTTTGAAATGAACAGGTGCAATATAGCCATGATGCCAGCAGAGCATTAGGCCCACGGGCCTCTTGTTTGACAGATGTTGAATGGCAAACATTAAATTGAGGTCAAACTGGCAATAAAGTTTATAAAACTTCCTTGTTGATTTGTGTTAAGGGTATTATTTTGTATATGTATTTGGGTGATCCTTAGCTGAGCATGTGACATTGTTTACTTTTGTAAAAAAAAACTGTGATGTTAGACTGCTGCAGGGTGCACAAGTGTCATAAGTGGAATCAGGTCAAGTTTCTGCAAATGAGTTCCTTAGCTGAGCATGTGACATTGTGTACTTTTGTAAAAAATGTGACGTTAGACTACTGCGGGGTGCACAGGCATCACAAGTTGAATCAGGTCAGGTTTCTGCAAACGTGATCCCATAATAAGGAACTGTCTTCATGCATGTTTAGATAAACACTGCTATGTGATATAGATATGTTTTTTTAAAGTGAATTAAGGATGGACTGTATTCATGGAACTCCATTTTCATGTAAAAGTGGTATTTCACAGTCTGATCACATGAGTGAAAGATTTACTTGTCTACTAATGCCTATCTGTAATCCAGTGTCCAGGACATTCAGGAGAATCAAGTAGCATTTTTTAATAAATTGTTTTATAATGGAAACTGTGAATAATAATGGTACGTTTTCATGAGAAGTATTACTGGAAATAGCTTTAACATTCCCATGGGTCTTTCTGAAGTCTTATGAAGCTGAGGTTTCATAAATTGAATCAGCTTTTGATTTGATTGGAATTATAGATTATTTCCTCAAATTATTTGTAATAACATTTTCCCAAATGAACAGTGTTCTTGAAATCGTAAGACATTGGAAGTAGCATTGTAGTCAACAACCATGTTTAAACTCCATTAGGACTGGAAGACTTCCATGTAATGTCATATTTCAGAGATTACTGCAGGTTGAAGGAGGTCCCCTGGGGTGTGCTTTCACAACTGTGGTACTTTTTATGAATAACTGGGCTTTTATACTGCACAGCATAGAGGAGAGGACACTCTTGCTAGGTGTATCAAGTTACATTATAGTGCTGGGAACTGCTGAATGGGCCAAGTTAATGAACACCATGGCCAATAGGGATGCTTCTGGCAAACACCTGACACTCGCCTGGTTGTGAAGAGCAGGATGCAGCTTCAAAGGGCTGTCGATGGATGCTGACACTGCAATGCGGTATAACAGGGATCATCGCTTGACACAGGGAGACAATTGCAGTGGTTGAATGTGGCAGCAAAGCTGTTCTCCTGGGATCTACCCAGGCTTGACAGATTGTGGCCCTGTCTGCTTGGGGGATTTTTAAAGGCTATGATGCCTGAGGGGACCAGTCCATTGTTGCCATCTTCACTGGATCAAAACAAAAAACAGCTTAAAAACCTTAGGAAATTGCAGAAACATCCAGTTGTGGCCAACTAAAAGTGCTACCCATTTTGTGCGATTGTATTTTCTATAGCCTTAATGACCACAGATTCAATCTTTTGCTGGCAATTCTAGCATGGCCTAACTGCATTTGCAGATATGCCTCTGGTGACTCGCGGCACATGAGGAATAGACAGCAGACCTTTTTTACAGGCATTCAGAACCTAATAACCTGAAGGGCCTGTCATAGGGAACTCCATTAGTAACTACTTGTTCCACCTGCTAAATGGTACAGCATAATATTAGGTTCCCTCCAAGCGCTACCATGTGGGCTGTGTTCACTTGTCTAATATGACTCCACGGGCTATAGTTGCATGATACTGACAAAATATTGTAAAGTGATTAGAGTAGAAGATCTCTGCCACCAGTGTGCGTCATAGAGATCTGCGAAAACTCTCCTCTGCAGGCCAAAGTGGTATATGGGGAATTAATTCATAATAAACAAGAGGTCAAAGTTTTATTTGGGGATTTGTGAATGATGTATTGTTTCAGAATGCCACTAACATGAACTAACTTTTGCATGCAGGATGACCAGCTGATTTTTTTCTGTAATTCTAATTGTTGTGGAAAACATTCTTCAGGCTCTGTTTTACCAATAGCTTGTTCTTTCACCTTAAAATGAGTTCAGGTTCTTAATAATACATGTAGCTGTGAGGGAATTGTGAAACTAGGTTTACAGCATCTGTCTTATTGCTTTTATTGTGCAATGGACAAAATAATTAAGTTCTTCTAAACTGTTTTACAGTACACAGTATCAAAAACTCTGCAAAATAACATTTTGGATGTTACTATATTTATCATACACTCGTCTAAAAATGCATATTTATTCTAATGGTAGCCTGCTATAGTAATACAAAATTTTAAAATTGCTTTGGCATTGTTTAGTATGTTAATACATGTATATGTACATGTTTATGTTAATTATACATGTACATATACATGTGTATGTTAATTTAGAAGAACCTCATTCCTCATCCTTTTATAGAAATTGGAAACCTACAATTTCTGTTGTGCCAGGTCTGCACCCCCCCCCCCCCCGCCCCAAATAAAAATTAGGGGTACATATGGAATAATTGTGAGACTGGAGATTGACACTACAGGTTACAAGTTTGAGATGCACTTGCAGTTGGGCAGGCACAACTGTTGCTGTGATTGTAGTCTTCTTGGAGCTTATATCAGGGGCTATGCACTTATATAAACAGCTGAAGGGTTTCAATCATACAGTTTGTCAAGAATCTCAGCTTCTCTAAATTTTAACCCTTTCCCCCTGTAAACCGACTGGTGGTCAAATGCTGTCTCAGTCAGTGTTTTCAACTAGTATCAACAGTAATGAAAAACAATTTGATTGAGAATTGTAGATGAGACCTACCAAGATGACACGCCCAGATCAACAGCTTTCCTTGGCGTGGGTTGGCACTTCAAATTTTGTTCAGTTTGGGTACCTGTCAGTTAATGCATGCATTCCTATTGATTACTATGCAAGTTAATTGGATTGCAATGGAAATTCACGTTGTCTACTTCACCAAAATCATAAGCCAGATCCTGTTCAAACTTTGTGAGGATGTATCCTGGGTGAGTGTCAACCCAATTTTTTTCAGTTGGTCATGCTCCAGTGATTTTTGAATTATACATGTATGTGAATTTTTTGATAATTTTTTTTTTTTTGGGGGGGGGGGGGGGGCAAAATCTTGAGTCTTTTTCTCCAAAACCGCCGAGCCAATTGCTTTCAAATTGCATTGGGACACTATTGGGATAGCAAGCCTTATTTTCTTCAGTAAGTGGTGCTGCGATTTTTTTACTTGTGCCATCACTCATGTGTGTCTGTTCATCAGTCTGTCAGTCCATCTGTCCAGACACTTTCACTTGTGATGTGATACAGTGAACAGTTTTCATGTTGGCCCCATATAACTTTCAGGACTTATAAAGGGTATAAAAATCTATGCATTCCATTTGATTATCATGTAAGTTATTGGGGATTACAATGAAATTCACATTTTCAACTTCTTTGAAACCATTGAGCAGATTCACTTCAAACTTAGTGGGGATGTATCTTGGGTGGGTCTCTACCAATTTTGTTCATATCATCACACTAATGATTTTAAGATTAGTTTGCAAATTTGCTTGTTCATTTTTCAGTAATATCTGAAAAAATCTTTTCATAAGCTGCTCAGCCAAGTGCATAGGGACACTTCATGGGACCTCCAGACCTTAACTTGTTCAACAGGTGGTGCTGCAATAGTTTTTCACTCTTCAAAGAACTTTAGTGCATATTCACTTTTCTTGACTCTTTCATCAAAACTGGAATTTGGATCCTCTGCAAGCTTAGTAGGGATGTACATAGACTTGATTGCCACCAAATTTGATCACTACTTGGTGGTGCTATCATTTTCTGATTTGTAACAAATTATCAAAATTAGAAGAAGAAAAAATCAGTATATGGATATGAACATGTTATCAACAGTGATGATGGATGATATCATTCTGAAGTTCACAGGACCACTTCAGTCTTTACATATAAGGTTGGCTGAGGACAAGACTGTAACTGTCCTCTGGTTAATCTATGTGGTGTTCAATAAGTGTATAGTTACATACATTACCATTGAGTTCTGTACATTTGCATGTCAGTTGGTTAGGTGATGCTATTGTACATATGGGCAGGCTAGTTTCTCCTCCTCCTCCTCCTCCTCCGCCATCATCACACACATGTATCAGATTCCGTGGTTGTGTCATGTAATAAAGCTAGGTCACTAAGTCAAATACTTGAATCACAGTGATAATTTCGCTATATGTGTAGGTTATAGCTAATGTCTTTGACTTTATTTTGTAGAATGTCAGACAGGAACATGTTACGACATGCCATGAGTTAACTTCAGCCCCAAGGTCAAGTATATGGGTTACAATGACATGTTCTTTTATTCTTCCTCTCCATGCTATAAGTCCCTGTTGCTTTGACATCATGTCACAAAATCTCATTTGGACATACATGTATATAGCAGGCTGAAAATATATGCCATGTGATAGAAATAGTTTGCTATTTAAAGTATCTGGTTCACAGTTATATCTCTGTACTATTTGTGTTGGTCTGTAACATTTCTGGCTTTTGACTTTGTTTCATGAAATGCTACACATACACATGCACGCACGAGCGCATGAGGTCTAAGTTAGGTCAAAAGTTTGGGATCAACAAATTAGCCAATCAGTGATGAGAATTAAGGTTGGTAGCACATTGGATTTGGATTGGATGTTGGGTCAGATCAGTTGTTTGACAACTAGCTTTCGAGCTGGCCAACAAAAAATGGCTGTGATTAGTGAAAGGATTCACAGATTCAGTGCATCTAAGTGGTGAATATCTGGTGAAAAGCAAGTCAAAAGGAAAATAAAACAGAATTGGACACCTTTTGCTGCTAAATCGTGGTCTGTTCTTAATTTGAACACATGAAGTTATGCAAGCATATGTGACAAACTTTTGTTTGTTAAGTATCAATTGTGATTCTGCTACCCAGGTATGAGATCCTAATGAATTACTTCTGGATTCCTGCTCATTTCATCGCAGGGGTATTTACTGTGTTTACACTGTGTTTACGGCTCGGCACTTTACAATTATTGGAAATGGAACTTGTATGTTGTCTTGATTTGACTATGGACATAAATAGGAAAGAAAATTTCTGTCAAACGTGGCTCAATAACTACACGTGATATTTAGATGTGTACAAAGGCAATTATTTCAGATGTGATAAGATAGCTCTGATTGCAAGGCAATATTTGTTGGCTGCAGGGCCTATCTGTAAATCTAAATTGCTTTATTTTCGCATGTATAAATTTTCACAGTTTTTGTATTTTTGACATTTCACTGTAGTTTTAATTTCACTGTTTTGGACATTATGCCCCCCTCCTGCTGGAGGAGGGGCATCTAGAAGTCATTTTTTCCATTGGTGCATGCATCCGTCTGTCCGTTTTTCTTGTCTGGGCTATAAATCGTTTGTCTTTCAACTTAGATTAATGAAACTTTACACATAGGTGCATCTGGATATAAGGGTGTGTCATATACCATAAGTAGGTTGTTAGGTGAAGTATCTAGGTCACGGGGACATATTCTTGTAAAATCGTGTTGAGGCTACAATTCCTTTACTGTGTACTTTAGATCAATGAAACTTTACACACAGATGCATCTACGCATATGGGTGTGTCATGTACCAAAAGTAAGTCAGTAGGTCAAGCATCGTGGTCACAGTGACATATCCTTATAAAATCGTGTCCAGGCTATAATTCCTTTACTATTTAACTTAGTTTCATCATCAAACTCCACACACAGATATGTTGAACTAAAGGTGTGTCACGATACAAATGGAGGTCACTATGTCAAGTATCTGGGTCATGGTGATACAATCATGTAAAACTATATTATGCTTCATGTCCGGCTGTAATTCTGTTGTCCTTCAAGTTAGATTAATGAAACTTTACACACAGGTACATCTAGACATAGGGGTAAGTCATGAACCAAAAGTAGGTCGCTAGGGGAAGTAACTGGGTCACAGTGACATATCATTGTAAAATCATGTACAAGCTGTAATTCTGTTGTCATTCAACTTACATTTATGAAACTTTTTATACAGGTGCATCTGGAGATAAGGGTGTGTCATGTACCAAAAGTAGGTCACTTGGTTAAGTATCTGGGTTACAGTGACATTCTGTGAAAATGGTGTTCAGGCTGTAACTCCTTTACTATGTAACTTAGATTAATGATACTTTACACACAGATGCATCTACACATAAGGGTGTGTCATGTATCAAAAGTAGGTCACTAGGTCAAGTATCTAGGTCACTCAATGCATGTCCTTATAAAATCTTTTCCAGGCTATAATTCCTTCACTATTTTACCTTAGTTTCATGAAACTCCAGACAGGCATATATTTTGATGTAAATGTGTGTCATGAAACGAAAGTAGGTCACTAGGTCAAGTTTCTGGGTCTTTGCTATTTGTGGCTGGGCTATCATTTGCTTTTCATTCAACTTAGATTAATGAAACTTTACACATAGGTACATCTGGAGATTTAAGGGTGTGTTATGTACCAAAAGTAGGTCACTAGGTCAAGTATCTAGGTTATAGTGACATATTTTTGTAAAGCCGTGTCCAGGCTATAATTGCTTTACTATTTAACTTAGTTTCATTAAACTTCACACCCGCACAAATATCTTGACCTAAAGGTGTGTCATGAAACAAAACTAGGTCACTAGGTCAAGTATGTGGGTAACGGTGATACATTCATGAACAACAACTTTACACTTTATCCCTGGGCTGTAATTCTGTTGTTCTTTGAATTAGAATCATGAAACTTTACACGCCTGTGTATCTGGACATAAGAGTGTGTCATGCATGCAAGTAGGTCACTAGGTCAAGTATCTGGGTTACCATGAAAATCTATTTTTATTGACTACAGTCATTCCAAAATGAGATCTGTGATAAGCAAGGTTATAACTGAGGTGGGGGGGGGGGGCATAGATCCATCAATATCTGATTGCCTTTTAATTTCTGTTCAAAGAATTTGAAAATACTGTTTCACTGTGTTTTTATTTTCATGGGTTTATTCCATCAGCAAAATGGGCGTAAAGAGGAGGACAGCGGAATTAAAGTAATTTACAGTACATAATCTTGTGTTTACTGCTCCTCAGACATTCTTGCACAGATTTCTATGAAAGTTGGCACAGTAAGTACACATGATATGTAAATGTGCATAAAGGCACACATTTTACACACAACTAGATGTTTCCAACATGCAAAGCATTTTAAGAGTTAGTTCTTAAAATATAAACAATATTTTACTAATTTATTACCCTTGGCAAACAAAGTGCTGGAGGGTATTGTCGCCCCTGCATCCTCCATCCATCTTGTCGACGTTACTGCGATAACTTAAAAAAAAATATATATTCCTTGTAGCTGTACCAAATTTTTGTCACGGACCTTATGATAGACCAGGTTCCTATTGAAAACCAGCTTCCTCTGATTTTTTAAAAAACTTTTCATGAAACTTTAAATGTGTGGCATCAACCCTGATGACATTACCGTGATGTCTCAAAAAATATTGATGGCAGCTTTACCAAATTTTTGTTAGAGACATATCTTATAATGGGCCAGGTTCCTTTTTTTAAAACCGGCTTCCTCTGATTATTTTTAAAGTTTTTAGGAAACTTTTAATGTATTGATTTGAAGGCCATCTGAGTGGCGTCAACCCTGACGATGTTACTGCGATATCTAAAAAACTATTGACCACAGCTTTTCCAAATTTATGTCATAGATGCATCTTATGATGGACCAGGTTCCTATTCAAAACTAGCTGCCTTTTTGTATTTGTAAACTTTTTATGAAACTAAAATATTTATCTTTTAGGCCATCTGAGTGGTGCACAAGCGGACAACATTACCATAATATCTCGAAGGATCCAACACAGATTCCCCAAATTTTTTCTGAGATGCACATCATAATGGACCAAATTCCTATTGAAAACCAGCTTCTTTACCTTGTTATGTATTTTTTGAAGTGTTTATTTGATGGCTGACTGAGTGACACACAGTACAGTGGTTTCTGTCACCAGAACTTGCCCCAAGAACACATCCAAAAGGGCTCCTTCATTTCATAGACAACAATAGGGGAATTGTAATTAAAGTATTCTGCTACGAAGTCTAAAAAAATGCATAATTGAGGAAAAAAGGATTGTGGGTGCTCAGGGTTATCAGTTCTCTGAACCCTATTTTTTGAAACTGATCCCCCTCAAAATATGGAAGCAGAGGGGTGCAAAATGCTTCAAAATACGTCACAAAGTCAAGGTATCTGGGTCACAGTGACACATCCTTGTAAATTCATGTACAGAATGTAATTCCTTAAATTATGCCCCCCCCCCCACGTCCCTCTGAAGAAGGAGGGGGCATATGATGATTACTTTGTTCATGTGTGTGTATTTGTATGTGTCCAGACTAACAGTTTTCACGCGATAACTCAAATTGTTTTTGGTTGAGGCTTTCATATTGCACATGCTTATAGTCCTGAATAAGGGTTTGGATAAGTCTGAAGATGGGTGACCTTGACCTAATTTACAAGGTCACAGCCATTTTAGTGAATTTGGTTTTCATGGGATAACTTGAAAAGTTTTTGACATAGGCATGTCAAATTGCAAGTGATTAGAGTCCTGCATAAGGTCTGGGACAAGTTCGAAGATGGGTGACTTTGACCCAATTCCCTAGGTCTCAGAGCCATTTTTTCATGTGAAAACTTGAAAGGTATTTGACATAGGCCTGTCAAATTGCAGGTGATTACATAAGATCTCAGACAAGTTCGACGATGGATAACCTTGACTTAATTCCAAAGGTCACAGACCTATTGTAGTGAATTTGGTTTTCAAACAATAACTTGAAAAGTTTTTGCATAGGGGCTTCATTTGGCACATTTTTATAGTCCTGAATAAGGTCTCTCATGAGTTCAAAGATGAGTGACCCTGACTCAATTCCCAAGGTCACAGAGCCATTTTTGTGAATTTGGTTTTCACACGATAACTTGGAAAAGTTTTGTGCATAGGGGTTTCATATTGCACATGCTTAAAGTTCTGATTAAGGTTTGGAAGAGTTAGAAGATGGGTGACCTTGACCCAATTCCCAAGGCCACAGAGCCGTTTTAGTGAATTTGGTTTTCACAAGATAAGCTGAAAAGATTTAACATTAACCTTTCTTATTATGCGTGGTTTTAATCCTACATGATGTCTGAGAGAAGTTCAAAGATGGATCACCTTGACCTAAATCCCAAGGTCACAGATCCCTGGGGGCAAAGATCTAGTAATCTTCGATTGCATTTTAATCTTTAACTTAGTTTTATGAAACTTCACACATGCATATATATTGACCCAAAGATGTGTCATGAAGTAAAACTAGGTCACTGGCATATCCTGGTAAAATTGTGTTCAGACTGTAATTCCTTTACTCATTAAGTTAGTTTTATGAAACTTTATTACATACACATATCTTGACCTAAAGGTGTGTTATGGAACAAAAGTAGGTCACTTGGTCCAGTATTATGGTCATGGCGAGGTCTTTATATAAAAGTACAATACAGTTATTTGTGTCCTGGGTATAATTCACTTGTCCTTCAATAATGAAACTTTGCACACAGGTGTATCTGGACATACAGGTGTGTCATGCAACAAAAGTAGGTCAATAGATCAAATATCTGGGTCAAAGTAGTGTATCCTAGTAGAATCATATTGGGACTGTAGTTCCTTAGTTACTCTAATGAAACTTCATACACACACATATCTTGACCCAAAGATGTGTCATCAAACAAAAGGAGGTCACTAGGTAAAATATGTGGGTCATGGTAAGGCCGTTATATAAAACTACAACACAGTCTTTTGTGTCTATAATTCACTTGTCCTTCAACTCAGATTGATGAAACCAGGGATGTGCTATAGATGGACTACCAACGGCGGGGCCCCCTTTGTACCATCTATGTTGCCGCTGCTCAAGTGATCGGGTATTTGAGCGAGCACCTTCAGTGCTGAACAAACACAACTCCACGGTCCGCGCTGGCCGCTGCACATATCTTGACCCAAAGATATGTCATAAAACAAAAGGAGGTCATTAGGTAAAATATCTGGGTCATGGTAAGGCCATTATATAAAACTACAACACAGTCTTTTGTGTCTATAATTCACTTGTCCTTCAACTCAGATTGATGAAACCAGGGACGTGCTATAGATGGACTACCAACGGCGGGGCCCCCTTTGTACCATCTATGTTGCCGCTGCTCAAGTGATCGGGTATTTGAGCGAGCACCTTCAGTGCTGAACAAACACAACTCCATGATCTGCGCTGGCCGCTGGCAGTCTCGTGGGCCAGGTCACCCGATGAAAGGCGAGAATAATCGCGTCACCGACTGAAATGTGCAAAATGTGTCACCTTGTTCCACATTTTAAAGTCAAAATTTAGCGTTATGCCGGACTCAGCTACAAGAAATGAAACCACCATCATGATCCTACCGGCATATACTATCCATCTAAAACTACATTTTTTATTGCTGATTACGGCGTAAGGAGTTATTACGCACGCAAGTTGTCTACCTTCCATCATTTTGGACAGAAAAATGCAAAAACTAGCCCTTTTATCGGCCGATTTCAACGAAAAACACATCGATGGACTCGCACGGTTTTGATTCAAACGATGAGACTGGTTGCGCACGCATAAAACTCTCCGTTTTTGAACTTGGTACAATAGCACACCCGATATAAGTAACCCGATACAACCGAACGCGGAAACAGATGGAACAACAATCGGACTGAGCAGGGGGGATTAACTTGAGTGGCGCTACTGAACACGCTTTGTAGTCATCGCGCCCAGTTGACCACTAAAGGGATTAGCGCTCCCGCTGGCAGTCCATCTATAGCACGTCCCTGAGGAAACTTAATACACAGGTGCATCTGGACACAAGGGTGTTTCATGCAAAAAAGTAGATGACTGGGTCAAATATCTGGATCACAGTTGTATATCGTGGTAAAATCCTGTCAGGACTGTAATTCCTTTACTCATTAAGTTAGTTTCATGAAACTTCACACATACATATTTTTGGACCCAATGGTTTGTCATGTAACAAAAGTAGGTCACTAGGTCAAGTATTATGTGTCCCTGTGTCTGTCCATCCCCTATTCATGTCTGGGCTGTAATTCCCCTGTCTTTCATTAACATTGTTCCTGCTGTTGGGTTTTGATTTGGAGATTTGTGTGTGGAAACATTCAGTCTCTTAGAGCTGTCCAACTGTCCACAACATTTCTTTATTTAACTGCACAACTTTCTGAGGCAGGGCTTTAAAATTGCACACGAAAATGATCCCCTGTAAGGCCTAGCTTAAGTTGAAAAATTTTATATGGCACAGGTTCCATTTGTCTGTCCATCTATCACTTTGTCCAGCCATCTGTATGGCCACATTCTGGGATGAAAGGTGGGGGTGAGGGAGGCATGGACCCAGCAATCTCTGATTGCATTTTGATTATTAGCTCAGCCAGCTGACTAGGCAGTCAGACTGAGCTTTTTAGTAAGCTGTCGTTCATCCCTTCATGATTCACATTTTTTATTTCTTCTCCAAAACCATGCGCCAGATTCACTTAAAACGTGGTGGGGATGTACCTTAGGGGGGTCTCCACCAACTGTGTTCAAACGGTCATGCCCCACTGCTTTTTTTATTTTTTGATGATTTTTGTTGTTGTTGTTTTTTTCTTGGTCAAATCTAAAAAAATCTTCTCCGAAACGCTCACCCAATTGCTTTGATATCACACATAACCACTCCTAGGGACTTGTAGTTCTTACTTTGTTCTCCAAGTGGCACTGCAATTTTTTATATTATTTAAATAATTGTTTGTGTGTTTATGCATTTCTTGACTTCTCCAGAACTGTTACTCAGATCAAGCTGAAACTTGGTGGATATGTTCCTTGTAAAAGGGCAAACAGAGCTATTCACTAGGTGGTACTGCTGTGGATTCTGATTTTTATTTTATTTTATTTTTCAATTTGGGTACTTAGTGGTAAATGTACCTTTCTGATTGATTGCTATTTAAGTCAGTTGGGATTCTAATCTTAATTCACATTTTCAACTTCTTCTCTGAAACTGTCAGCCAGATTTACTTCAAACTTGGAGGCAAATGTACCTTGGGTGAGTCCCTTCCAAATTTGTTCCAATGTTCACACTCCAGTCATTTTTATTTTTGTCCTTTTTTGGCAAATCTTAAAAATTTTCTCTGAAAGCACTATCCTAATCGCTTTGATATCGCAGAGTAACACTCCTAGGGACTCTTAGTATTTTTATTTGTTCACCAGGTGGCACTTCAATTTTTAAAATTTTTTTAATGTATTTTATTTGTGTTTTTGCTATTTTCAGCTTCTCCAAAACTGTCACTCAGATTAAGCAGAAACTTGGTGGGTGTCATATGCACTCAGCTAAAGCTCAACACAGGTCTATTCAGTTGCAACTTTGATTTTTTTTTTGTGAACAAGCTTAGGTCAGCTGAACATGGGCTGTTCACACAGCCCCTTAGTTTTTCAGTTAATATTTAGAATAAATTTAGTAAGCCCCCTCTTTCCCCAAAATTTGTCATTGGCAACTTGGCAAAGGATAATTTTCATAAAAATCATATCACATAACTATTAAGCATGTCTAAAAACCATTCACAATTTTCCATTATTTTTAAAACAAAGATAGATAAATAAACAGACAGATAGATAGACCTGGTAAGCTGACGTTTATCTTCCCCAGGGCTCCCCAAATTTACCCCTCCCCCTTTAGTCCAAAATCACTTTTTCCCTGGAATTTAGATACCAAATCAGAGTGTTATACTTGCCACTCTTTTTGTTCTGTGTGAACAGCACTATCTGTACTTACAGCATTGTAGACATTCACAAACAGGTAAAACCCTTACACTTTTAATTGCTATATTGCAGCCATCACCGCGGTGATCATTAGGCCCCCTACTACTGTGGCGCTGATTGCCGCTTTACACACGGTCTGTACATCCCCAGAATGATGACACCTTATTTTTTTCTAGTACTGGCGGGAATTAGTGTTGCTATATATGATGGAGTTCCTGTGTTTACATTTCATTATCATGCATATTTAACGAGTTATTTGCAATTAGCGGTAAGTTTCATCGTTTCAAAACTGGAATATTTGGGAAAGACAAACCTTCCACCTTGTCTGTGCATGTCAACTGCATGAGCATGGTTTTTACTGTCACCAGCACCCAACCTCCTGTTAATTTCATTCCATAACTTTCGTCACGATTTCAAATCCTTTCATAGGACCTTTCCACATCATAATCTGACGAAGAAAATGTCACAATTTTATGTTGTTGTCACACAGAAACGACCAGTGTTGCTGTTTTGCATAGACAGTCGTCATGCTTCCCATTACGGAGCTGGGCAGCAGTAGTAATTTCAATATTATATTGTAAACTGGAAGTTGAGAAGCGCTTTTTCTATTGGCCCATGTGATCAAACATCAAAAAGTCATATGATGATCTGCATTACATCATCGTTAGCCAATAGAAAGAGGTGACTAAAACAGCTACTGCCAGTATTGAAATATGACCTTATTTTCACACTCTCTAGATGTGGCTTTTGCTGCTGTACACGCTTGAAACGGTGCTCAATAACGTGTTTCCAAAACTTTGGTGACACTCCGATGTGGAGCTTGGACCCCTTCCCTCCTTATCAATGGTTTCTCTGAATTTTGGAATGGTTTTATTTTTACATGGTCCCCAAGCCTTTGGGCAGATAAGTGGTCAATACATGTGAAGAGCCAATGACATTAAAGTCCCTTGGATCGGTTGGGATGCGTACCCCCTTACCCCTCGCTCAGAAAGGGAGGACCTTAACTATTCAGCCACGGCAACTCCTTAATAACACACAAGTGCCTTCCGCTGTGCCCAGGTAACAAATTAAACTGACATCAAAGCAGCTAATGTGTAAAAGGGGAAAGAACATCCATTTTAAACATGTTTCACTAAATGTCCAAGTTACCTATTAAAGGCCTAAATGGCCACGGTTGTTTGGTGAAACAGCATAGGCCATAGCTCTGGTTGTTTGGTGATCGTTATTGTAATATTTTGGTACGTTCCAAGTGTCCCTTCTCCGAGTTACCCAGGCAAACGATCATTAAAGTACTTTTAAAACATGACTTACTCCCGTAACTTTAATCTGTCTGCTTGGTGGTGTCTGAAGCAGTTATTGTCAGTTACAAATCCAAATGCGACACGATGCCTTGAGCCAGCATATCATGCACCATTTTGAACATGGTGCAATGCATTGCGGGACAGCCATACAAAAATACGGTTGATTTGGATATCAAAGTGTATCATGGCCACACATATATCATATCACTATTGATGCTCTGATATATGTGCTTTTGGTTTCACATAAAACCACATCAGATCTTCCAAATACTACTATCTTCATTTACAAACCATGTTGTGAGGAATCCACAATTTTCAAAATGGCAGCCAAGTTTGTGGGCTAGTCCCGATTAGATGTTTCAAAGAAATAGTATTCCAAATATATGTGTGATTACTGTTAACGTAAAGTTAATTTGTCAAATGAATCTAATGTAAAATATGAAATGTGACTTTTCCAGTGTGAGCTTAACCTAAAAATGGAAATATAACCCCTTGAAATTACCAGTTGTTGGCAGTGGTGGAATTTGGGATAGTGTATCAGACACTGTGTGCCGTTATTTTGTAGTAAAGTCAACTCAAACACAGTATTTTATTTCAGCTTGTCTGGAGTGCAGGATTAACTTGGGTTGGGGAAACAGCATAGCTGCATAGCCACGCTTGCTCAGTGGAACACCATAGCCATAGTCTGGCTGAAAGATTTTATTGAGAAAGCAGCCATCATGTGCTGTTATTTTGCAATTAAGTCAACTCAAACACAGCATTTAATTTCAGCTCGTCTGGAGGGATAACTTGGGCTGGGGAAACAGCATAGCTATTGTTTGGTGAAACAGCTTAGGCCTTAGCCCAGGTTGTTCGGTGATTGTTGTTGTAATATTTTGGTAGGTTCCAGGTGTCTGTTCTCTGAATTAACCAGGCAAAGCATCGTTAAAGTACTTTTAAAACATGACTTACTTTCTTAACTTTAATCTATCTGCTCGGTTGTGTCTGAAGCAGTTATCATTATTAGTTACAAATCTAAATGCGACATGATACCTCGAGCCAGCATATCATGCACCATTTTGAACATGGTGCAATGCATCGCGGGACAATCGCACAAAAATACAGTTCATTTGGATATCAAAGTGAATCCCGGCCATAGCATATATTATATCATTATTTAAGCTCTGAAATATTTACAAAATATATGCTTTTGGTTTCATATATTGTACTACTTTCCTCATTTACAAACCATTTGGTGAGGAATCCACAATTTTCAAAATGGCAGCCAAGTTTGTGGGTTAGTCATGATTGGATATTGTGAAGAAGTAGTATTCAAAGTATATGTGTGAATATTAACAGAAGGTTAATTTGTCAAATGAATGTAATGTACTTTTCCAGGGTGAGCATTACCAAAAAAATGTAAAGACAATGCCTTGAAATTATCAGGGTTTGGCGGTGGTGGGCCTTAGAATAGGCATATTGTATCAGACACTGAAGTTGCCCCCAGGCTATGAAATAAGTAGGAGCAGGTTTGGAACCTGCCAAGCACCACTGCGGAGTGAAAGATGGAGCTTAGGGGAGAAGGTTGCCCCAATAGTGGATACAGGTCTGAAAATATCGGCAGCTTTTTATATAAGTGTTAACAATAAATGTATAAGCCCATCTGCATCCCTCCGATCCTGCATACACTAAGAACTAATTAAAGAATGAGGAAAATGTTGAACCTTTAATCCCTTATCAAACTTGAATAATATATATATATATTTTCTTTTTTCTTTTTTTAATGGGTACAGTAACCTCTCATCCTTCTGTTAGAAAGGTGAGTAACCATGTCAAACTACTATTCAACTCTTATGATATAGATAAAGTTGAATTCTTACATGCAGTATATTTTAACAACTCAAACAATGCCCGGGATTTCAGCAAGCTCTAATCCCTGATAATCTAGTGATTAATTTGTCTGATCACAATTTTTGTGAATCCCAAATTAGCCTTTTGAATCAAGGTCTAAGCTTTTGTCCACACCCAGAGAACCTGATATGGGCAAGATAGCTGGGGATTTAGAAAGAGTTTTCAGACGCTTAAAGCTGAAATGTTTTTTTTTTTTTCACAAAAAAGGTAAGAACGATATGCTGTCTACAGCCACAGAGACAGCTCAGTCATCAGTAACTTCCGGACAAGCCACACATGATCCCAACATGGGGACAACTTCACAGGAAAGCGACAAAATCCCCAGCTCTTTCACGCCCACAGAGGCTGATCTTGCTGACCCCAGCTTAGAGGCTTTCTGTAGATCTGTGAAGAATGATGTGGCTAAATTTCAACCAAGAATCCCACAGACAGACAACCTGTCTGTGGATGAACGAAAAGGCATCAATGACCTTAAAGATGGTTCACACATAGTGATTAAAAAAGCAGACAAGGGCTCGTGTATAGTCATACAAAACACTGTGGACTATATTGCAGAGGCCACCAAACAATTGTCAAACACAAATCACTATAGAAAGGTTGATTTCAACTTAACAAACACTCACAATAAAAAAGTACTTGGTATCCTCACGGAAATGCTGTCAAACAACAGCATTAATAAAAAATTGTACAAATGTTTGTACATTAAGGAACCAAGAGTACCCAGCCTATATCTCCTTCCTAAGATACACTAGGCCACCCTACCACCACCAGGACACCCCATCTTGAGTGCCAATGAGTGCCCTTCAGAAAGGACCTCGGCTTTCCGAGTCATGTCCAGGTTCGGTTCCTTCACTTTTTCCATAAATGCAATACATAAATTGTAATCGACTATTAATTATGATGCTGGTGAAAATGAACACTTCTTCATGTTTAGGGGGCTTGAAACTGCCTAAAAAAAAAAAGTATATTCCAAAACGCAAAAAACCAGTCCTGGGCATGTCTACGAAGTTTCATTTTGCAAATTTTTGAGGTTTTAAGTACTATATTTTTCGAGAATCCCGAGAAAAATCTCCAAATCGGACCATTTAGTAAAATGTCCATTTTTTGCCCAAAAAATGATTTAAGAAATTTTTCTTGGTGTATACATAATCTACAGATCCTAAGCAACAAGAATATATATAGTTTTACGGGTCTAGCAATAAAAACCAAAACAGGAGAGCCGGTTGAGGACAGCACTCCTCTAAGTGCCTAGCTTTGTTTGTGTCACCTTGAACAGCTAGTGAAAGAAATTCCTAGTTATATAAAGGACACAACTGACTTTACAAACAAAATTGAAGCATTGGGTCCTTTACCAGAAAATGCACTTCTGGTCACGCTGGATGTACATTCTCTTTACACCAACATACGGACTCATGAAGGCCTTCATAGTGCGGCCAGAGCCCTATTACATAATAGGGATCACTCTGATAAGCCCAGCACTTCAGAACTCATTCAGCTACTGTGACTACTTCTCACACGCAACAACTTTGAGTTCAATGGTGACCACTACTTGCAGATTAGTGGCACTGCTATGGGAACCAAAGTAGCCCCCTCATTTGCCAACATTTTTATGGCAGATTTAGAGGAAAACAAACTGCTACATTACCCACTACAACCTTTAGTTTGGTGGCATTACATTGATAATATTTTCTATATCTGGACCTTTGGCAAGATGCAACTAACTGAGTTTCTCTCCCATTTGAATTCCTACCATGAAACTATCAAGTTCTCCTCTCACGTCTCCAACATAGAGATCAACTTTCTTGACACTCTCGTCAGAATTGACGCACAACATAAAGCGTACACCACCCTTTACGTCAAACCTACAGATACTCACACGTATCTGCATTACAGGTCAGCCCACCCCAAACATTCTAAGGTGGGCGGACCATACAGCCAGTTGCTCATATTAAGACGGATCTGCAGCAAGACCATTGATTATGGGGGGAATTCTAAGAAAATCCTCCAATGTTATGAGCTTAGGGACTATCCCATTCAAGTTTTGACTGATGCGAAAACAAAAGTGGACTCAGTAAACAGGTCCACGATTTTGGCTCCCAGGGCAACCACCAAGACTGACCAAGAAAAGCTTTTCTTAATCACAACGTTTAACCTTTCACTTCTACCTATAAAACGAATCATCCAGAGTCACTGGAGAATGCTTGAGGCCTCGCCGCATGCAGAAGCCTTAATTGATAAGGAAGTGATTGTGGGTTTCAGAAGGGCGGACAGTTTGAAAGACATGCTGGTCCATTCCAGGATCAGATACCACACAGACACACAGCTAAATCCAGCTGTATCTGGAAAGAGACACAGTAATGAATGCAGCCAAACTGATTGCAAATACTGTATCTGTCTGGACACTTCAGGCAGAGTAACCAGTACACAAACTGGGCGAACATACCAGGTCCCCAAGGGAGGTTGCTGTGAAAGTTCTAATCTAGTGTACCTATACCTACCTGTGTCACATGCAACAAACAGTATGTGGGGCAAAGGATGCGGCCACTGAAAGACAGATTACGCACACACTTTTGTTAGATCAGTAACAAAGTCATTGCACAGCCACTGGGCAGATGTTTTGCCCAAAATGACCACCATGGTCTCACTCTAAAAGTCCACATTTTAGAGTAAATCCACACCCCCACCCCCCACCCCCCACCCCCAGTCTAGAACGCACCAGACAGTTGTGCCCTACAGGGAAAGACACTGGATGCACCAGTTGCGCTCCATTAAACCTTTAGGTCTCAACATCATGGGAAGATGCCCGGGGAAGATGAGCTCTCTTGCTCGGTCTAATGCTAAAATTTTATGTTCAGAGTTCATCCCTTCATGAGGTTCTGCTTTGGGTAGCAGATTACCTATGCAACCCATTGGGAAACCGCACACATGTACCCACACTGTGTTTATACACAGTCCTAAGCTCCTGTGTTCAGGGCTTTGTGGTATGGTAGTACCACCACCCTGAAGTCTGATTAATCACACTAGCTGACCCCCAGCAATGTTTCTGCACCAGTCTTTATTTTACAAGCCTGCTGCGATTCAAATTCTATTGAATCAAATTCACCTTGACAATAACATCTTGGTGAAACCGATATTTTGTGTTATGTAATCACGATTACGTGTTTTACGTAACAACAGAAAGTTACCCCTCGGCATATAAATCAGACATAACGTCGGTTAGTCCCCAGTTCCTGACCAGTTGTGAAACACAACGAAACCGGTCGAACTTTTCAACTTCTAGCTATTGTGACCCTTGCTCGGTCCTCTTAAATATTGAATCAAATATATATATAAATGTTTCTCCTGCAGACAATAGTGTATATGCATGAAATGCATGAGTGAGCATGAAGAACAAAAGAAAGTCGTGCAAACTTTGATAAATTTGAGTAAAGTATGTATTCCACCATTGACTGGGCATTTCATAATTTAAGTATGTAAAGCACTAAGTGTGACTGAAAAACTTGCTTTTCTGCATTTTTCATACAAAGTGAATCCCTGGTTTCTGTGGGCAGTTTTTAGGGAAAATGTACATATTCCTAGTGTATTTCTTTGTAAAATACCCATACCCTTGCAGGACATCAGGCAAGACCATTGGGATGTTACTTGCGTATTCAGCTATTAACAGGCCAATTAAGCCATTGTTCTTGTATACTTGCACATGGGTTATTGACTCCTTTCACAGAGCCATCAAAGCATAGAATTTTCTCACCTCCAGCTGACTGGAGAGGGCATTGTGGGGGTGGACACTTGTGGGCATAGGGTAATGCATGTTAAAAGTAACAATCTTCAAAGTAAATTTGAGGTCAATTATGGCAACATTAAGATAAATTGTAAAACTTTTCTATCAGTATGCCTGTCAAAATTGGTAATGTTCCAGGCATTTTTAATTTGAAGATGTTAGAAACTTTTTACAGGCAAAATTAATGAAACCTTCATACAGTATCTGTGTACTGACCACCACACATGCATAGGTGTCAATTGGTTTCTGACACCTGCAGCGTTAATCACCAGAGTAGTTTGTGAACCCTATAGACTGAGTACACTTTGGCAGCATGTGCTCATGATGCCACAGCATATGGCTCTGTGGGATATAACCATTCATACAAGTGTGGTATTGTAAAGAGCTAAATGCCATTGTTTCATTTATGGCAGACACTTCACTGATTAGGCAAGCTTTACTGCCCCAAAATAGGTTTAAGTTCAACATTTTATGAAGGGTTTCATTAATAGCCTAGAGGCGATTTTCTCTCCCTACTTAGACTTGTTCAGCTGAGACATTTGTATTATTTTACCATGTAAATCTTGCTCTATGGCAAGTGCCAGTGTGAAAACTATACGATCAAGTAGTCTTATCCCAGCAAAGCGGCTTTCTCTAGGCATTGGAGGTGAGAAAATCATTGGGCACAGTGGTCCACCTGTGGGTGAAAGTCCTGAAGTATACCAAGGGGACTGGAATTGAAGCTCCTTGATTGCACTTTGAAGAATTTATGTCATGGAAGTTCAATCTGTATAAATTGCCCGAGTTAATTTTTTTTCTTTTTAGAGGTAGACTAGTTAGATTAAAAATGGCCAGCTTAATATACAATAATTTAAGGGTTCATTTAAACTCAATGTAACTGGGATAGTTGTTTATCTTAGTTCTAGGTGATTAACATAATTGTATAAATATATGTATATTAACTTCTTCTGATGCATCCATTTGATACAACTTCTTGATTAATTACAGCAGACAACAAATTGCAAGATTTGTGAAAGGTTTGCAGGCAAGCACTGCAAATACATTTAGGGGTATCACTTATAGGTTGTTTTCTTTCTTTTTCCTTAGCACCATACTCAAATTTCCAACATGAATAGAACTGTCCATATTTCCTCATCAGAACTATTTGAGTGTAGTGGTCCATAAACAATGAACATGACAGGCACTAGCCCCAGAAGTCTCAAAACTTACTTAATATGTCAAATACAATAAATATGTTTGACAACTTCAAGTTAATTCCTATGCTAAAATAATGCTATAATACTTGTCCATTACCATCATGATAAGTGCTTGGTGGTGTCAGCTCTTCATTGTTTCATAAAAGCCCCCAGTAAGTATGATAGCTGCATCACCATAGACTTTATGAAAGGTTGCATATTTTAGCTTGTCTCAAAGCTTCCAGAAGTCTTATAATTTACATCCTTCTAAGTTGTTACTTGCAAAAAATACATGAGTGTTTCACAGAGCACAATGGACAGTTGAATCTTAGAAAGAAAAATTTTAAAGTGGCACTGCATGTATGAACGCTGATGACTGAAAGATATGTGGATAAATTTTACAAATTTGGTGATCAGCAGGGTCAGCATTGTAGACATGTATGTATTACCCCACAAATTGTTTGTTTAATTCTGTAATTTTTCTTCAGACATGAAATTATTAATGGGGGAAACAAATACACAAATGTACAGCAAAAGAAGAATATGAAGGAGCCAAGCTTATGGAATACTATCTGGTGAGCAAGCTGTAAGATGTCAAAAAAAAATTTTTTTTTTTTTAAAGGGGGAAAAGCCATTAATTTGGATTTCTTTAAGGTGTGGAAAGGTTGCTTTATGACATAAATTTTCCTTGGTGATTATTTAATCAATGTGCCCTTGCAGTTGCACTTTCTAATGAAAGTGAACTGAGCTTAGGTCTTTTTGATGATAATTTGATATACCTCAATGATTAACTCATTGATGTCATTACTGCTTCTGTTGCTATGAATACCAAGTTAGTGCATGTATGTCAAATTGTGGTCCTTCACTATTATCACAGCAGGCACTGTGGTAAGAAATTACATCATCTTTAAAAAGACATGGTCTTTTGTGATAGAAATTATTGCATGTGTAATTCACTGTTCCCATGTATTTAGTGTGATTATTTGCCAGGTAGAGAACCTGACATGTATGCTGAAGTTGGTATACATGCTTTTATTCCTAAATCAGCGTAATCAAAGAAGAATACTTGGGTGCTGATTATAGAATTACACACAAATGTCACTTAATAATGAGAAAGTTCCTGCAATGAACCACTCTTTCAATTACTGGGTTCAAGTGGTTTCGTATGA
Organism: Hermodice carunculata; assembly: GCA_964020975.1. Taxonomy (NCBI): domain Eukaryota; kingdom Metazoa; phylum Annelida; class Polychaeta; order Eunicida; family Amphinomidae; genus Hermodice; species Hermodice carunculata. The sequence goes on along the minus strand of OZ026614.1, from coordinate 51,869,794 downwards.
CAGGTGGTGTATGGTCAAAAGTGTACAAGGAAAAGTAGATGTATGTTTTAAAAGTATGGTCAGAAAAGAATGTGGTTTTGCTTAGCAGGTGGTAATTACTGCCAAGACTATTGTGCATAAGGCTGTCTACTTTGTATAGTATGTGGTCAACTATAAAACAGATGAAAGTGCAGTTCAGTTTTGAAACCCCCCAAAAATCCTTATGGATCATATTCAGTGTCTATTGTGTTGGGAACAGTAATCAGGACTGCTGGGAGTCTGGCCTGAGATCTGCATAATAGTGTAAAACTTACTTTTATGTCATGCTTTGCATGTGAACTGTGGCATGCCAGACAGTGTATCTCTTCAATTGCCTATGCCGGGCTATGAGTATCAATAATTTAGATCAGAGTGTAGCTCTTTCATTAGGATAAAGGACATTGCAATAAAAAACAAATAAAAATTTATTATGGCACAGGACATTGCATGATTGATTCACAAGGTGAGTTTAATTTTCAACTGATCATCATCCAGCCAAATCAATAACTTTCTCAAGGTCAACTACGTAGAGAACACCTTTAGAAGTTGCTGATGAAGCCTACCTCCAGTAAGGAGATATGGAGATAGAGTGATGTAGTGCCTCAGCCCAGCTGGCATTCTTGCAGGCCCACTTGAGAGTCCAGGGTCTCTACAGCATCCCAGTGGAGCTGACCAAAATTGGTTTAGCGTAATTGCTCAGCACTCCTTACATCCAGTTAATTAACAAGCACCAGTCATAATCACTAATACATCACTGTAATGGCAAATGGGGGACACTGGGCCCATCATAATCGCTGGAATGATCTGTCAGCGACTACCCGGTGATTTAATGACAGGGACACACTGAAAATAGACCCGATGCCAGCCTAATTGAAATGAATGACTACCACACTATGATACATCAGCATAAATGGATGGACACACAGTACACAGGTACAATCATTGCTCAAATAATACACAAGTGTGGCTGCAATGGCAACAGCAAAATCAATTCTGGCCAATTCACTCCCATACAATAGATGCATGTGTTTTATTACAGCAATGGCACTCCCCTGAATTTGCTGACCTTAGGGCCAAAGGTCATTGATTATGTTGTTTAGGGCATAGGGTAATACAAGTAAAGGAGCTAATGAAATGTACACTTTAATATTATTTACGATATGATTAGAGGTAATTGTGGTAGTTGTATTTATTTTGGTGGTCCCAGGTGTGTAGAGGTCTGGGTGGAGTAGCCAGCATTGCCTCACCTCTGACTATGATGGATGATAATCGCTACTCTAGTAACAGCATCCACAAATTTAATAATGACTCCAGGGAGCTTTAGACACATTTTGATACACTTACTTATTAATGGAAGACTTCTTCTACATCCCCATAACTATATATAGCATATTATAGTATATGGAACGGCTAGCGTGAAACTGAGCACTATAGATTCCAATGGACACTGTATCAAAGGTATGATATGGTCATACATAGTGTGTCTGATTGAATACAATAGGTATCGCTTCTCAAGAAATGAAAGCATTGATCAGTTTCATCATGTCTATTAAAAATCTTTACCTAATCTTTCTCATTTTCCAGCATGAATATGCTCAACACAACTTTTAGTATCACTGTAATAGTTTCAGTGATGATCAGAATCCAGAAAGTGGGGTAGAGACTAATGTAACGTGGTGCAGTTATCTGTGTCACACTATCCACATCTTGTGCAAAAAAGTCTTCACACTGTCCTGTATCAAATTGTATGCCAATGCTGCAGCCATGTTAAAGCAACAAGCACACATTTTATGGGAATTCACCCGTTTCTTGAATTTGGTTGAAGATATGTGTAAATGACTAGAACATTTTAAATCAATTATTAAAGGACCATGACAGAATCTTTGGTAGCTATGCCTACATAACCAATTTTGGATATAGATTTTTTTAAAGTCTAGATCAGTTCCTGAAATGGCAGTTTATTGTGTAGATTCGTCTTGGTTATAGGACAGAGAGGCAATGAGTTTAAGCAGGTGACCAACAGAGTGCTTTAGTTATAAGACAGCTAGGCACTGGGTGTGCCAAGCATCTGCTGAAACCATGCCCTTAATTTTAGGTAAACATCATGAGGCTATGTCATGGCAAGTACAACTGCCTAAGTTTCAAACTATTAAAGCTGTTCCTGGGTATTTTTGACAACTGCTGTTTTTCTTTAGGTTTAAGTCATGTGCATGGAGGTACAGATGCAGCTGAATATTAAAATCATGATAATTACCCCAGTTCTTTCTCTTTTTTTTGAGTACATGTATATCTGGTGCCATGTGAAGCAGTTGGTGAACATGTACCAAGTGACATCTGGAGTAGTCATATGTTCATCTGACACATTACAACAATTAATTTAATGAGAACATATTTTACAGTGCAACTACTGAAATTGCATTACAGCCCAAGACATACATAAATAATCATAATAAGCTTTGGCTTATTGCATAAACAATTATGATTATATTGTTGAACTCCTGAAATCAAAACTGTTTGCCAATGCAAATTCTGAAGTGCTGCACACTGCATTATTTGCCATTTTGATCAAATAGGAAAACAAGTGAACATATACAGTGGCACCTGCTCCAAATACCACCTCCAATTTAAGACTGCATGTCTTTTTAAGACCACTCTTTCAAGACCCTCTGCTGTATTTACATGTTAAATATACCTTCAATTTAAGACCACCTGCAGTATGAGACCACTTTTTCTTGGCTGTAGGGGTGGTCTTAAATAGCAGGTACCATTGTACATGATTTAGTCACTGATGTGCATGCATGCATCTTACATAAACTTTATCTAATTATTTATTTTTATTTCTTTTCTTTTCTTTTTTATTTATTTATTTGTTGGTAATAGTCCTGGCAAGAATACCAGTGAGCTGATAGATATGTATGAAATAATCACAGCTTAATGATCAGAGTATATCATTATTGACTACAGGTTAGCCTAATGTAGTGGGTAATTATTAGCCAAGTGACCTGAACTAATATGTCCACCATGCAGTTGTTCACATCAAATAAATTTAACATAATTACTGTGTGTGTCTAGTTTTCACTGGAGAATGAATATTTCCAATTAGTTTTAGTCTTGTTTGTTTGTGTGATAATGTCCTGAAAGTTGTATGTGTAAGTTGGGACTTCTAAATTTTGTAAACAAATCAGATCTTTTAAGTTTTATATTATTAGTGGTGTGGAAGATGGTGTCAAATTGCGATCACCTATTAGACTAAGTATGAACAGATCTTCCATGCAAGCACAGTTATTTATTGAAATTTCAACACTCCAGGTATGGGTATGGCCATTCGAAGGTCAGGGAGCTAAGGCTAAACTGGGCTACTGACTACAGTGCATCAGTGTGACTAGTCTAGCATTGAGTGGTGGTCATTGAGCACAATGAACAGCATAACTAGATCTTGTTTCATCAGTTGTGCTGCAGTTTTCAATCAAAATATTTGTTGCTGGCATATTGTTTAGGTGTACAAATGACAAATAGTTTGGTCACAGATTGGATTGATATGTTGGGAGATTAGAGTTGTGTGGCACTGTGGCTCCCTGCACAGTGTTACTTAAGGTCTTACCCAACACTGACCACAGTTAGATGGTGGTCTTCTGGAGACAATGTGATCTGCCTGAATATGGTCAGTCATGCAGATGCTGAAGATAAAGGTGAATAGAGCAGTCCCTCACAGGCCATCTGTCCACATAGAGCTCTTGCTGGGTATAGCTAGCAGCACACATGGCATTCTTTTGCATGACATTGCTGCTAAACCAGGGCTGTAGCTTTTGTTCTAAAGTTACCTTCACTATCCCATGTGTCTTCTTGTTTGTTTTTATTTATTAATATTCATTATCCAACAGAATGACATCAGTAAATTGAATAAATAATTGATTTGGAGTTTGCCCAGGGATGCAGTGTGTCAGACTACTAACTTTGACAGGTGGATGGGAGAAAATATGAAGAATAAATAAGATATGCATTTATATGAAAGCTTTTGGAAATGATGAATGAGGTTTGTTTTAGCAACAAAGTAAAGTTTTCATTATGTAAAGTCACTTTCATTCAATTTTATTAATAATGGTGATAATGATGATGATGTCAACATTGATAACAATAACGATGTCAATAATAATGATAACAGTGATGACAAAAGGATGACCAAAGAAATCTTCTGTCAAGCAGGCAGGTTATTTTACATGGTCATTTGGTTCATCTCACCCTTTTTTGCATCTCAACCTTCTTCAATAGATGGCATTTGCTCATCAGACCAAACAAAATTGGATGCAATTTAGCATAGTGATAGGTGGAAGGCACACACTTATGGCCTATTGTTGGGAAATACATGTAGTACATTGTATAAAATTACAGGCTGGAAGGAGTGAAAGTGCTCACTAGATAAAAAGTACAAAGAATACAAAAACCAAAACAAAAAAACAAACAAACAAAAAAAACAAAAAACAAAAAAAACAAAAAAACAAAAAACAAACAAACAAACAAACAAACAAACAAACAAACAAACCAGAAATACACAATGCAAGATCTACAGAATCGCTTCAACACACACACACACATACAGGTGACCCAGTAATATTAACCTTTTTAAAAATGGGGCTTGATGTTATGGTTAACAAACCTTATTGTTGGGCAAGATATACAAGTCAATGTTAGATGGAACAAGTTAAAATCTTGAGCTTGATGCAGATTCAATTGTAGACTTACTTATCCCAAATACATAAATTGTTGGGACAAGCAAAAAAATTAACAGAGAGGAAAAAGTATCACACCATCAGTTATCCCTCATTTCCCACGCACTGCAGCAGCATTAATTGCAAGAAAAACATATTACAATGTGAACAGTAAAGCATGCACCTGAAGCTGCCCTTAACCAATTAAATATTGATCACAGTTTTACAAGTGGAAATGCATGTAGTCAGAACCTGACAGTCTGAGTGGCAGGCTGATTGATAGATAAACTACAGGTTGCACTTGTCATGGTTATTCATCTAAAATTGATGGATGGTTAAATTTACTCTTTAAAAAATATCCGAATTTGAAATAATATTCTCTAGATTTTTTAAAAAATATATACGAGCATGAGAACATAGGTTTTGCTCTTTCATACCACCTTAAGCATTGCGTATACTACGTATTATTCCAGTTTAGAAAGCCCTTCTTGCCAACCTAGGGTGACAGATGAGTAAACTTTCAACACTTTGTCTTACACCTAAACTGGCTTGATAATTCATAGTGAACATGAATGTGTTTCTCCATATAGCTTAAACAAAAATACTTTACTTTGTTGTATGTATATGTGTTCACATACAGCAAGTAAGGTAATGGGATTTTATGTGCAAGCAAGCTCTAAATTCTTTCTTCTTTGGCACTGTTTCATGAACCTTCACATGGAAATATGTCAGGCCAAAAATGTGGGTCCAATTGTAAAACTAGGTCACCAAGTCATGTCTCTAGATCACAGTGTTATATCCATTAACTTAATTCATATCTGGGCTATAACTTCCATGTGCATTGATTTTGTTGCATGATACAACACACACATGTACCAGGAATACCATACATGTTATGTTGTAAAACCAGGTCACCAGGTAAAGTATCTGGCTCACAGCAGTGTCCATTAACCATCAAAGTGTGGCTAGCCACTTTCATGGCTTTCTGGCCAAAATATGTAGGGCCACACCTGGTGTGGCCCTACATATTTTAGACTGATGCAATTTTTTACATGAGCACTTTTATGGTTAATTATTTGAATTTGGCATGTACATGTAACAATTTTTGTCCTTTCACTACCTGTATCAAGTCTGAAGGGAGTGTCTCAGTAAAACTGTGGATTGCTTGAGGTGAATATACATGTATATTTAAAACAAAAGCTGCTGCATCAAGTATCATTGTCTGAGTGAGTAATGTCCATACATATTGTTAACTTAAATTTCAGCGTAGTTCAGATGGAAACTTTTTTGGCCAATATATTTGGTCATTTGAACACTGGCTGTTACGTGGCCAACTCCTTTGATATTGCTTACAAGGTCACCTGGGGTCAGGTAGTCCACATTTTGGCCATCATTTGTGCTGTATTTTTTTCCTATATTTACAAGAAAGTGCTTGAGACATTTTTTAATTCTTCTCTAAACAAAATTTCATGAACATTTATCAGAATAAAATGTAATTAAAGGTGATGAAGGTTTGCAAAATGATGAGGATCCGATAGTGAAAGGGTTAACTTTACACACAGATATTCCCCAGGTGGGCCTCTGTCAGCTTTGTGAAGGAGATGATGATGCAATAATTTTCTTATTTTATGAATTTTTATTTATTTAATTTTATTTTTTATTTTATTCATTGAAAAAAAAAATCAAAATTTCTTTCCCGGAATTGTTTAACCTGTTGCTTTGATATTGCATACAGGGTCACTTGGAGTCACATAGTGCTCGTTTTGACCACCAGGTGCTGCTGCTATTTTTTCCTATTGCTGCAGTAAAGTTTTGTGTGCTAAGGTTATTTTCAACTTCTGCAGAACAGCTAAACAGAATACGGGCGTTCCGAGTTAGGGATTTTTTTTAACACCAGGCTTCGCATGGTAGATTTTAGCCCTCCGCGCATGCCCGACATGCCTGGTAACGCAATTCCGCGGTCAAGCTTTCCTGGGGTAATAGTAGGCCGTGACCAACATAGCGTGACAGCGAAACCCATACGAGAATCGACGTGCAACAGTGATCGTTCAGTTTCTGTGAACATGGCGGGAAATACGGACGACGGAGGAGCGGCGATTAACCTGATTGAACAGATGGGAAATGAACTATACGACAAATTTTCAAAGATGAAAGTGGTTGACCTTAGGAAATTTCTAAAGATTCTCGGAGTGCATTGGGTACAGATATGTGAAGAAAGACCTAGTTGAGGAGAAAGATGATACCATGGATGTGCGGAGAGCTCGATTGGAGTTTTCCGATGGGAAGAAGAAGGTGGCTTTGCCATAAATATCTTCGATAACCTCCTGGACAAAAGACCTGAAAGCAATGCCAGTGGTTGAGATGCCCCATGTCATCGCCTACCTAATAAGCAAATGTGACTGGACACCCAACAATGTTCAGAAGTGCCGCGAATACAGGGGCTACCAACTTGCGGAACAGGGGCACATCCATAGGGTTAAGTTACACGCGCTGTTGAACTTTGTTTCATGCAAACTTTTGTATGTGAAGGCACTTTGTACAAGACAAACCTCGCAAGGCGAGGCACCGTACCAGGTCTGGGGAAAAGTCACGGAAGAAGGGGTCATCCATACCGGAGGGTGCCAGTGTACAGCATAAGAGGGCTTTAATATTAATTATTTGATATTTATTAATGTCGCCAATCTTAACCAAATAATAATAGCTGATCTGAAAATGCTTGAAGGCCTACAGTGTGCCAGTGATCAGGTAACAAAGTTTGCAGACAGTGTATTGCGAATTTAGGTCAAGTGCTTTACTGTTAATTTCTGATTGCACCCGTCAAGCGCTAATCTGGTTAGTGGTCAGCCAAGGGCGAGGATCTTCAAAGCACTGGCAGAAGTGCGCCCCAGGCTAATCCCTCAGAACTCACCGAGTCAATCAAGGGTGACTTAATGCATGGTTAGTTGTGCCACAATGCAGGCCCCGATTTGTGTAGGTTTTGTCTCAGGTTTTGTGTCAGTATTTTTCATAGTGACCGTGTTTTCTGCTATCTGAGGTACACCCTGGATTTCTTACAGTTGTACACTGGCATGCTTTCTTGGATTTACACTTGTAGGTTATTAAAATAACCGGCGTTGAAAAAATGACACCAACTTTCCCGTGTTAACACAATGGGGCAAAATGGCGAGACTTGAAAGTGTCCCCCGAGACCTGCAGAAACGTCCGTGACATCGCGGGAACATAGTAGTCAGCGCCACCGGTGGCAAAAATTGTCCCTTTCTCGGAACTAAGCTATTGCACAAAATTTTACTAAGATATAGTCTGACTAAAAGTTGTGCAAGTATGTTGGCATTACCATATTCATTCCAATTATAGCACATGCCCTAACAGAAGCACAACCCCTACTTTTTTTATCTTGGGGTTTTTATTAAAAATTCAGTATTTTTCAATATTTTAAAAAATTAACTGCTTCTTTTAAAAGAAGAGGGTTCATTTTTATTTTATGCTAAATGGATTCTATAATACACTGTAAATGTAATTGCTTGTGGTATTGTAAATTGACATATCGTTATCATGAAACTCCACAAGCTCTGCTCCAGGAAATCTTTGTATTAGCACAGCCTGCTACCATTGGAATGAATATGGTATGTTAAGTTTTGATAAAATTGTGGAATATCAAACTATGGGACGATGTGTCATTAACTTCTACAACTGTATAGTTCTATGGTGGCAGTACAGTGTGTGTATTGCGATAATGTAAGCACTGTTTATGGAATACTTTGCTTTTACAAATAGTTGCTGTCCAGGTGAACCTGCACCAAAATTTTAAAGAGATGATGATGCAATAATTATGCATTCTCTGACAGGGGATACTTATATAATGTTGAGTAGAGTGCAACCTTTTTGCTGACTCAGCAAATGTGACATTTCCTTGTATTTTTGTAATGGTGGATTGTAGGCCCATTAAACATTACTAGGAAAGCACCCATGGGGTTTCTTTTGGTGTCGTTCAATTTGACCTTGAGTGACCTTGAAAAGTCAGACTGACAAATTGGGTTGTATCTTTGTAATGGTGGATCCAGGTCTTATCACTTCTATTAAAGAAAAGTAGGAAAATACTTAGACATAAAAAAAAAAATTGTTTATGTTCCCAGTTTCGGACCGACCCTGCTCTAAACCTGCCAACTCATTTTTTTTGGTGTGATCTGCCCCAAAGATGTCAAAGCAGCCAAAAAGAATAAAATTTTGCATGGCAAGTTCTTCTGCAAATTAGCATCAAATGCCATTTTTCAGTGGGTTCTAACAGTATTGGAAAAAAAAAGATGATGTTTACTTGCTGTGAGTTGACTTCCTGGGCAAAAACAACACGCGGCTGCTGGTCACATGCAAGTGACAGTGTGGAGTAGATCTACGGTGAACTGAGCATCATCGTGGGACCTAATTCTCACAGACTGATTTGGGACGCATTTGGCACTTCCCTCTTTTCCCTATCTTGGTCTATTTGCCTGTGACTCCAAATTGTTGCTATAAAAACTGGAATCTTCATTTTTGCCTGCTATAATATAAACAAAGCTTCCCGTTTGTGTGTTCCCTCCCTAAATTGTGGAAGATTCACACATGTTCACAGGGCGGAAGCCATGATGGACACACTGTAACACAAGCTGTGATTGGCTCACTTTTGCATGTGACTCAGTTGACCAATCGGCGATGTGTTGCTTGTTAGACCCCATGGGAAATTGCAACTTCACTAAGACTAACTGATAGCATTTATGGTATAGTTACCCATAGGATATGCATCCCATTGGTGATCATTTTGTTAGTACAATTGCAAAACAACTTTTCATTAGGGGACTGCCAAAGGTGAGTCCCCTATAGTGATGGCACGTTTTGCCCAGCTGTCAACAGTGATTCAATCACTTAACTTATTAATTACATAATGTTCCAAATTCATAAATATCACAAAAACGATATAGGCCTATTTTCTTCTTTTGCTGTAAACTCAGCTGACGAACTAGTGAGGAGAAGCAAAAAGTGATAGGCATACCAATTCTCTTTTTATTTTTGGCAGAAGTGATGAAATTTGGATTTTGAGTAGTTAGGCCTATACATTTTGGAAACAGTATAGTCTGTATTTAATGAAGAATTTTTCAAAGGTTGAGAGGAGTGGTTTAAACCACCAGTTGCCTTTTATGGGTGACTGCCTGTCTGAAGTCAGGAGTGAAATTTGTTTCTTTACATTGGTATTGGAAGATGAATGTTGATGCTTTGGTGACTCTGGAATCTCTTTGCTGTCATTGTTGGGTTTGAAATTTATGAATATGGGTCATGTTTTTCTACATAAATGTAACATACTAGAGACATCAGTCTGTAGAACTTACACACGTAGAGTTATTGTCCTCTGTAAGAGCTAGGTCAGGTCCAAAGATGGGTGACCGTGACCCAATTCCCAAGGTCAGAGAGCCACATTAGTAAATTTGGTATTGTTTCCCCATGACAACTTGAGACGTTTTTCAGGTAGGGCTTTCGTATTGCGCAGGATTTAAGCCCTCTGTAAGGGCCACCTTATGTTTGAAGATGGGTGACCTTGATGGAGTCCCAAGGTTACAGAGCCATGCATCCATCTAGACTGTTTCTGCATGATAAGTTAAGAAGTTTTTGAGCTTGGGCTTTCATATTGTACAGGATTTTAGTCCTCTATAAAGACTACCTCAAGTTGTAAGATGGGTGACATTGACCCAATTCCTAAGTTCACAGAGCCACATTAGTGAATTCGGTGTTTGCATGATAACGTGAGAAGCTTAAGAGCTAGAGCTTTCATATCACACAGGGTTATTGTCCTCTGTAAGAGCTAGATCAGGTTTAAAGATAGGTGACCTTGACCCAATTTCCAAGGTCATAGAGCCAGATTAGTTAATTTGGTGTCCACATGATAACTTGACAAGCTTTGAGTTAGGGCTTTTATATTGCACCAAATTATGTAAGGGCTGGTCAAGTTTGAAGATGGGTGACCTTGACACAGTTCCCAAAGTCACAGAGCCACATTACTGAATTTAGTTTTCTTGATCATGCACCTATGAAGAGTAAAAGGGTCAAGTTTTTAAGGCAGCCTGATTGGATTAATGAAAGTATCATTGAAGCAGTGAAGATGAGGGACAAATTTAAGACTCTTGGTGACCATAACTTGTATGCTATATGGAGGAACAAGGTTGTAAACTTAATATGTAATGCCAAAAAGTCACATTACTGAGAACTGGTCAAGGAAAATGTAAGAACTCCTGGTAGGCTATGGAAATGCTTGAAAAGTTTGAACTGAAAAAGTACCAAGAATGTTCCCTCTTCAATTCAAATAAATGATGCCATAATCCATGATTCCAAAGATATTGCTGAAAATTTCAATGATCACTTTACATCTGTCACTGAAACTTTGTTACAAAATGCAAATCTCCAAGATTTTTTATACCAACAATAGAGGAAAAACTAAATAATTTTTGTTTCAGAAAAGTTCCTGTAAGTGTGTATTTTGAAATCCCTAAGATAAATTTGACAGAAGTAAGGGGTATCATTCAAATACTGAATCCCAGAAAGGCAAAAGGTGTGTATAATATAGATGCAAAATTCCTTCAGTTATCTTGTGAATGTCTAGTTGTTCCCTTAACTTTCATTCTTAACCTGAGTATACAAGGTTGTGTGTTCCCAGATGAATTGAAACAAGCAAAAATAACAGCACTTTACAAAGATGGCAATGTATCAAATGTGCATAACTATTGTTCCATTTCTGTTGTAAGTATACTGTCAAAGATTCTTGAAAAACATGTCTATTCCAGTTTTTATGAGTTTTTGGTCAACTATGAGTTGCTTTGTACAACAATTTGCCAAAGGAACCTAGGAAAGCAAAAACTTTGCCTGAATTTAAAAGATCATGTACTAAGTGAATTTTAGGATTAAGAAAATAATTTGTTTTGGGCAGTATGATTCTGACTGTGACATTGCCAATTGTTCATTATGAAGTGTAGTGTAATCTTGTATCTTTCCCTTTACTTTTAGCATTAGCATTTTTATAATCATGATCCTCTTGTAATAATTTTTGTGTGCTTTTTTTGCCAAATGTTAAAAACAATCTTCTCCAAAACCTCTCAGGCAATTGCATAACAACACTTCTGGGGACCCCAAGACATTAATTTGTTCAACAGGTGATGCTGCATTTCTAGCTCAGCTGACTTGTCAGTCAGCTGAACTTATAGGATGGTCAGTTGATTCACATTTTTAGTTTCTCACAAACTGTCAGTCAGATTCACTTGTAAATTAGTGAGGATGTACCATGTTGTTAGTCTTTCAAATTTGTTGAAATGGTCATGGTCCAGTGATTTTGGGATTTTTTCAAGCACTTTTTCTTCACTTTTCTTGCAAAATATTTAAAAAATCTTCTCCAAACCACCATGCTAATTGTTTCAAAACTGCATAGAGACATTTCTGGGGACCTCAATACCTTAATTTTAGTGCTTATCAATGCTAGTCGATAGGGAGTACAATAGCATGTCACATTTATTACTTCTCCAAAATCATCACCCAGAATTCACTTCAAACTTGGTTGGAACCTGCAACAGGTGAGTCTTTCCCATTTTTGTTTGAATGGTCATGCTCCAGTGATTTTTACCCTTGGCTCATAAAGTGCCTAAAGCTATTGTCGTCCCCTGTGCCATCCGTCTGTCTGTCCGTCTGTCTTGTCGACATGACCACGATGTCTCAACAAATATTCACTGTAACTGTACCAATTTTTACCCTTCGGCCTTATGAGGCAGACGGGTATTGTTGTACCCGGCGCCGTCCGTCCGTCCGTCCATCCATTCGACATTTTTGAGACAGGACTTTCAAATTGTACATGATATTACACTCCTATATGGCCTACTTTGTGTGCAAGCATAGTTGACCTTGACATAATTCTCAAGGTCACACAGTGGTCACATGTGTGTTTCTAAATCTTACACGCAAGAAGCTTCATAGAGTGATCTAAGAGCCTATTAAAAATCAAGGTCATAGCTTTATATTTGACCTACTTTTTGAGGTCAACGGTCAAGTGCACAATGGTGGTATGGTGGTATTGGTATCAGTAAGGAAGTTTTTAAGTCAGTTACATGAAATTTTATACACACATGTATTACAACCAAAGAATGTGTCATGAATCAAAAGTAGGTCACTAGGTCAAGTATCTGGGTCACAGTGACCTATTCATTGAAATTTTGTTTACCACCATAACTTCAGAAGCTTTTGTGACAGGACTTTCTAATTGCATATGATTGTACACCACTGCAAGCGTAATTGACCTTGACCTAATTTTCAGGGTCACACACGGGTCACAAGTTTGCTGAATGACATTGTGCATCCTGAAATCTAAATCTTAAAACAAAAGAAGCAACATAGGGTGATCTAGAAGGCTATTGAAAGTCAAGGTTATACCTCTATATTTGACCTAATGTTTTTGAGGTCAAAGGTCAAGTGTACAATAGTAGTATTTGTGTAGGTAACTCTACCTGATACTATGGGACACTATTCCTATTCATTTATAGCAAAAGAGATTGAAGGCGGCCGAAGGGTACTGCGTTCTTTGAACGGTATTTTTTTGGTCAGAGATGCTACCTTATAATGGACCAGGTTCCTATTGAAAACCAGCTTCCTCTTACTATTTTGAAACTTTTTTTGAAATTTTTAAAGTATTTATTTCAAGGACGTCTGAGTGGCACACACATGGATGACATAAATATAATATCTCAAAAAATATTCACCATAACTTTACCACATTTTTGCAGGTTCCTATTGAAAACCAGCTTCCTCTGATCATTTTAAACTTTTTATGGAACTTTGAATGATTTATTTGAAGGTTGTCTGAGTGGCCTCAACCCTGAGGACGTTGCCGCTATATCTAAAAAAATATTTACTGCAGCTGTACCAAATTTTTGTCAGAGATGCATCTTGCGATGGACCAGGTTCCTATCTCAAACCAGCTTTTTCTTTGTATTGTAAAACTTTTTATTGAAACTTGAATGGCCCACAACCGGGCAATGTTGCCATAATATCTGCACAAGGAGCCATTGCAGCTTCACCAAATTTTTATCACAGATGCACATTATAATGGACTACATTCCTGTTGAAAAACAGCTTTGTCCTATTATTTCTAAACTTGTTATAAAACTTTTGAAGTATTTATTTGAAAGCTGTGTGAGTGGCACACAACTGGACAATGTTATCATAATATTTTAAAAAGGATTCATCACAGCTTCATCAAATTTTTGGTGCAGTTACACCATATTATGGCACCTGTCCTAAATAGAGGCTACCTACAAATACTTCTATGTATTATAGTGGAAACTATTTACTATAAAAAGTCCCAACAAACGTTACATACACAGAACAAAGATGACTTTTTATCTGTTAGTCATTACTAGGACATATAATAATTGTTATACATTTATTGACATCCTTCTTTTTGCCATTCTGTACTAGAACAATAATGTATATGATTGTATACTTTTTGAGGGTCTGCCCCGTGGGGGAACTTTTATTTTTTGGGGGTGTTTGTCCATCTAAATGTGCACATTCTTGTTACCACTAAATATGTATATAGAATGCGTCCATGTATTTTGCTCAAATTTGGCAGTATGCTTAACTTACCTAACAAGATGAACTGATTAGATTTTGGTGTCACTGTGACCTAATTCAAGGACAGGTAAGACACCAAAAACCTTTGCATGGCTGATTTTGAGATTCTAACGGTTTTTACAAGATGTATGTCCTTTCTATTAGTTGTCAGAATTTCAAGCTTTTAACTAAAGTAGAAATACGAGAAAAACACCAAAAACCACACAGGCATGTGGACATCCGAACGTCCATGTGTCATTCTTTTGGTTTTCAGCCGCCAAACGGAACAATGCCATTGGTCAATCATACTTAACAGCCTGTCACCTGGCTGCAGGTAGCAACGGCTCATGGCAAAAGGGGAGTGGTATCAGGGCGGCAATGCGAAATAAGGCGGCATGCCGAAAGTATGTTTGTGGGCAGAGAAAAGATGCAAACATGCTAACACATCATAGCCTTAGTGGTTTACTTTATAGTTATCTTGCTTGTTTTGCTTTCTAATGAAGGGAGACTTTAAATGTTCAAGAGGAGCGGGAATCGTCAGACGATGTCCCTTCAAACTCCAAAGGCCGTGCCGCGATGGATTGCCCCAGTAGTCCTTCACACCAAAGACAGGCGGGGAAAATAACTGGCGCGTTAATCAACAATACCCATGTACATAATAATATTGTATCGAAACCCAGGAATGAGGAAATAAAAGTACAAATGAACACATTGAAATAAGCATAAACGTGAACAGCAAGGAAAACACATAAAATGGCGTTACAAAACTCAGGTTGGAAAGAGAAATGAAACTCATTGAGAAAATAACTACAAAATAATGACAAGCTAACTAAGTAAAGTGTACAGACAAGTCTAACAAGCTAACTACATAAAGTATACAGATAGGAGTAAATACAATAAAATACTGTCCCTAAAAACGGGATGAAGAGGTAGGGGGCGGAAGACCAAGCCCGCCATCTGTGCACTGACCACGAGCGGCCATAGGCCACCCCACCGAAGCAAGGCAACACAACTTTTGTTACCAGGCTTGAGGTCACGGGGCCCGAAGGGCCGCCTCCATGACGAAACACTTTGAAACCAGATTGTCACTGTCACTGTTTGACAGATTGCTGAATAATGTTTTCCGTACTTCAAAAGCTCTTTTAATTATGTGATTGGCCAAGAATTGATTGACAACCTCCCCAAATGTTAAGGGATGATGTTCACTACGTTTTGTACAAATATCAGCTCAACTTGAGCAAATGGTATTGTTTCAGAAGCAAATGATCAACATCAAAGGCCTTTGAAGCCTGTTTTCTTAGAAAGGATAATAGGACAAGAACCCCACCTAAGAATGGTTACTCCAAGAAAACGGTTGGGCGAAATTCAATCCGGTTAATGGCTTTTGATTCTGTAATGTCTGAACTACAAAAAACGATTCAGCAATTTTCAAAATTTTGCTTCGTTCTTTGTCTATGAAATGAAGAAAATGAACATCCTGAAAATCAAAGGGAAAATTGAAACATCAAACTTTGAGGTTGGATAACAGAAAAACGAAACCAAACATAAAAAATTGCAGGATCTTTTTTTGTTGCCAATATGTCAGGATTAAGATGCAAGGGTAATTATGATTTTATCACAAATAATTAGTGACTTATATCGACATTTATGAGGTGGATGCTTTGCAGTCAACTTTCAACTGTTTATTCAACATTAACATGACAGACACCCAAATCCGGGACATATAAATTCTTTGGAGTATGACGAGTACACACATATTTGATATATTATCGTAACACAAGTACTTTTTGAGCTAGGATTGACTAAAGTGGGATTTATTTTGGGTGTCTTACCTGTCCTCAAGCAAATGGGAGCTTAATTACATGCTCGTTGGGGCTCGTTAGCGCAATATTTCCCAAATGCTCCAATGTATTTTGCTCAAATGTGGCAGTATGCTTATCTAGCATGCCAAGATGAACGGATTAGATTTTGGTGTCACCATGACCTAATTTGAACAAATGGCAGCCTAATCATTTTTTCGTTGGGGCTCGTTACTGTGATATCTCCAGAATGCTTCCATGTATTTTGCTCAAATTTTACAGTATGATTATCTTGTATGCAAGAATGACCTGATTAGATTTTAGTATCATCATTACATAATTTGAGCAAGTGGCAGGCTAATTATATGTTTGGTATGGCTAGTTACCAGAATATCTCCAGAATGCTTCCATGTATTTTGGTCACATTTTGCAGTATAATTATCTTACATGACAGTATGAACAGATTAGATTTTGGTATCACCATGACCTAATTTCAGCAAATGGCAGCTTAATTAGATGTTCATTAGAGCTCGTTACCATGATATTTGCACAATGCCTCCATGTATTAAGCTCTAATTAAGGGTCCGCCCCATATGGGGATCCTTTATGTTTTCTTGTTGTCCATCCATCTGGATGTCCGTTAGGATGTCCGTGCGGATTGCCGTCTATCTGGGTGTGTACATTTGTGTTATCGCGATATCTACAGAATGCCTCCATTTATTTTACTCAAATTTGGCAATATGCCTATCTCACCTGGCAAGATGAACTGATTAGATTTTTGGTGTCACCATGACGTAATTTGAGCAAATAGCAGACCCTTCAGTCGGTGCTTTGCTTTGAAGGTATGTCTAGTTTGTATCTGCTCATCAAACTTTTATTTGTATGTTTGTACTTGCCACGGATAATAACCGCATATAAGCAATGATGCAGCAGCAATAACTGCTACAATCATGCAAAATATGTTTTCGTATTATCACTGAGTAATTTTCTTCAGTTGCCATTTTACTTGTACAGTGGTCTCTGTCACCAGGACTTACCCCAAGAACACTTTCAAAATTGCTCTTTCAGTTCATAGACAATAATGTGGAAAATATATGTAAAGTGTTCTACTGCAAAGTCTCAAAAAAAAGAAAAAAATTGCAGCATTTACGGGAAAAAAATTGTGGGTGCCGTGGGTAATTTGTGCTCTGAACACTATTTTTGAAATTTTAGTGTTGTTTTTGGTTCATTTGTTGGCAAAATGTTAAAAAATCTTCCTCTCGGAAACCACCAAGCCAATTGCTTTGAAATTGCATTGGACCATTACTGGGGACCTCAGGACCTTAATTTGCTCTACAGATGATGCTGTGAGTATTTTTCAATTTTAAGAATTTTTGTGTTTTTCACTTTTCTTTACTTTTTCTCCCTAATGGTAAGTTTGATCTTCTTCAGATGTATTATTGGGCATGTAAGTGGACTTGATCTCCACCAATTTGTTTGTTACATAGTAGATCTGTCATTAGCTGATAGGATGGTTTGTCGTCCATCTGTCTACAATTTACATTTGCGACTTCATCTCCAAAATGGCCAGCCAGATTCACTTCAAACTTGGTGGGGATGTACATTGTATCTTGGGTGGGTTTCTACTAAATTTGTTCAAATGGGCATGATTCTTTGATTTTTATCTCAGCTGCCTTGTCAGTCAGCTGACCTTTTGTGATGGTCTGTCCTCCATCGTCCGTCGTCCGTCTGTAACTAGAAAACAACCAGGAATATACTCAAGTGGAAAGATGAATAAGGATACAGCAGGATTGCGAAGGAACAGAGAAACATTTTGGAATAAAGAACTCCGAACAGTATATCCCTATGGGTTGAATAATCGATGTGATAAGAACATAGATCAAAGAGCAGAGAATGATAATGTATATGACATACTCAACAAAAGAAGGGAAAAGAAGAACAAACATAAGAGTAAACACAGAACACATAAAGAATCTCTTACAGCTCAATATGTATTCAACGTAATCCAAGAAACTGCAATCAAAGAAACTACAATCAATAAAACTTTACCACAGATGAAAAAAAAAAGATCTCAAGCAGTTGGGACAGTTACTTCTGGATCATGAAGTAACAAATGACAGCAAGTTAACAGATAGGATTGTCAGTTTAGTACAGGACATGATACAACATAAATTGAAACTAAAGAAAGAACAAACGTGGAAAAGTAAGAAGAAAAACAAACACATGAATCCTGTGAAAATTGGCTATGAAAATACAGCTATTGAGTATATAAATTTACAAAGTATTCTTAGACTTCAGGAACTTGAAAATTCAGTCAGTAACTATATTGAGGAATATGTCACAGTTGCTTATATACTTCTAGTATTCTTAATAAGGTCTTCAACTACAATCGAATAATGGCTGAAGTGGACTTAGACAGCTGGAATATGAATAGTCAAACTTGTAAATGTGACACTACTTTCAAGAAGTATATGGATAAATATGGATAAAGACCACAAACATGTAATCACAGGTGATTTAAGTATCATTCAAAACAAAAAATTGAGACACTTGTTTTAAAGAGGACCAAACTATAGAGAAAGATATAGCATCAACTTCACAAAGGCAAGAAAGGAGAATAAAAGAGGACCCAACAGTTTCATTAAGAAACATAGTAATAAGAAAGGAATATGCAACAAGGCATTTGATGAATGGAAAGTTAAAATAATGGAAAAAGTGGATGAAAGAATTAAATACCAGAGAAAAGGACCTCTTCAAAAGAGGAGACAGATTAAAGAAGTGCTACATGATTCACATTGTAGTCAGGAATTGCAAGACTTGCATGACAAGTTTGTCATCACACCTGTTGGCAAACCTGCAATAACATTGTACTAATTTGTAAACCATACTACATTATCACAAGACTGAGTGAATTAAATAATGAAAGTTATCAACAGGCAGGAACCTCTGATACTGTTATCAAGGACCAAGTGGATAAAAACAAGGAGTTGAAATGCATTTTGTCAAATGAGAGCAAGAAATTACCAATTATATATGCAATTGTTAAAATGCATAAAAACCCTGTTAACTTCAGGTTCATTATTGCAGCAAAGAAATGTGTTTTGAAACAAATTGCCAAACGACTCACTAAAGTTCTCAAACTTGTCAAAAATTCACATACTAACTACTGCAAACAAGTGAAAATGTAGACGAGAGTGAATAGAATGTTGATTACAGATAGCACTAGTGATATTCTACTAGGCATTGACAAAATCAACAATAAGAATGGTGCCAAATCAATTCATACCTTTGATTTCTCAACATTGTATACAAACATTAACTTGACAGACCTAAACAACATGTTAATTTCAATGTTGGATAAAGCGTTTAAAGGTGGCACATGTCAACATATTAAAATATCTGGTGCTGAGGCTAAATTAGATAAAGGTAAGAACAAAGGAATATCTTTCATGAAGCAAAAGTGTGCTCAAGTGATAGAATACATTATCAACAATGCATACTTTTGCTTTGGAACCAGAGTCTATCAACAAATAGTAGGCATACCAAAGGGAACAGATCCAGCCCCATAGATTGCCAACCTTTATTTACATTATTATGAATCAAAATGGATGGAAGAATTGGCAAAAACAAACTTTACAGCTGCAAGAAGATTTATAGATGACCTGTGTGCTGTAAACAATGGAGATAAAACAAAGGGAAATTGGAAAAACATATATCCCGAAGAACTAATATTAAATCTGGAAAATGAAAGTCATACAAAAGGTACTTTCTGGATATAGAAATAAAAAACAACCAGTATGTAACAAAGATATTTGACAAGAGAGACCAGTTCAAATTTGATATTATCTCCTGCCCTGATCTGACAAGAAACATTTCAGAGGAACAAGCATATGGAGTTTTGTATTGGAGAAGTGATACGTATTGCTAGACACACCACACTTTTTAGCGATTTTGTCAATAGAGTCAGAACTTTGTTGCAAAAACTACAACACAAAGGTTATAAAAAACAACAACTACACAAAACTCTGTTGAAATGTTTCCAGAGATATGACCAAATACCTAATAAACACAACACTAACTCAAGAACATTAGTCAAATTGTGTCAAGATGGAGCTTGAAATGACAAAGTGTAGTCCTCAAAGTGTTTAGAGTGGTAAAAGGGAAATTACCCGGAGAAAAGTATGCTGAACCCACCTAGAGAATTTTCTCTAGTCCGTCTTAAGTCGGAAAACCATAATCATACTCACTTTTTGCAGGATTTCTTTCTTTTCAATCTTCATCCAGTATAGTGGAAGAGGTGGCTTCCAGCTAATACCTTAGTACACTTTACTTCATAACACCTCTAGTCAACTTTATGGTGCTAAAAATTGTATTACTATTTACCAGTTTATACCAGTGTCGTTATGGTGGAATAGTGTATGAAGCTTTTAAAGGAAGGCACTCCTTACGTTGTATTATACATCATTGGAAAGGATTTTTCATCAGGATTTCATATCTGATGTTTATTATATTAATTTTCACAAATTTCCGATGTTTATTGCCAAATATTAAAACTCCCACATTACCAGCAGTACACCATTACGCGAAGCCAGTTGAGATGTCGGACCAATTAGAAGCAACTATACAACTGGCCAATCATAGCCATCGGTTGATAACGAAGCCAAGCGCACCATGATCATTGTTCAACACAAAGCCACTTTAAATTATGAAAATTGTTTCCGAGGTCGTTATCGACTTAAAGAATATGCATATGTTATGTGTTTCAATCAAATCAATTATTGTTTATCAATGTATTTACTCCGTTCATGATAATCGGTCGTAAATCGTGACCGTGTAACGTGAGCGATAATATGAGCTCCGGGAGTTATCAAACGATCGGAATTCGTCACGCAGCTTGAAGTGCGCTGAACACAACTTCGTGCTTTTGTATGCTGCCAATACTTCTTCTGGGATTTTCATAATAGCATTCCATTTATCTGCTAATGATGTGTCTTTTGGCCAAGAATGAAAATATCTTTCTGGATATTCGGTGGCTGTGCCACCGCACGAAACACACCTTGGCATTTTCGTCTGTTCGCAGTCAATGAAAAACTTGGAACTCTTCTACCGCACGGAGGTGTAGAAGGCTGCAGAATACCGCTGTTTCCAAATTTGGCTATAAATATGTCCAAGATCGCGCGAGGAAAGACGTGACATATCGTGACTCGTAAACGTTGCTTTTTTCTCGCTAAAACGAGTTATTAAAAACAGTTTTAAACAACTGCTGCATATACATTGACACATATTATTAGTTTTCGTTACATTTCCGACCACTTCAATTTGAAACTAGGAGTTTATTCTCATCAAGTAAAAAAAAAACTAGGTGCAGAAGTAGGACTCCCGTGATCCGCGAAATCGCCTTTGATCTTCCATAGGTTTGCCGCTTCCGGTAATTTGACAGGTAAAGCTGATTTCAGCAACATTAAAATGCAGATTTTAGAAATATGGAATAAAATATAACTAAACCATTTTACATGTGGTAAGTGCCTGACATGAAGTTCCCAAAACACTTAAAATACAACGTAATGAGTGCCCTCCTTTAAGTTTCAAAATAGACGTCTGTCTTCCGTCCATTGTCCGTCCACAATTCACATTTTCGAATTCTTCTCCAAAACCGTCAGCCAGATTGACTTCAAACTTGGTGGCAATGTACCTTGTGTGGGTTTCTACTAGATTTGTTCAAATGGTCATGCTCCATTGATTTTGGGATTTTTAATGAATTTTTTGTTCTGTTTTAAGACAAATCTTAAAAAATCTTCCTCTCCACAACCGCTCATCCAATTGCTTTGATATTACAAAAGAACACCCCTAGGGACTCTTAGTTCTTAATTTGTTCACCAAGTGGTGTTGCAATTTTTTTCTTTTTCTTTTTTTTTTTTACGAATTTGTGTGTGTTTTTGTTACTTGTGACTTCTTCTCCAGGTCAGTGACTCAGGTTAAGTTGAAACTCTGTGGATTTGTTTCTTGTGAAAGGGTCAAGCAAAGATATTCAGTAGGTAGCACTGCTGTGGATTCCTGGTTTTTAATGATATTTTTCAATCCAGGTACTTATTGGTAAATGCACCTTTTCTATTGCTTACTGTGCAGGTCAATGGACATTCTAATGGTAATTCACATTCACATTCACATGGACTTCTCTGAAGAAACTGTCTTTCAGATCCACTTTAAGCTTGGTGACAATGTACCGTAGGTGGGTCTATACCAAGTTTGTTCAAATGGTCATGATCCATTGATTTTTGGATTTTTTATGATTTTTGTCAAAAATCTTTAAAAAAAGTTTGAATAGGAGAGTTTAACATGGGAATTTCTTGTAATGGTTACCACTTAAATAATTTTGGCCAGATTTGTGTCAATCTTGGTAGGTATGTACATTTTATAGGTGTCTACCTATTTTGTGCAAATGGTCATACTCCAGTGATATTTGGACCTTGACCTTATTCCCAAGGTCACAGGACACCTATTTTGTGCAAATGGTCATGCTCCAGTGATGTTTGGACCTTGACCTCATTCCCAAGGTCAAAGGACAACTGACATGAAATTTACTGTTCACTTGATAACTTGAGATTTGTTTCAGTTTAAACGTATTTATTTCGAAACTGGATTGCCCAATAGTACAATAGTAGTTTTTTTATTATGCCCCGTTGGAAGAAGGTGGGGCATATAGCGTTGCACATGTCGGTCGGTCGGTCGGTCGGTCGGTAGACTGTGGTTTCCGCACAATAACTCAAGAAGTTTTTGAGCTAGGACTTTGATACTGTATAAGTGTATTATTCTAGTCAAAAGCTAGGCGAAGTTTGAAGATGGGTGACCTTGACCTAATTTCCAAGGTCACAGTGGTACCTGAGCTAACTTTGGTTTCCGCACAATAACTGAAGAAGTTTTTAAGCTAGGACTTTTATATTGCACATGATTATAGTCCATATTTGGGGCTAGTCGAAGTTTGAAGATGGATGACGTTGACCTCATTTTAAAGGTCACAGAGCCACTTTACTGAATATGGTTTCATGCTTTCTGCATGATAACTTATAGCTTGGAGCTAGAACTTTTATGTTGCACACCTTTATGGTTCTCTGTAAGGGCTAGATTGATGTTGAAGATGGATGACCTTGACCCAGTTTTCAGAGTCACAGAGAGATTGTAGAATTCCTGTGGTTTCCGCACAATAAATCAAGAAGTTTTTGAGCTAGGACTTTGATACTGTACAGGTGTATCATTCTAATCAAAAGCTAGGCAAAGTGTGAAGATGGGTGACCTTGACCTAATTTTCAAGGTCACAGAAGTACCTGAGTTAACTTTGGTTTCTGCACAATAACTGAAGAGGTTTTTAAGGTAGGACTTTTATATTGCACAGGTTTATAGTCCATATTTGGGGCTAGGGGAAGTTTGAAGATGGATGACCTTGACCTCATTTTAAAGGTCACAGAGCCACTTTACTGAATATGGTTTGATGCTTCCTGTGGTTTCTGCACAATAACGCAAGAAGTTTTTAAGTGAGGACTGGGATACTTTACAGGTCTATAGTTCTTGCTAAGGGCTAGAAGAAGCTTAATGTTTGGTGACCTTGATTTAATTTCCAAGGTCACGTTGGTACCTTAGTTAACTTTGGTTTCCACATGATGACTGAAGAGGTTTTTAAACTAGGACTTTTATATTCCACTGGAGAATTGTCCGTATTCAGGTCTGGGTCAAGTTTGAAGATGGGTGACCTTGACCTAATTTCAAAGGTCACAGAGCCATTTGGTTGAATACTGTTTCTGCATGATAACTTGCATTTTAGAGGTAGCACTTTTATATTGCACAGCTTTATGGTTGCCTATAAGGGCTAGTTTGAGTTTGTAGATGGGTGACCTTGACCCAGTTTTGAGGGTCACACACAGACAGTAGACTTCCTTTTTTTGTTTTTCGCACAATAACTGAAGAAGGTCAAGTGAAAATGAGTGACTTTGCCATAATTTCCAAGGTCATAAAGCCACTTTGCTGAATATGGTTTCTAAATGATGACTAATTTTTCAGCTATAACTTTTATATTGCCCAGGTTTTTAGTCTTTTTTTAAGGGCTAGGTTAAAGTATAAAGATATGTGACATTGATGTATGATCAACCTTCACTAATTTTGTAAGGTCACGAGTGCCCCTTCTACCACTATCAATAGGGTAGTAAGGGCAAGGGTAGCGAGGGCAAGGGTAATGAGGGAGGGGGGCATCTATGTTTTACAAACATATCTTGTTTCTTTATGAATTTTTGTGCGTTAAGGCTATTTTTCAACTTCTCCAAAGTGGTCACTCAGATCGTCCGTAAACATAGTGGATATGTAGCATGTGGAAATGGGTAACAAATTCGTTCACTGTTAAAGTAGTGATACTATGGATCCCTGATTTCTAACAAATTTTTCAGTTCGGGTACTTGTCAATTGATGCATGCATTCGTATTGATTACTGTATAACTCAATGGGGATTACACTGGGAATTCACATTTTTAACTTCTTCTGCAATACTGTAAACCAGATTCACTTCAAACTTAGTGGGAATGTACCTTAGGTGGGTCTCTACCTAGTTTGGTAAAATGGTCATGCTTCAGTAATTTTTAGATTTTTTAATGAATTTTTGGTTTAATTTTAGAAATCTTCCACAAAACCGCCATTCAGATTATTCTGAAATTTGGTGGAAATGTAGCTTGTGGGAGGAAGAATCAAAATAGGGCACTAGGTGGTTATACTCTGGATCTCTGATTTTTAATGAATTTTTCAGTTGTGATACCTGTAATACAATGCATGCATTCATATTGGTTATAATCATGCAAGTCAATGGTGATTGCAATGGAAGCGCACAATTGTTACTTCCTCTCCAACATTCTCATCCCCTAGACCAGAGTGGGACTTATAATGGGTTAAATATCAAGGTGCGCTAAGGGTGGGCTGCTCACACAGCCCTTTTGTTTTTTGTGCAGATGTTTATTTTAAAACGTAAAAGCTTAATTGAATTGCTTTAAAATGTCACAGGGACAAATCTTGGAGCCCTGAGCTTTGTTATATGAATGGTTACAATATGACTTCCACAGTCACTGGCCAATTTTAATAAATTTAGATTTAGAACTGAAGAACTGTTTGATTCTGGGCTTTAAACTTCAGTGTCATTATGATCCTTAATAAAGTAGAAATAGGGATAACAAGTGGATGGCTTTGATTAATTTTTAAGGTTCACAGGATAACTATGATAAAATGAATTCCAGGTTGTTGACTCTGGAACTGTATGAACAAACCATGTGCTTTCAGTTGGGGCAGTCACATTTCATCTTGAGTGACCTTATCATCATCATCATCATCATCATCATCATCATCATCATCATCATCATCATCATCATCATCATCATCATCATCATCATCATCATCATCATCATCAACATATTTATTTTCACTGGATTGCCTTATAGTACACAAAGACTAATCTGGAGGCTCTCCAGGTCAAATCAAGATCAGGGGCATTATGTTTGCTTGATACAGTGATCCTTCTCTTGTAAGATCCCTCACACCAGAGGTGACCCCACTTAAAAGACCAGCATTTTTATGCGTCAGCTTAATTCTTAAGGTCATGTATTATTCGTTTTACACCAGAGCACGGAGCTGTCACTGTTGTTTTGCTTTTATTTCTTCTCTTTTATAGGTCTGTTAATCTACAGTGGCATCCATCATGCCGGTCCTTATTTTTACCTCAGCTGACTTCTCAGTCAGCTGAGGTTTTGTGAGGGTCTGTCGTCCGTCGTCCGTCCGTCCGTCGTCCACAATTCACATTTTTAACTTCTTCTGAAAAACCGTCAGCCAGATCCACTTTAAACTTGGTGGAGATGTGCCTTGGGTGAGTCTCTACCAAGTTTCTTCAAATGGTCACGGTCCAGTGATGTTTGGATTTTTAATGAATTTTTTTGTTCTTTTTTGGGTACATCTTAAAAAATCTTCTTCTCCAAAACCGCTCACCCGATTGCTTTGATATCACATAGGAACACTCCCTGGGACTCCTAGTTATTAATTTGTTCACCAGGTGGGGCTGCAATTTTTTTCTATTTTTTTATGAATTTTTGTGTGGTATAGCTATTTTCGACTTCTTCTCCAGAACCGTCACTCAGATCAAGCTGAAACATGGTGGATATGTTCCTTGTAGAAGGGTCAAACAAAGTTGTTCACTATGTGGGAATGCTGCAGATTCCTGATTTTTAACGATTTTTTCAATTCGGGTACTTGTTGGTCAATGCGGCTTTCCTATTGATTACTATGGAAGTCAATGGGCATTCTAATGCCAATTCACATTTTCGACTTCTTCTCAAAACCGTCATCCAGATTTACTTCAAACTTGGTGGCAATGTACCTTGGATGGGTGTCTACCAGGTTTGTTCCAATGATCATGTTCCAATGAATTTTTGATTTTTTTATGATTTTTTTTCAAAAATCTCAACGAAAGTTTTAATAGGAAAGTTTAACATGGGAATTTCTTGTAATGGTCATAACTTTAATAATATTGACCAGATTTACTTCAAACTTGGTGGGGATGTGCCTTGGGTGGATCTCTACCAAGTGTGTTCAAATGGTCACGCTCTATTGTTTTTTGGATTTTTTATGATTTTTTTTGTTCTTTTTTGGGGCAAACCTTCAAAATTCTTTTCCTCTGAAACCGCGCACCCAAATGCTTTGATATCATACATAGACACTCCTGGGGACACCTAGTTCCCAATTTGTTCACCAGGTGGCGCTGCAATTTTTTTAATGAATTTTTTGTAAGGTTTTGCTATTTTTCACTTGTTCTCAGAACCGTCCCTCAGATTAAGCTGACATGTGATGGATATGTTGTTGTGGAAGGGTCAAACAGTTGTTTACTAGGTGGCACTGCTTTGGATTTCTGATTTTTAAGGATTTTCAATTCGGGTACTTATCGTTCAATGCAGCTTTCCTGTTGATTACTATGTAAGTCAATGGGCATTCTAATGCTAATTCACAGGACAACTGACACAAAATTTATTGTTTACTTGATAACTTGAGATCTGTTTTGAGTTAGCTACACATGTTAATTATTCTGTATGAAGGTCATGCTGAGACAGTACATGAATGACCTTGACCTCGTTTGTGGGGTCACAGTGCAACATACATGAATTTTACTCTTCATTCTAACTTGAGAACTACATGAACTTTGATGTTGCACATGTAAGTGTTCTTCTATAAAGTTCAGACTTACACAGAACATGGTTTCCTTGATCCTTTCCCAAGTTCATAGAGCTGCAAGTGTGATGAATGTCAAGATCAGCTGAGGCACGGGCTGTTCACACAGCCCTCTTGTTTTAAAATATTTTTCTTGACACAGCACAATTCATGGTTTTCTGGTTAACTCCATATAACTTTCAAAACTTAGGGGTATAAAAGGTATACATATCTAGGTTCATTTATATATTGGTGATGCCATCTATAATATTATGTAATATATAGACCAGAATGCATTTTTTTCAAAGCATTTTCCATGAATTATGAAAATAGTAGGATGTTGATTAGGCAAAAACATGAAAATTACACCAAAATTTGTTGGTACAACCTCCAGTACTATGGAAGATATGGACCATAATAATGTGTTGAAAACACATTAAATTAAATATTGTGAGAAAGAATAAAGCTAATGATACCAAGTATACCACAAACATGTATTATATGTGGAAGTTTGATACTGCGCTATAGTAAGGATATTTTTGTTGTTCCATTGCAATTTACTACAAAATTTACACAAAATATATATTAAGCCAAATTTACACAAAATATATATTAAGCCAATGGTCAAATTTTATTTTAAAAATTAACAACTTTGACTTATTCTTCTAGGTCATTAAGCACTTTAAAAAACCCACTAAATTCAATATGTTGAGAAAGAATAAGGCTGATGATACAAAATGTACCAGAAAATGTGTGTCATGTATAAGTTACCGCACAACAACTGGATGACCTTGAACTGTCTTCTTAGGGTCCAGGAAGGATTGCATTTCAGGAAAGGATTATTTTTGGTGATGATCCTTTGATTACATGTCAGCTGAGCATTAGGCCCTTGGACCTCTTTTTTTTCTTTCCTTTTAAAAATGCATGTAACAGTATTGGTGTTCAAGAAAGTAAATATCTTGTCACGTTGCTTTATTACAGTGCACTAGTGTGGCACATATATAAAATTTCTGAGAGAACTACATGAGATGAAAATAAATAGAGGGATCCAAGCATTTAAAATCAATGCTGAGGTCACCGTGCCCACCAATTTACATGAATTGCGAAGTATAATGGTCCACATAGCTGACAGCTGCTTGATGCCACCTAGTAATAATTTTTTTTTTTTTTTCTTTTTTATCTTTTGAAGTTTCCGTGGTGACCACAAGGGCTCATGAACAGTGCACAAATGTGTTTCCATTACAGTGTTTGAACATCACTCCAGGAGAATGGGACATAGAACCTGGTTGGTTGCCAAATGTCCACTTAGATACCTAACCCAGATATATATGAACTTTTTCACTGGGAAGGTGAAAGAAATCACAATGAAAAAGGCAAATAGGTTGTGTTGTTTCATGTTATTGACAAAGTCGATATTATGAACATGGGCCCTGTGGTTTTCTTGGTGGATTACGACAGAGAAAAATGTGCATACATGTTTACGTAAGCTTTATTAATGAGAGTGGGTTGGTTATGAGTATAATTTCTAGTTCCCCAAGGCCCTCACTGTCTGATACACATGTACAAACTTACAGTTATACTGATTGTGCTCAAACATATGAACATATTAGATCTGACATGTACAAATATATTAAATATATATAATATGAATTTGTTTGCACAAATAGCAACATACATGTAATAATAATGTTGCTGTGGCTCTCCACTTCTGTGCCGCGGTCCTGTGTGACACAGGTGGCCTAGGAAAAAGTAAGAAAATAAAATAAAAATAGATGAGGCGGAGGAAACCATGGTTATCTGAATCAGCTCGTGCTGCCATGTTTGGGGGGGGGGGGGACCAGAACCAAGGCAAAGGGTCCACCACACACACTCTCATAGCTGTGGTGGGCCCTTGGTCCTGGATGTATCCCCCTAAACTCATCGCTTGTAGTCCACCCCCACCCCCCACCATTAAAAAAAAAAAAACTTCCCTCATACACCCTCTCCCCACCTCTAAGGCTCAGGCATTTCCCATGGGACACCCTATGGGACCCCTTATAAGGGCTACCACTACTCCCTCTCCTCCCTGCACTCTGAAATTCTAATTTACTCTGTCACTACCAAGCACTATCAATTCATTTCTTTTCTCCCAGCACCCTACCAGGTCATCCTGTGCACTGTTCGTGCCTTCCCTGCCTCCCAGAAAGCCATCCTTCAAACCTAAAACTCATGCTATGCCTTCCTCTTCCTCTAAACACTGAACCTCTTCAAGACCCTTCTTATTATAGTCTTCCCTGTGCCACTATCTGAAAAATTCTTCTCTTATCTCTCTTTTTGCATCACAACACAACAGCCAATGATCCACTGTCTCATTTGCCTCTTGTCTACATACCTTACATTTACCATTACTACCTGTTGTCCACTTCTGTTTTCTCTGTTCTAGATTGATCGCTCCTGCCCTACTTTGAAAAAGAAGCCTGGATCCCTTCCCTCCATCCCAACATACACTTTTTTTGGCTTTTCTAGTACCTTGCACGTTTTTAATGTATTCTTTTCCCTGACTCCTCTTTTCCAGGCTTCCTTCCAGCTCTCTGTAGCAGTCCTACCTATATACACTTTCCAGTCATCAACCTCATCATATCCTTTCGATTCATATCTCTGTGCCAACATATTTATTTCTTTGACCCATCTTGTTTGTTCCTTGACTGCTTCATTGCAAACTTTCCTGCACCACCTGTCTTCATTTACTGCTTGTAGATACCCCCGGTACTTAAGCTTTGCTTTGGCAATTCTGTATGTGATTTTATTCCATCCTAACTCTCCTAGGACTGCTTCTGTTGCTGTACATGGTGGTGCTCCCAGTATCCCTGTCCCCATCTCATTCTGTGCTTTCTCCATTCCCTGGATATCTCCCTCACTTATTGAAATCACATCTAAGCCATATATCATCCCTGGTATTGCAACTCTATCCCATAATATTTCCGTTACATCAATAACGGGATAACAACACAACCCTGGGGCAGACATAATGCCCAGGCGGACCACAATGGACTCAATATTGAAGTCCAGATACTTGAATACATCCGCTCCCCTCCTAATCTAGAATGCAGCAGGTTGTTGCGCCTGGAAAAGAAAAACACTGGATGCATCAATTCCGCTCCATTGAGCCATTTGGCCTCAATATCATGGGAAGATGAGCACACTCGCTCCGTCTAATGCAAAATTTTTATTACCGTTGCTCACCTTCCCGTGCTAAAGTTATGTTGATATTAAAACATTTGTTTTAATATGGGAGAGACCGTCAAATTTTTACCCTGAAACTGAAACTTTACATTTCTCCTGACCCCACACAGGGCATCCAGGTGAAAATCATTCACCTGAATCTTTCAGCCGAACACAACTTGCATCGCCTAACCCTGGCTGGTGTCATATGATCACCTATCCATATTTGGATGGATCACAGATTCAAAAAATTTTGTTGAATCCTTTCCGCTGTGGCAACAATACCACAGTAATGCACGTCGCTCTTTCACATAATTACACCCACACGTATTACGTGACAACGGCAAAGTTACGCGTGTATATATAAAAAGGGCTTCTTAACGGTTTCCCCCATTACCTGATGAGATCAATTGAGATCGAAACTGGTCGCAACCTTTCTTCCAGCTATCAAGGCCCTAGTCTTGTCATATACACTCTATCCCATAATACCCTTGCTGTGCATGCTCTGTGGAAACTGTTCAGTGCAGTAGCTTGAATCATTCCTTTCGTACGATTCACTTTCTGTTTAATCTTCTCCACTTGATACCTGAACATGCCTTTACCCATTGCTTTTATCTTAACACCTAGGTATTCATACTCATCAACCTCCCCAATTTCAATTAACTGTTCCCCATCTTCTGGAATTTGGCACTGCCCAATTCTCCATTTTTTATTCCCATCTGGTTTCCTCCCAAGAGTCATCACTTTGCTCTTATCCTCACTAAATTCAAACCTCCATTTATTCCCTTATTTCCATGCTATGCTCAGCATCTGTTGTAGTTCTTTCTGGGACTCTGCCATGAGTATAATGTCATCTGCAAAAAAAAGACCTGGGATTTTTAGGTCACCCACCTTTATTCCCTTATTACACTCCATTAACTGGTCCCACAACTCTTTAATATACAGGGCAAACTAAATCGGGGACAGCACACATCCCTGCTTTAGACCTATATCCAGGCATGCATTCTCTACTTCTACCTTTCCTAATGAGAGTGTACAGTCTACATCTTTATACAACGCTTCCAGAATTTCTAGAAAGTTCCCACCAAATCCTAGTCCACTTAGTTTCTCCCACAGTGCATCTCTCTATACCCTGTCATAAGCTTTCCTCACATCTAAGAAACCCATGAAGACTTTCTTCCGCTTCTGGCTTGCCAATTCTAACACCTGGGTCAATGTGAAGATGTGGTCACCTACCCTTCTGCTTGGTCTGAATCCATTCTGAATTTCCCTCAGAAGTCCAAGCCTTTCAACTACAGTGAAACCTCCCTATACCGAACACCCTTGGGATCGGGAAAAAGTGTTCAGTATAGTGAGGTGTTCGGTATAGGGAGGTTTGATAGCATTGAAAGTATATATTTGGGACCGAGAAATGGTGTACAGTATAGAGAGGTGTTCGGTTAGAGAGGTTTTACTGTATTCTACTTAGTCTCCTGTACATTATCCTACTGAATATTTTTCCCACATTTAATGAAATGGCAATACCCCCACACTGATCCAATTGGCCTCCTGGGCTCTTCTTTGGAATATATGAAATCCTGAGTGTATTCCATTTCTTTGGTACTTGTCTTTTCTCAATAACCCTATTGAAAAGCAACTGTAGACTATCCTCAATTTCCTCTGGCCCTCTCTTTATGAATTCCGACAAGATATTGGCTAGTCCTGGAGCTTTGCGTAATCGCATCTGCTCAACTGCTATTTTAACTTCTATACTTCTGACTGTGCCATACATCTCTGGATCCCATTGATTCTGTGTGTATTCTGCTTGACACCCTGGTTCTGTTCCCTTACCCCACTGAGGATTATTGACTTCTTCACAGTGCTCCCTTAGAGCTTCCTGTATTTCTTCCTTGTTATCTGTCCTTTTCCCTCTGCATGTGATTTCCTGTGCTTTATTCTGTTTACGCGGATTAACCTGTTTCCAAAAGATGGTTGACCCTTCTCCCCCATTCTCCATTATTTTCTTTGTCATTTGTTCATTATTACTGGCTCTCCTTTCTGCTTTAATCTCTGCTACATTCCTTTTACATTCCATGTACTGTCTCTGAGCTTCCTCTGTAACACCTTCGTGGTATTTGTTTTTCCTAGCTAATCCCCATGCTCTATTTTTAGCCCTCTTTCTTTTTATGGCTCCTTTCAGCTCTGGGTCTATTCTATACCCTAGACTTTCAACTGGGACTTTCTTTCTACCTATCTATTCCTGTGCTACATCAAGAATCCTTCTGATCAGACCCCCATTTATTTCCTGTACTTCCTCTTCATTCTCCCATCTATTTTTCCATTCCTGCAATTCCAATTTTAGGCTTTCTTGATACTCTGTCCAGTCTGTTTCCTCCTTTATATCCCACACCCATTTAACCCCCCACCCCACCCCCACCCCCTGCTTATTCTTTGACACTGCATGTTAATTGAGACTATTATCCAGTTATGGTCACTGCCTATATCCAATCTACCTTCCTTAACTATTTCACATCCTTGTGTCATTTGAAATAACTCACTGTCTACTAGAATATAATCAATTATTGTCTGCCTTTCTCCAGATGCCCATGTCCACTTTCCTTTGCATTGTACATCCCTAATAACTATCCTCAGACCAAATTCCCTTGTGAAATTCAGTAACCTGGTTCCATTTCCATTGATTCCACTATCGCCTCCTTCAATTCCACTCATTCCATTCCCTGTGTGTCCATTAAAATCCCCAGCTATCATAATCTGGTAGCCCTGCTGCTGGATATCACTAATCATCATTCTCATCCTATCATATATCTGGTCATTTCATTCATAAGGTAACCCCTCGCGACCCACATACACCACCCCTATCGCTACTTTATTTTCATTTGACTCTATTCCTATCCACTGTATTTCATTTTTCACTGGTTCCTTGTATTTTGGAATAGGTTTTTTTAGGCAGTTTTATGCCCCCTAAACATGAAGAAGTGTTCATCTTCACAAGCATTATAAATATTTGATTACAATTTATCTATTGGGTTTATGGGGAAAAGTGAAGGAACCGAACCTGGACATGACTATGAAGTTTCATTTTGCAAATTTTCCAGTTTTTAAGTACAATATTTTTTGACAATCCCGAGAAAAATCTCCAAATCTAACCCTTTATACTTTCTTGATGATGATGTCTCAGCAGTAATAAATGATTTTAAAATTAGTTAGTTTGTTTGGGTTTTTTTCTTGAATTTTAAACACAAGCTCATGATGATTAATGGTTAGCTGACTTATTAGTTGAGCTTATAAAATGGTTGTCAACAATATATAATGAAAGGCCAAACAGCATTGTTACTTTTGTGACAATAGCTCCAGTGCACCTTATAAAGAACATGAAGTATCAAGGTCATACAGACGACATTCAGAGTGATGCCGAATAACACCGTCATGTTGAAGACATGATTGCCCTTAATAATCAACTGTACATTTTAAACTGCAACCAACCAAATTTACCAACACGACCTCACACTTGTTTTTGGCATCCTGAAGTGATCAGAAACAGCAAAAAGAAAAAGAAAAATGGCGGCTACCTAAAGCGCATAACTATTAATCAGGGGACACTATACGATGGGCTTCATGCAAAGTCTTTGGTGAAACGTGTGTGGTTCTTAAAATGGCATGTTAGTGTGTCGAAGGATATTGCTAACTACATGAACTAAAGGTCCTAAATAAGAATCATTTACTGCCTGACTGACATGGATTATTTACTGTCTGTTAGGCTACAATACCTGTGATTACATTATATTCATTTATGTATTTGTTTATTTATGTATTCATTTATTTACTAGTTAGTTAATTAGTCAGTTAATTAATTAGTTACTTAGCTTTTCCTTTCAACTTTATAAAACTGTTTATTTACTCAGGTATCTATCTACTTACTGTGGCATGTAATAGATAAGTTTCAACAGAACCTCCATGATGTTACCCAGCGATTTACAGAGGTTCACGTGTAAATTAGCACATGCCAGTATGTTTGCTAATTTTTATGCCCCCTTCGAAGGTGGGGCATATAGAGTTGCACATGTCGGTCGGCCTGTCGGTCAGTCGGTCGGTCAGTAGACTGTGGTTTCCGCACAATAACTCAAGAAGTTTTTGAGCTAGGACTTTGATACTGTATAAGTGTATTATTCTAGTCAAAAGCTAGGCGAAGTTCGAAGATGGGTGACCTTGACCTAATTTCCAAGGTCACAGTGGTACCTGACTTAACTTTGGTTTCCGCACCATCACTGAAGAAGTTTTTAAGCTAGGACTTTTATATTGCACATGATTATAGTCCATATTTGGGGCTAGGTGAAGTTCGAAGATTGATGACCTTGACCTCATTTTAACGGTCACAGAGCCACTTTACTGAATATGGTTTCATGCTTTCTGCATGATAACTTATACCTTGGAGCTAGAACTTTTATATTGCACAGATTTATGGTTCTCTGTAAGGGCTAGATTGATTTTGAAGATGGGTGACCTTGACCCAGTTTTCAGGGTCAAAGAGAGATTGTAGTTAGACTGTGGTTTTCCGCACAATAACTCAAGAAGTTTTTGAGCTAGGACTTTGATACTGTATGGGTGTATCATTCTAATCAAAAGCTAGGGGAAGTTCGAAGATGGGTGACCTTGACCTAATTTCCAAGGTCACAGTTGTACCTGAGTTAACTTTGGTTTCCGCACAATAACTGAAGAGGTTCTTAAGCTAGGACTTCTATATTGCACAGGATAATAGTCCATATTTGGGGCTAGTCGAAGTTTGAAGATGGATGACCTTGACCTCTTTTTAAAGGTCACAGAGCCACTTTACTGAATATGGTTTCATGCTTTCTGCATGATAACTTATACCTTGGAGCTAGAACTTTTGTATTGCACAGCTTTATGGTTCTCTGTAAGGGCTAGGTTGATTTTGAAGATGGGTGACCTTGACTCAGTTTTCAGGGTCACAGAGAGATTGTAGTTAAACTGGTTTTCGCACAAAGAAGTTTTTGAGCTAGGACTTTGATACTGTAAAGGTGTAACATTCTAATCAAAAGCTAGGCGAAGTTCGAAGATGGGTGACCTTGACCTAATTTCCAAGGTCACAGTTGTACCTGAGTTAACTTTGGTTTCTGCACAATAACTGAAGAGGTTTTTAAGGTAGGACTTTCATATTGCGCATGATTATAGTCCATATTTGGGGCTAGGCGAAGTGCAAAGATTGATGACCTTGACCTCATTTTAAAGGTAAAAGTATAAAGATATGTGACATTGATGTATGATTAACCTTCACTAATTTTGTAAGGTCACGCGTGCCCCTTCTACCACTATCAATAGGATAGCGAGGGCAAGGGTAATGAGGGAGGGGGGCATCTATGTTTTACAAACATATCTTGTTTTTGTGTATTTTGCTTTTGTGTTTTTGTGTTATACATGGTTCTTTTATCAGTGGGGGCTGACTTGTTTCCATATTATATATTTTATGAAATGGCTTTTTTTTTGGTAAAGAGTACATAATCTATTTCAAGATCGAGCACCCAAGCTATTTTGACTACTTGCTAAACATGTTCTGCTCTTATGTCGTTGTGTTACTCAGACATGTTAATGTAGTCACGCTTGAAGTAGTCACCTTTGCTGCTTGGGCAGCAAAAGTGTCAACATCACAATGTTACGGTAATTTGCATGCCTTAACACTGGAGCAATCTTTATTTACATTCCAGCTATCATTTGCACATTATGTTGCTTCAATTGGATCTATACTGAAAACTGTACCCTTATTTACAACATCTCTTCCACTGTTTTCAATGTGCATATATATTGTAGATCAATATTCATTGCAAATATTGTGC
This sequence comes from Hermodice carunculata, assembly GCA_964020975.1. Classification (NCBI taxonomy): domain Eukaryota; kingdom Metazoa; phylum Annelida; class Polychaeta; order Eunicida; family Amphinomidae; genus Hermodice; species Hermodice carunculata. Next base: position 51,833,389 of record OZ026614.1, on the reverse strand, counting down.
TTGTTTACTGCATGTGTTTCGAGCTGACATGGGTAATTAGACTGAATATTATATTGACAGTTATCTGCTACACATGCAAGATAATGTGCAAGTATCTACATTATATTATGTGGGACTCTTTGTCTGTTTCTTACATATATAGCATTTACGACACTGTTTTTATGTTAGAAAAACAGACCTTCCCACTTATATACCTCAGCGGTTATATGTCTATTTACTTTTTTCTCGCTGTGATGAGCCTTAATTTGAGTCTTTCAGTAAAAAAGCACACATTACTTTTGTTCTATCTTTTACATGTTGTCATGTACCGACGCCAGCTTAGTATCAATTATATCATAGCATTAAGTCCCTTGTTAATACTTTAAGCTGGCGATGTCCACCTAAATCCTGGCCCTGTGCAGCGTTTATCTGACACTTCATTTTGTCATTCTAATATTCAGTCTTTCAGCAGACAAAATGAGATGCATTCGCTCAGATCTTGCACCTGATTTTGATATAATCTCCCTTTCTGAAACCTTCCTCTCTCCAAATAACTAGTAAATTATTTTGGCGGCGTATGCTGCATTTCGGCGGGAGACAGCGGTACACAGCGACAGAGAGCAGTGGCCAGCGGCAGACAGCGGTAGCCAGCGGCAGAGAGCGGCGGTCGGCAGCAGGCCCGCCGACCGCCACTGTCTGCCGCTGAAACCCAATTGAGACTTCTGGGGCTCGGCAGCAGACAGCGGCAGACAGTGGCACATGGCGTTGCCCAGGGGCAGAGAGCCTTTCGCCGCTGTACGCCGCCAACCACCGCTATCTGCTGCTGGCTACCGCTCTGTCCTCACAGCTGCATTATATTAAGTGTAAAATATGAATCCAAGTGAATAGGAAGGAAAGGAAACCATGTGTACCCATTCATTTATGGCTCATAACACTTCAGTTGCTTCATTCAGTCATATTAATCTTTTCATTTGCTCATGCCTGACAGTTAACTTGCATTCACATGAATATTGCATTTACATGTAGACATAAGAGGCAAACAATTCTGTTTTTACATATCATGTATTTATTGAGTATAAAGTGTATATACATCATGTGCAGGGAAAGATATATACAGAGGTATTCAGAGGTACATTTGTTCATCTATGATTTGTTCCAAAGTGAGCAAAATATGGTCAGCTATTGTTGAGATACAATTAAAACTGGTGTACCATATTCAGAAAATAGGTATGAGTGAAAACAATATGTCACAGTGACTCAAGTTAGTGATACATCTATGTGTCCTGACACAACTTTGTGCCAAATCTGAGCAAAGTATGTTCAAATGTTTGAGATACATGTATTAACAAAAGTGGCATGCATTATTTCAGGTCACAAGGATCCAGAAATCTAAGCAGTCATTTTTGATTCATAAATATTATCTCATCCAGATCTGATAAAAATTGTTGAGACATAAATTGAAATTCCATATAAGAACTGCATAGATGGATAGATGGACAACCCCCAAAAAATAATTCCTTCCCTTTGGAGAAGTCCAAAAAAAGAGGACAGTTGTGACATAAGTCACGTGATGGTAGATATTTAAAGTTATCTGATCTCACAAATCAGATTCCACAACATTACAAATCATCATGTTAACACGTCATAAAGTAACTTTGCATGTTGTAAAAAAAATCAGTTACATGTGTGTGATGTACTGCGTAAGTTAACAGTGTCATCTAGAAGATATAAAGTCCAAGTCAACCTAAACACCTGCCTACCCCATACATGAGAAAAGAACCAGAAACCCCTAGCCCAGTGCGCCCAGAAATTAAAGGAAAGACCCATCTGGTCAAAAGCCATCAGGCCCATTCTTTTTCTTTTTTCTTTTAATTGAACCAACACAGCAGAAGATAGTACAATGGCTAAGTAAGCTTACAATTATTTACAGTTTAACCAACACAGCAATACATAGTACGATGACTAAGTAAGCTCACTATTATATACAGTCCATAAATTACTGTAAATCTGCAACTGTAGACACAGTTATATTACCAAGGGTATACTGTCCCACTTATTTCTATGTTTGTCTAATTTCAGTTTTTTCTCGGCAATGTAATATTCAGTTTTTAAATACTGGCTTAAAAACACAGGTAACTAGTAAAAACTGGGTGTTTTGCATGGGCCCATTGGGCTCAAGGTTTCTGGCTCTTTTCTCAGGTATTGGGTAGGAAGGTTTTTAGGTTGGACTTTGTAGATGCACTAGTACTGTTCACTTATGCAGTACATCACACATATGTAATTCATTTTTTTAATATAACATACAAAGTTACTTAATGATGTGTTTACATGATGATTTGTAATGTTGTGATGCATCTCAGAATACCTCTGTATATCTCTTTCCCTGCACATCATGTATATATACACTTTATACTCAATAAATACATGATATGTGAAAACAGAATAGTTTGCCTCTTATGTCTACATGTAAAGCAATATTCATGTGAATGCAAGTTAACTGTCAGGGATGAACAAATGAAAATAAAACTTATTGATGTGTACATGCATATAGGTGAATGAACCGATTAATATGACTGAATGAAGCAACTGAAGTGTTATGAGCCATAAATGAATGGGTACACATGGTTCCCTTTCCTTCCTATTCACTTGGATTCATATTTTACACTTAATATAATGCAGTTGTGAGGACAGAGCGGTAGCCAGCAGCAGATAGCGGTGGTTGGCGTCATACAGTGGTGAAAGGCTCTCTGCCGCTGAGCAACGCCATGTGCCGCTGTCCGCTGCTTCCGCCGCTGTCTGCCGTCGTCTGCCGCCGTCTGCCGCTGAGCCCCAGAAGTCTCAATTGGGTTTCAGCGGCAGACAGCGGCGGTCGGCGGGCCTAACGCGACTGCCGCTGTCTGCCGCTGGCCACTGCTCTCTGCCGCTGTGTACCGCTTTCTGCCGCTGAAATGCAGCATGTGCCGCCAAAAAAATTTACTAGTGAATCCTACTGTCGATCTTGCTATACCTGGCTACCATGAAATTCTCCGAGGAGACCACCCCAACAATGTGGGTGGGGGAGTTGCTCTCTACGTTTCCAAATCCTTACATGTATCTCGACGAAATGATCTTCAGTTACCTGACATACAGCTGTTGTAGAGCGACATAAGACTTCACAATAATAAGTTTTTATTTGGCGTCATTTACAAACCACCTAATTCGTCAGTTTCCTTCTGGGGCAAACTTCAGGAAAGTTTTGATTTAGCAAATAGCACGGGTATGAAAAATGTAATTTTAACTGGCGATTTAAATGTGGACTGTGCAACACAATCAGGCCTCAAACTCGATCAATTCTCCAGAACGAATTTTTTAACTTTGCATGTACAGGAACCTACTCGCATTACCGATCACTCAGCAACCTGTCTAGACCAGATACTTTCAAATATTCCCAACTATGTACGTGAAACTTGTGTGCTTCCCTCTATCTCAAATTGTTACCACTGTGTCATGGCAGCTAATCTACTGTTGCGTCGAAAAAAAGATCCTGTTTTTAAACGCCAAGTATGGGACTATGGTAATGCAGACTTTGAGGAATTCAAAATTTATCTTAGCGAGGTTGATTGGACTTCGTGCTTTGTCTCCAACGATATAGACGAATGCTGTAATGCCTGGTCCAAATTATTTATTGAAGCCGCTGTACACTGTATTTCAAACAAACATGTTGAAATTAGACCATCTGATTTACCATGGTACAATTTCCGCCTAAGGTCACTTAAACGTCGCGTCAAAAGAAAATATGATGAAGCAAAGAGTAGAAATTTTGAACCTGGTTTATGGAATTCTTTTTGTGAATCACAGAACCACTATCAAGAACAACTGAAAACTGAGGATGAACACAAAAATAAATTGCGCGCCGATCTGAACATTTCCTCTTGATCAAGTAAATGCTGGTGGCGCACTGTAAAACACTTCATGAATAATAATCATTCTACAACCGTTCCTTCTCTAATTCACGATGAGAAACACATACCAGATAGTTTGTCCAAAGCTGAAATATTCAACTCTTTTTTTCTTGAACAATCTAAAGTCGATTATTCCTCAGCATCATTACCAGAAATTACCGACCCTCCAGTGCCCATCATTGATTCGATAATTATAGCGAAAACAGAAGTCCTAGATATACTTTTAAGTCTTGATACAAGCAAAGCTTCTGGTCCTGATGGGATAAGCGCAAAGCTTCTTAAGGAAGCCACACCTGCTATCTCTCCATCACTCACAAAATTATTCAACTTTTCTCTAGTTAATAAAAAATTCCCTTTAGCTTGGAAACAAGCAAGTGTTTCTCCCCTTCATAAGAAAGGCCCTGATAATTTATGTAACAACTACAGGCCTGTGTCACTACTCAGTTGCACAGGAAAGGTATTCGAGAAATAGTCTTTAAGAATGTTTTCAATTTTTTTAGAGATAACACTGTCATATCTGCTCACCAATCAGGGTTCATCCCTGGTGATTCAACCATAAATCAGCTACTTCTATATCACGAACTATGTCTGGCTGTCGACCAACAGGAAGAAGTTCAATAATTTTTCTAGATGTAAGTAAAGCATTTGATAAAGTTTGGCATCCCGGTTTGTTGCACAAATTAAGGAAAGCTGGTATTATGGGAGATCTTCTTGCTTAGTTTACAGACTATTTACATAATTGTTATCAACGTGTGGTCATTAACGGTCAGTCTTCCAGCTGGGGTAAAATTTGTGCTGGTGTGCCGCAAGGTTCTGTTCTCGGTCCTCTTATGTTTCTGATCTGCATAAATGATATTGTTCACATTGTCCGTTCTAACATAAAAATGTTTGCTGATGATACCTCTCTCTATTTGACTGTTGATTATCCTGACACTGCGGCTCGAACTTTGAACATGGATCTTTCAGATATTGACCAATGGTCTAAAGATTGGCTGGTCACGTTTAATGCTTTGAAAACAGATTCAATGCTCATTTCTCGAAGGGCTCAAACTCCTATTCATCCCCCAATCCTATTTCAAGGTCATGTTTTGCAATGTAGCTCAACATAAACATCTCGGAGTTACATTGTGCTCTGATTTAAGATGGTCAGACCATATTGCTGACATATCTAACAAATCAACCAAATTGATTGATATTATGAAAAGTTCAAATTTACATTGGATAGGAGAACACTGGAAATTATTTATACTTCTTTCATCAGGCCTATTTTAGAATATGGCAGTCAAGTTTGGAGTGGCTGTACAGCTCAAGATGAAGATAAACTTGAAAGCATACAGCTCAATGCCACCTGAATTGTAACTGTTGAAATGTATGGAACCAGCAGTGCTAAATTATATGGAGAAACTGGATGGTTAACCTTAACTAAACGCCGGGAAATTTCAAATCTAACCTTTATGTATAAATTGGTTAATAAACTTGTTCCAGACCCATTATGTTCTATTCTTTTCACTGCTTCTTGCACTGGAACTCGTACCTACGCCACACGCCAACAATTCGATCTCCCTCACTTCCGAGCCCGCACCGACCTTTTGATAAATCTTTCTTTCCCTCAACCATTAGATTATGGAATCAACTACCTCTCGAAATACGGAAGTCAGACTCTATCCGTAAGCTCAAATCATGCATAGCCCAACCAGTAATCAGAGCCATAAAGTTTGAGGAGTTGTACAACTTTGGTAATAGATATTTAGCTATTCAGCACACACGCCTCCGTTTGGATGATAGCCAATTGAACTCGCATCTTTTCAAGATTGGCATAAAAAATACCCATAAGTGTTCCTGCGGCGCACCGAATGAAGACTCTTGCCATTACTTTTTTCATTGCCCTAATTACACTGTTTCCCGATCAAACCTTCATACTGTTATTTTACAGCATGCTCCTTTTACGTTACAGACAATACTCTACGGGTCCTCTAATTGTTCTCTTACGGAGAATATCGAGATATTCTCAGCCGTACATAATATCATCTCTGTAACCGAACGTTTCAAGTCAGGTCTTGGTTGATGGCTAATGACCTGCACAAGTATTCATATTACTTTATTGTTTATATACGGTACAAACAATTTACTTAATTCTGCAACATGTATAAATATATATAATTATTGTTATTGACATTGTGAATATTATACTTGCCCCCCTATCTGTCTTGTCGGCGTTTTGTCCTCTTTATGGTTTTGTGTGTCTTGTGCTGTCCTGTGATATGTGTCCTCTTCTGCGAGAGGGATTAATATGGGGCTTCGCCCTCTTTCCCAATTGCATATAATCACTGCTTTTGTATTATCTTTGTAAATTCAGTAAATAAAATATGTTTAAACCAATGGTTGTTCGATGTCAGTCAGTAGAGTTTATATGATGGTCATTTAATGTCAGATGACCTTATAGGATGGTCACTTAGTGTCAGTCAGTTCAGATTATGTGATGGTCATTTGATAAATCCCTGTGCGGCACGTAAATATGGAAGACTTGCTCGTCACATGTATTTGTCCCTGAAGCAACTTTTCAACTGTTGGCATCTCTGTAGATTCTTGCTGCGCAACCCACTTCTGGTCACCTGGTCTCTGTCCATGAATCAGAAAAGAATCCCCATCATGATCATATCAAAAACATTTAAATTAGTTTTGTCACACTTGTTGTGACATTCTGTGACAACACAGGTACGGCACTTTACTTAAACTGAGAAAACATGATAAATCCAACAACCACAGCTAATTTTGAACTATAATGGAAGTTACATGCACTAAGTCTTGCAAACCAAGTTTCCAACTTGGCTAGCAATCTCCAGGAAGTGGAGTCCAAGCTGATGATGGCGAGCCTCAGCTGGCAATCAAATTTGCGGTTGTGTGAAGGTAGAGTGTGTGTTAATTAGGTTATTTACAGTAATTTATCTGATAGGGTTTGAAATATCTATGAGGATGCGGCTTCTTACAATAATATTTAATCTCAGAACCACAGACACTGTTGCTAGTACATTTTACTTTTTTGCTTACTGAAGCAGGCCATGGGATTCTGTCATCAGTGGTCTGGTGGCAGTCTTGGGAGCCTTATTCTAGGTGTTTGGACTGGCACTTTAATGTAGATTCAAAATAAAATAAAAGATAAAAATAGACAGACAGACAGAAATGAAAAAATAATGATAACCATCCATTCCCAGTTGCATGTCCATTGTGCTCACATAAATGAACAGTTTTGCATGCTATCCTCCTTCTCTTGAAAAATCACATTCAGCACTCAGCAGGCCCTTAGTTAAATCTTCCCCTTGTTATGCCCTCTTACCTTCCCCCCCCCCCTTCCATAGGAGGAGGAGGAGGAGGCATAGAGCAATCACTTTGTCCATCCATCCATCCATCCATTAAAGATCTTACTTCTGATGCTTCTAGTGTAACTGTATGTTACAGTCAATGGGTCCTCAATAAACATTTTTATAGCACTATGTATATCCTCTTTTCTCAAAATATTTGGCACATTTATAAATCCCACACCTGGATTTTGAGAGAGAATAACCGATGCCAGCTTCAATCACCCACGTCATTATGCCATAACACACACAAAAGTGACCCTCTTTGAAGTCTGTAGTTTATAATGTACTCAGTTGTATTAAGAATTCCCTTATCCATCTCAGAGTTTTCTTCTTTATTTTACTATGAATTCATGTATATGAAGGGCTTGACTGCACATAATTATGATGTTGCTAGACATTACTACAGCCACACAAAAAGATTCATTGATGATGTTGCAACTTTGCATGACAACAAACACCTAAGTATCAGTTAGTTAATTTATTAAAACTGATAAAATTTGAAACATATAAAGCAATAACAATCATAATAAATCAAATGATAAAAACAGGATTTTTTCCAAATTTATTAAAAATGACTTTAGTTATATCGATTTATAAAAAGAATGACCCCACTGTCTTTGAAAATTACAGACCTTTTTCCATTCTTCCTGCAGTATCAAAAGTATTTGAATGGGTCATATTTGATCAGACACATCAATATTTCAAAGCAAAGAATCTCGACTTTGTAAGTGAATGTGGCTTTCGCGAGTTCCACTTTACTCAACTAGCTTTAATTATATGAATTAATGGACAGAATACTCACTGAAACAGACAAAGGGAACATACCTATAAATATTTATATCGATCTATCAAAGGCTTTTGATACCTTAGATCATACAATCTGATTACAAAAATTGAGATATTATGGAATAAAGGGCGTTAATCTTAAATTGTTTGAAAGTTATCTAAATAATAGGAAGCAATATGTAACCATTGATGATGTTAAGTCTCAGATGTTAAAAATAACTGGCTTACCACAAGGATCAACTTAAGTCCACTGCAGTTTATAATATACATCAATAACATAATAGTAGCTTCAGATTTATTGGAATTTATTATATATGCAGACAATACCACCTTATATAGTACTTTAAACTTATTTATTAAGCAAAATGAGAACAGAGACACTTGCCAAATTATAAACACAGAGCTAGCAAAAGTTTAGTACATGTACGTGGTTGAAGGGAAACAAGTTGACCTTAAATATCATGAAAACAGAATTTATGTTATTCTACAAGTCATTAAAGAAAGTATCTATTCCATCTCGAAATAGACAAAACAAATATATATATATATATATATATATATATATATATATATATATATATATATATGTATATATAAATGCAATGTTAAAATACTATATTATACAGATATTGGATGGCAGGGAGTCCAATATGAAGTTTACGGGACGATAAAAACGTTATATTGGGTGAGGCGAAGCCAAACCCAATATAACGTTTCAGAGTCCCGTAAACTTCATATTGGACAACCTGCCATCCAACACGTTATATTCTGCAATTTGTAGGATTTTCCTTGTATAAATATAGAAGTCTGAAACACTCTATAGTTAAATCACAAAATTTATTTCCCATTGAAATTCTACACATTTTTGGCTGAAGCTAGGGAAAAGCCACAATGAACGTCATTTGTGTTATGACGTCACGCGCGCACAGGGATTCCCTCGAGCTGTCCAATGTAACGATCCAATATAACATTTACAGGGCAGGCACGTGGTACAAATAGAGACAGCTGATTGGCTACTAATATACTAATGCAGAATATTGTACTATACTGATTAATTGTATGTATATGTTGAATCAATAAAAAGATTCCTGATTCCTGATCAACTGGAGAATATCTATCCCAATGATCTTGTTCTAAAAGAAAACTTGAGAGATGAGGCAGCTTTGTTTCTACACTTGGATATCAGGATAGAAGACAATAAATACAGGACTAAAATTTATGCTAAGAGGGATAACTTAAGTTTTGATATTGTTTCATTTAAGAAATGAGGGTCGATTTTGTGTGTGTTATGGCATAATGACGTGCGTGATTGAAGCTGACATCGTGGGCGTGGCGCACGCCAGTGCGCCTCGCCCGATGCCAGCTTCAATCACCCACGTCATTATGCCATAACACACACAAAAGTGACCCTCATTGCTTATATTTACATTTCCCTCTTGTTTTTCTGCTCAATTACACGAAATTTAGAAATGTAATACATAAAATTGAGAGAAACGTCCAGAAACTGATTTACCCGACATATTCAAGTGCAGAGTTCTGGAAACCCAAGTGGGCATGGCTTATTGGAATGTGGGCAGGACACTTGTGTTATGGTCCCATAACACACATGGCTACTGTGTTATGGTCTCATAACACACCAGGCTCTCTCCTATACTTGCAATGTTAAAAGTTAGATTGAATGTAAATATATCCTGATATGACAGGAAACATTACTGAATGTCCTGCATGTGGTGTTTGCATCGGGCAGATATTAATGAATAATTACATTTTATGCAAGGAGGACTTCATACAGAGAATCAAATTGTTGAGTGAAAAATTGTGCAATAAGTTATATTTGAAGTACAAGTTGAAATGAATGCCAGGAGTCTGCCTTCAATGTTATTATATTACAAAAATATAAAACTACTGAAGAAGACATAATTTATTGATTAGGACTTGAACTCTAAGGACCATATTACAGTGGCATAAATGGAAAGATGTGATATGACGATATAGGGTGACTGTTACACTGTGTGTAATCTGGTAATAATGTATGGCATTCTGTTATACTCTTATGCCAAGATGTATGTACAAGCAACTGAAGTCAAACCCCGATATAGCAATTAAGAAAGTGGACAGTGGCATAAATGGAAAGATGTGATATGACGATATAGGGTGACTGTTGCACTGTGTGTAATCTGGTAGTGATGTATGGCATTCTGTTATACTCTTATGCCAAGATGTATGTACAAACAACTGAAGTCAAACCCCGATATAGCGATCAAGAAAGTGGACACAGGTTCTGCAATAGTCATCCTGAACACTAAGGACTATATTGCAGAAGCCCACAAATTATTCTCAAATACAGATCACTACCTTGAGATGCACGTTAATTAATCTAATGCCCATACATAACAAAAAATTAGGCTTGGGTTACAAAACTTGATGACAGCAGAGTACCTATACGTGGAAGAACCAGGCTTACCATGTTTTTATCTGCTGCCCAAGATGCGTAAGATTATCCTACCTCCACCAGGTCACCCTATACTGAGTGCTAATGAAAGTGCCACTGAAAAATTGTCAGGTTTTGAAGATTTTTTCCTGACACCTCTGATCCCACAGATCAAAAGTTACATCAAGGACACCACAGACTTTATCAATAAGATAGAATCTCTGCCAGCCTTACCAGAAAAAAGTCTTCTGGTAACCCTTGATGTGACTTCATTATAAACAAATATATCAATAGAGGAAGGCCTAAGAAGTGTAGCTAGAACACTCTTACATAACCGAGAACCTTCCTGTGAGCCTGAAACCAGTGAACTCATACAACTCCTAGGCATAGTACTTATGTGTGACAGCTTTGAGTTTAATGGCGTACACTACCTACAGACAAGGGGTACTGCAATGGGGACACAAGTAGCGTCTCTTTTGCAAATATTTTTTATGGACCATTTGGAAAGAAACATCTTCTTATCTTTCCCCCTGCAGCTAGCCTTTAGTATGGTATATGTATAGCCTGGCAAGACCAGTGATGGGTAACCAAAACTCGGAGAGGAAGCCAGATCTGTTTTGTATTGAGTGGTAGTCATCAGTGGCAGTTAGGATCACCATGTGCCACTGCTTATATAGGCAGGTTTAGTATGGTCTAGGTTCATAGATGACGTTTTTGCGATTTGGACATTTGGTGAAGCTCATCTCCTTGACTTCATTGAACATCTAAATACATGTCACCATACCAGCAAATTCTCAGCTGAGTATTCCAGCTCAGAAACTAAATTTCTTGACACCACAGTGAAGGTGGATTGCACAAAGAAAGTATATACAACACTATACACAAAACCCACAGATACTCATGTGTATCTTCATTACAACTTAGCCCACCCAAAACACAGTAAGACTAGAGGTCCCTTCAGTCAACTACTATAGGTGAAACGCATTTTTCATCTTGAGGAAGACTTTGAAATCAATGCCCTTAAGACCGTCCACCATTATACACTTCAGGGTTATAAGGAGAGCCTGCTCACAGATGCACTTAGTAGAGTTAGACCATTAGATAGACAGATGCTACTGACAAGCAGGTCAGATACTCCCTCCCAGTTTGATCAAGAAAAGTTATTCCTGATCACTGAGTATAATCCCGCTCTCCCACCTCTTAAGGAGATCATACGGCATTACTGGAGTACAGTACGGCTATGTCACTACTAGCAGATACACCGTATGCCTGTCCAAGTATGTCCTGGGACTCGATCGTTGATCGGGAAACCACAAGGAATACATCCAACCAACTTACGGTTCAAACAGAAGTGCACAACCGGGATTCCGTGCCTGAAAATAGGGGAACGCCCACCATTACGGTGACGTCAGACGAATCTGGGCAGGTTTCTGACCCACTTCCACAAAGACCGCATAAGAGGGCTCGTCATCACACCACCCTAACCAATGACAGCACGGAAAATAATAGCACCAGGAACACAGTGGGAAATACCCCCAGTTCCAACACAACGCAAACGACACAAAGTACTACGGGCAACGAGGTCAAGAACTCTGAAGAGGATGATATCCCGCCAAAGCCCTTAGTAACTTCAAATCTACACGTAGAGCCATGGTACGACTGGCTAAGGCAAAAGCCAGAGCTGAGTTCTACAAAAAATGCATCGAAAACGACCTCATTGTGGATGACCTACTTTATCGCCCGAAATTATCACAAGGAATCCACGTGCCCAGGCTGGCCTTGGAGAACTGGAAGGAAAAAGCTTATGAAGCCGAGCGAGGTACACCAAGTTGTTGTGTTTGCACTAACCTCCGATTGGAGTGTCGTACAAGCGTCCTGTTTGGGTGCTCGTGACGAGGCCCCTAGTGTCCATCTTCGGGCAATATCTGCAATTTTGTGTATTGCAGGGGTTGCTGTCGATAATGCCAGTGATCGCTGGTACTATTTTTTGTGTTGGTGGGTACCTAAGCCTGGATCTCATGCTGAGATACGTGTGACCATCGGTTGGTTTACTGTATACTGACGTCGATATATAGCTTCCCTCTTTGTGTATATGCACATCTAGGAAGTGTATGTCGGAAGTAGAGTGTTCTGACGTAAATTTGATGGTGGGATGGAATTCATTCAGGTATGTAATGAATGTGTGAAAAGTGTTTGGGCCATGTGACCATACTAAAAATTTATCGTCAATGAAACACAACCGGATCTTTGGTTTCAGAGGGGCCTGGCGTAGTGTGTCTTGTTCAAGAAAAGCCATAAATATATTCGCATAGTTGGGGGCCATTTTGGTGCCCATGGCTGTGCCTGACTGTTGTAAGTAAAATTCATTATTAAATCTAAAGCAGTTTTTGGTTAGGACAAAGTGTATAAGTCTTAATAGAAACCATGTATGTGTTTTTTGATCCAGCCTGGTGTTGAGGACTTTTTTTGCCGCTAATAATAACATCTGTATGGGGTATATTTGTGTATAAGGAAGTAACGTCTACGGTGGCCAAAATGTCGTCATTATTAGTGAAGGAGATCTTATCTTATTTTGTTAGAAAGTCTGTTGTGTCTTTGATATAAGGAGGAATGGAAGGGATTAATGTTTTGATGTGCGCATCTATGAAGGCAGAAATCTTATCTCTTGGTTCGTTAACTGCTGAGACTATGGGTCTTCCCGGGTTGTTTTGTTTATGAATTTTTGGTAAGAGAGAGAACAGGTGTGCGCACGTGTTGTGTGAGAAGAGAGGATCTTTCGAATTGAGTAAAGTGTCCCCTTTGTGTCATCACGTTGATGAAATTGTTAATTTCGTTTTTAAATGTAAGGGTAAGATCTCGATGGACTTTGGAATATACCCTGGTATCGTTGAGTTGGCGTAGACCTTCCTGGATGTAGTCAGTGGTGTTGAGTAGAACAATGGCTCCTCCTTTGTGTGCTGGTTTGATAACTATATTGTTTTTTATTTCTGAAATTCTGGAGTGCTCTGTGCTCAGCTCTAGAGATATTGCTTCTATACGCGGAGGGAAGTTTGACTTCTTAGGGGGTTGTGCTTTCCAGTAAATCTACATATATGTCTAATTCAGGACTTAGGCCTCTTCTAGGTGTGAACGGTGAATTTGATTGGTTAGGTGTAGCGATGTCTGTGTTTCTTGGTTGAGTAATGGTGGCGTCAGCTTGATTCCTGTGCTTGTCAGTTTTTTGGAAATATGCTATTAGCCTCAGTTTCCTAGAAAAACATTTTAAATCTGCTAATATATCTGTACTGGTCAGGGGTTTAGGAGAGGGGCAAAAAGAGAGACCCCTTGTCAAAATGTTAATCTCATCCTGTGTTATTATGTGGTGAGGTAAGTTGACGACGGTCTCGGTGTTGTAGGTTGTCTGCGTTGAAAAAAGCCGCTTTTTTCTCTGTTTCCTGTTGAACCGTCACCCCATTGCTTTTTAAAGGTGTTGTTTTAAAGTCTTTTTTCTACATGTATTGATATGAGAGAAATGAAACAGGAATCTTTCCCAAGAGAAAGCTCTGGAAGTCTCATCAATCACATTATACCAGTAACTGTTTCGGGCAGAATGCATGCTATATCAGACATGCAAATTAAAGATACATTAGTTTGCATTTGAAATGGAGGAGATTATGTTTGTCACATCATGACCAAATGCATATGAGCAAGACCAATACCATGTAATGGGTCTCCCATGCAAAACAGCTTTAAGTTTTTTGACAAGAAACAAAGAAAAAACATGTATTATAGAGTACATGATAAAAAACACAAGGGGTATCTGCCATATGCATCACTGATCTGGAAAGTCCTCTGTTATGCCTAAAATGACAGACAATGGTGAGAGACCTTAAGGCCCTTTTGTAAAACCCCTTTCTCCCGCGGGAGAATGACCTTGGCCTGGGACAGGGACGCACAGGTGCACTGAACCAGCCCTTCATCAAAGTGCTAAATAAACTATGTGGTCAACTGGTGAGGCTGAGGTTGTTCACTCCATTTACTGGGTCATAGTCATTTACACACCACATTTAGGCTGGGTCAGGGGGCTGGGAATAACAGTAACTGGGACTTTGATATTTCTCCTAGTGAACATTGTAGCCAGATCTTGGATTTAGGATGAAGGGAATGGCAGTATAAATCGTGAGGACATATTTTGAGTTTTCTTTTCTTTTTTTTTTTTTTTTACCTATTAGTAATGATATTTATGAACTCTCTCTATCATGCATCCTTGCCTGAATCATCTGCTTTTCCATGCATCATACACACAAAAAACAAGTTTTGACAATAAAGCATTTTATGAAATTATTTATTTACACACATTAGTATCAAGAGCGCAAAGTCTGTATACTGTCAGTGACAACAACAATATGTACAATGTACTTATAAGAATCCTCTGTTGTCAAAGTTTTCAGTCACAATACTTCTCACAAGTTCTTCGTCACAATACTTTTTACAAGTCCTTTATGTAATATGTTTCCTTTTATCTGTGTGTTCATGCTCTTAATAATGCTGAAATTCTCAGTCCTCTAGGAACTCCTCAAAGTTCTCTGTCTCACTTTCACTGTCCCCCAAAATTGAGTAAAGGTCCCTTTGTGACCAAGTATTGGCCTCGTCCTCACTGTCCTCATCAAAATCACTTCTCATCTAAGGTTATTTCATCTGCTACTTCACTTTGTAAAAGTAGTTCCCAAGCCTTCTCTACAAGTTTGTATGTTTTGGGTTTGTACCTTTTTTGACCCAGATGTCTCTCAGGATGGTTACTTATTTGCTTCATGCTTCTTGAGGTATATGGTCTCTCCACATTTTTGTTCCATTCAAGTGCACCAAGATTGCTTCTAAGTTCATATATAGTATCGCCATAATGGATACGTTTATCCAAGTATATAAGTGTTGCATTATTGTAACTTTCTATGAAGTAAGTGTCCCTGGCACGACAGTCATCACTGGGATTTTTGAAAACAATTGTTTTCTGTATAAAGTCTATAAACAGTTTCACTGCAACAGGGTCTGTCAATTTGTATGTGTCTGGTACTTAACCAGTTTCCTTACATGCAGAGCCTGGGTGACAGGAGGTATTAATATTCTAGTAGTGCAATGGTATAGTGTCCAGGTACTGCACTAACTTTGCTGGGGACCCTTCACAATGATCCATAGCCCAGTATATTATTATGCTTTCTTACTCCACTAATTTTGTCTGACAACTGAGGATGCCACTTTTTGTTGTTTGTATATTGTGCATAACCCTCCTGGAGTTTCATACATGGATCATACGTGGGAATAGAGGTTGACAGAGGACAAAATTTATATAATGCAAACCTGCATGAAGAACCTCTATGTACATTTACCCATGACACATAATATGTGTAGGCCTATATTCTGCATGGAACTTGAAAATAGTCCTTGCAGAACTTGAGGAACATTGAACTTGGAGAACTTGTAAGAAGTATTGTGACTGAAAACTTTGACAACAGAGGATTCTACATGTAATAAGTACATTGTACATATTGTTGTTGTCATTGACGGTATACAGACTTTGTGCTCTTGATACTAATGTATGTAAATAAATAATTTCATAAAATGCTTTATTGTCAAAATTTATTTTTTGTGTGTATGATGCATGGAAAAGCTGATGACTGAATACAGGCAAGGATGCATGATTGAGAGAGTTTATAAATATCATTACTACTAGGTAAAAAAAAAAAAAAAAGAAAACTCAAAATATGTCCTCAAGGTTTATGCTGCCATTCCCTTCATCCCAAATCCAAGATCTGGCCACAATGTTCACTAGGAGAAGTATCAAAGTCAGTGCTGTCCAGTTGAAAATATCTGTAGCAAAATTTTCTTTCCTTGTAGCATTTTTGCCACTCCTTTACAAAAGAAACACTTATTTTTGAGAAAATCTGTAGCAATTTTATAGAGCTTTGTAGCAAACTTTTGCTACAATGCTCCAGTTGAACAGCCCTGAAAGTCCCAATTACTGTTTTTCCCAGCCCCTTGACCCAGCCCCTTGACTAAGCCTGAATGTGGTGTGTGGATGGCTATGACCCAGTAAATGGTGTGAACAACCTCAGCCTCACCAGTTGACCACATAGTTTATTCAGATTTATGGCATAATACATACCTATACACTACTACATGGATAATTGTCCGAAAAGACAAGCCTCTCCAATAATACCAACAGAATTAAATTTCTGGTCCACCTGGTTCATGGAACGATGTACCGCAGCGCCACCTATAAGCGGTCTCAGTGTTACGTAGCCTCATTCACGTACTTCAGTTCATCTCTTTTGGCATTCGTCATTTTAGTGGATTTTATCACCTCAAGAGATAGTCTCTTGTGTTGCTTTTCGTAAGCAGCGTTAGCCCTTCTGCGTTTGCGGTTTGGCTAAGTTCAGCCTTCTGAACATTAAACTGTGAAGTTGTTTTGCAAGTCTCACTAGTTTTCATGTAAGTGAGCCGAGGTCTTGATCCTCGATAGAGCGGTTGGCCGCCATTGTACTGTAATTATGTGTGGACCGCGTTTGCAGGTCAGGCGCATGCGGGACTCCATCTCCTAGGAATGGCGTCGGAACAGTCCACAAGACAGTATAGGATGGACGGCAAGAAGCATTTCATGGCTTCCTGGGACGATCACCCCGAGTGCCGGCTTTGTATGGCCAGACTCCGTGGGATGAAATGTTCCAGAGTCTCACCCTGCAACATCTGTGCTTCGTGGCCGGAAAAGAAGTGGCAGGCAGTGGACCGGTTGGAACAGAAGTCAGCATGCAAGAGGGCTTTGCGAGCCACTTCAGGGACCCACACTGATGAACATCAGGCTATGGTGCAAGAGCCCCGGACCGTACAGCAGGCACCGGCAGCGGTCCAGCCCATAGGGTCACCTGCAAGGTTAGTGCCGTTTACTTTAGGAGCTCCGGCTCCATACTTCCTTACGGGTGTTGGGCACACCACAATAGTGGGTGCCAGTGCTAGGGTACCAGGCGTGGCCCGGACCGTACTGTCTCCTGCTGGAGCAGTACCTCACATCTGTGTGGACCGGACCGTTAGCTTGGACCGGACCGTGTCTGGGCCCAGCCATATTGCGTCCCACACGGATCTAACCCCAGCTGGGGTATCAGCAATCACCGTGGATATCTTAAAGGCTATTATGAAGCAGCAAATGGAGCTTGTTATGCCCACGATGCTGCAGGGAATGTTGCCCACTTCATGACTGGTGTGGCCCCCATGGCCACTGTCACCAGAGAGGCAGACTTGGACCCGGTACGGCCCCTTCCGGAGGTGGCATCGTTACCGCTTCAGTCGGACGCGACCCGGGTGGCGGGTATGGAGTCCCAGGTACCAGGGACCAGCTCACAGAAGCATAGGTCCCGTAGTCCGAGCCCACGGTCCCCGGACCGTGGCAGGAACCGGCATAGGTCCTGTAGTCCAACCTCACGGTCCCCGAACCATGGCAGGAGCCGGCATAAGAAACACAAGAGGCACAGGAAGCACCGGCACTCGGATAAGTCCAAGTCCCCCCGGTCCTCTGACAGGAGTGGAACACCAGGCGGTTCCCTTCATGAGGAACCAGTGGATAGACCTAAGGTGGCCAGTGTGGTGGTAGGTCCACCCCCGGCCAACATGGTAAAGGACAACCCTCCGACACAGTCACGGTTGGACCCTGGGGACCTACGCCACAGGATTGGGCCTAAGTCTAAGGTAGTCGTCTCCAAGATGGTGGATGACAGGCCAGTCCTCTCATATAATGATGAGGTTGTGGAGACCCTGCACGGTGCATTGCCTACAGCAAACCCTCGTATTGTCTTGAAGCGGTCCGGGCAGCCTGAGGCACCTGCCCCGACACTTTTGCCCCAGGACACTACCCCGGCTGCAGTAGAGCTTCAACCTGCAGCTGAGACAAGCATGAGTCCGCCAGCTGCCCCTCCCACCGGGTCCGGGCCCCCGGCCCTGGTCCAGCCTTTCGAGGACGACATGCACCTGGACCCAGAGGAACCGGAAGCTGGTGCCTCCTGTGATGGTTCACAGCAGGCCCAGGAGTCCATTCTAATGGACGAGGCCCTTACAACGAGCCAACTCTCTGATGGGCCCTCACTTCAGGACTCTTCTGACTTAGGGGAGGAGGAAGATGAGGAAGAGGACACCAAGACACGGCGGTACTCTCGACTCGAGTCGGAGCGTATTCCTTCCGGCAAAACCACCGAAGACTTGTTGAAACACCTCACACGGGTCTTGCAGAAGGCCACGGGTAGGAGAGGCGATCGGGATAGATCTCCGGAGTCAGATACAGGGGGTCCTCCGGAACTGCTGCGTCACTCCTTTGCCCAAAATATAGCTTTGGTGGTGGATCACTTCTAGCGCAATGCGCTAGGCACTCCAAAGAAGCTTAACGCTCCCAAGCCTATGCCCATGTCTTACACGGCGAGGCGTGAAGACAAGATGGCTCTTCCCTTTAGTGCCTACGTGGTGGAACAAATGAAAGAGCAAACCAAGGGTTTAGCTTGAAAGCTGTTTGCGACCCAGATTACTTCTACAAATCTGGTGTCTAAAGACAGTACCGCACTGCCAGGGAGCCTTAATGTTCCAAAAAACGTGTGGGATTCAGAGCCACGGGAAGTCCAGCCCAAGTTTGGCCAATACTACCAGGATAAGGACAAGAAAGAGTCAAGCCTGGTGGTCTATGTGAGAGACCAAGTCCTTAAAGGCCTTATTAAGGACACGAGGGTGACGGTCCAGGCCCTTTCGGCCTTGGACGTCGAGGCTGTCACAGTGTCAGGCATTATGGCCAGGTTAGCTAAATGCACAGACCTCTCTCCGATGGTGCGACAGATAGTATTTCACGTCATGCAACTAGAGGCCTCACGTGCAGATTCTGTGCGGGCGGCGATGGAGAGTTCCATTCGCCACGAGGCCAACCTCACTCTGCTCCACAGAGCGGAACACTTGAGGAATACAGTCTTCAGTGACAGGCCACGGAATAGGCTGTATTCCTCACCGCTAGATCCTAATTCCCACTTCCTGTTTGAGGATGATGTCCTACAAGAAGTGGCGAATGACCACCGGGAGAAGTCGGCTATGCGAACTAACAAAACGCTAGTTGGGCAGGCGTCGGCCCCAAAATATGCCTCCACTGGCCAGAAAAACTTTAAAGGCGGTGGAGGCGGTGGCGGAGGTAGATGTTAGAGAGGCAAAGGAGGTGGTGATGGTTCCTTCCGGCCCCGAGGCGGGCGCGAAGGACAAGGACGTGGCGGACGTGGCGGAGGCCAGTCCGCTCGCCCAGGTCAATCAGCCGCTAGGGACTGACAGGCTTTGCCAGTCCCAGGTGTCAGAGTCGTCTACGGTCAGGGGGCGACTCACGGACTTCACCCACAGATGGCACCAGTATACCAGCGACCCTTCTATTTTAAGCGTGGTGAGTGGAGGGTACGCTCTTTCATTCATAGATGGAGAGCCCCCCCCCCGATTGTCAGATCGCCCCATGTCATTACAATGTCAGGGCGATCCCTCACTCGCTACACGCCTTCAAGAGGCAGTGGTCGAGTTGTTGGACAAAAAAGCCGGGGAAATAGTAGCCAACCCAAACTCACCGGGGTTTTACAGTCGGCTATTTCTGGTGCCAAAGAGAGATGGCGGGTGGAGACCCGTCATCGATCTAGAAGAATTGAACCAATATCTGATGGTCAGCAAATTCAAGATGGAGACGCCAGCCTCCATAGCAGCATCGATGAGACAAGGCAATTGGGCTATGTTGATCGATCTCAAAGACACCTACTTCCACATAGCGATTGCACAGAAGTCGCGCAAATACCTCCGTTTCGTGGTAAACGTAGTGACTTACCAGTTTTGGGCTCTCCCTTTCAGGTTAGCTCCGGCGCCCCTGGTTTTCACCAGAGTAATGGGAGTAGTGGCAAATTATGCTCACCACAGAGGCGTAAGTCTTCATATATACCTGGGCGACTGGCTGTTGAGAGCGTTGAAGCAGTCAATCCTACGTCAGGACTCGGCTTTGGTCCTGATGCTTTGTATGGACTTGGGATTGATAGTGAATTATCCCAGATCCATTTTGGATCCATCCTAGGAGTTTGTCTTTCTAGGGACGAGATATCAGACGGAGACCTTCACTTGCTTCCCTTCGGAAGACAGGATCTATGGTGTAATACTACCCTCTCAATCACTCATGCTTATACCCCTGCTTATCAGGTTCCCAGCCAGGTTTTTCAACCTGAAACTTTTTATGGCTGACCTGTGGTTACATGCACAAACCCCCAAAGGGGCCTCCGGTACAACTTCCGGTGTTTGCGCATGCTCACCAGTTGCTCTCCTGGCTTCCGCCCACGTTGTTGTGGTGATCACAGGAGTGCCCCAAGATCGGCTTGTTTTTGCAGTTCTCACTGCCGGAGCAACTCGTCGCCTAAGGATCTAGATAAGTGTGGGGTAGTGAGTCGTTGGACCGTTCTTTGAGCGAGAAGCCTTGATTCCTACCTGTTTTTTTTATCTATTTTTGTTTCAGGAACACGTGGTCTTTTCCCTTGAAAACCAACATGGCGGACAAGGATGTGGACCGCAAGGAGCGTGAGAGACGTCAAGAACGATCTCGCCTCCTTATCCAGCAGCTCCGGGGGAGGCAGGGGCGCAGCCTCTCACCCCCAGTGAGTGCTGGAACAACTCCAGCTGTCCCTGCCAGTTCAGTGGCGGGCATCCCTGCTTCTCAGAAGC
Source organism: Hermodice carunculata (assembly GCA_964020975.1). NCBI lineage: Eukaryota > Metazoa > Annelida > Polychaeta > Eunicida > Amphinomidae > Hermodice > Hermodice carunculata. Next base: position 51,812,165 of record OZ026614.1, on the reverse strand, counting down.
AGGATGTGGCCGGCCATCTGATGGGGAAGTGGGACAACCATCCGCACTGTAGAAAGTGCAGATGGGAGCTGGAGCGACTGCAGTGCTCAAGGTTATGACCTTGTCAGCACTGTAAAAGCTGGTCAAGTGAGAGGTGGGACCTCTTTGAGTTGGCAGAACGTCGGCGGGCTAAACGGTCTCACCGTAGAGCTCCATCCGTTCAACTTCAAGACTCTCCAGCAAGCCTGCGAGTCACCACTTCCTCCTCTTTTCGGAGAGTTGAGGCGGTGGATAGTGCCTCGGATTCGGTGGGGGCGACCCCAAAGAAGAGGAGGCGCACTCGCAAGAGAAAGGGGGACAGGGCCGAGGAGCCTTGGATCCGGGACTCAAGGCTTTACTGGACACTATGCAGAGAACACAAATGCTGATGGCCACCACCATGCAGTCTTTTGTGCAATCTGCACAGATGAGAGTCCCCTTTCCTACACCAGCTGTGTCTGTGGCACCTGTGGGTCAGCAGACCCAAGACCCGGGTTTCCCAAGGGAAATTCAAGGTCCAGGTGCAACTGGCTCTCCTGCAGAGGAGACCAGCATGGACACGGGGGAGGCACCGGAACAGCCCGGTTTGCCGGTTCGCTCTACGGAGGGGACCGGCGTGACTGGCACTGTGGAAGGAGCCACAAGTTCTCTGGTAAGAGATGCCCCAGTGCTCACTGAGGTGGGTCATGAACCCTTGCCCGGAGCACGCCAGGAAGTACATGATACTTCCCTGGCCGGTCCGGACCGGTCCGGTACGTTAGATCCGGTGCTTGCCGAATCCGTGCCGGCCGTGACCGGGACCGGACTGGACCACTCCGATGAGCAACCGGAGAGGACCAGTCAAATAGAAGCTGCCCTTCCCTCTCTCCCCACGCCGTTTTTTCCACTGCATAGTGGTTTAGATGAGCGGGGAGAGCCTTTGTCTGATGGAGAGGGCTCGTTACACGAGTCTCTTCTCGACGAAGGCGAGGACGAACGCGAGGAGCGCCTTAGGTGTAATCTGGAGCGTGAGTCCCGACCTGTCCAAGGGATGGGGTCGGAGAGCGATGAGGTGTTGGCCGACGAGCCGGCCCATTCCGCTCAACGACAGTTGTCCTTTGAGGACAGCTCAGCCCCAGCCGAGGTTAGTGAACCTGCAGGGCTCTTTCACTCGACTAAGGAGTCGATCTTGGCTCTCCTCGGAGACACCTTGAAGGCTCCTCCCTTGCCACCGACTACGAAGAGACGAGTGATGTCAGTGTACCCACTAGAGTCGCCGTCTGTGTCGGAACAAGTCGGGTCCGGGTTCCCCTTCTCTGCTTACGTGGATGAAGTGTACCAGAGCCTGGATAAAGAGCTCCGGGGATCTAGGTCGCCCTCCGGCGTCCCCACTCAGCAAGCGCTGAAGTGTGGGAAGCTGTTGAGGAGGCCGAGAGCTAATGTTGCTAGGTACTGTGTACCTAATGAAATCTATGATAATAGGGCCACGGAGGTAGACGTGGAATGGGAGAGTATCTGTAAATGGATCCCCCCATCTCCTAAAGTCCCCCAGGAGGTCCTTAGTAGATTAGAGGAGGATGCAAGAGCGATGGTAATCATCGCCTCCTTCTTGGACGTGTCCTCGGCCACGTCTGCCGAGATCATGCAGCGACTCTTCGTGTCGCAGCAGGTCCCAGAACCAGTCAGGGACTGGATAAGTCTGAATACCCGGCTTCAGGCGTCCCGGGGCATGGCGATAGAGCACCTTCTCAGGCAGGCCATTACCATGGAAGCCAACCTGAGGTTAACAAGGCGAGATTCGTGCTTGCAGGTCACCAACCTCTCGGAAGGTGAACAGCGAGCCATCCGAACTCAGCCTTTGTTCTCGAACTACTTGTTCGGAGGTGCTCTCGCTCCCATCAGGGACCAAGTGGTCGAGCAGCGAAAGCGGGAACAGGCCGATGAGGCTAACCAAGCCATCCTCGACCTAGCTAGAGCAGCCACCAAGGCTCGTGGACAGGGAGCCAAAGTTTCTGGCACCAAGGACTCCTTTGCAAAGCGGAGGAAACCTAGGCGACCTAGGAACAAGAAGCCTCAGAAGCAGGGTTCAGCTGACGCACCGTCCTCCGGCAGTGGTAAGCAGAACCGGCCCTTTCGGAAGCCCGGCTTCGGTAAAGGGAAAAGGGACTGAAGGTGCGGGCCAGTCATCCACACCCGTCAGGAGCTTTTACGACGGGTCTGGGGCGATGTGTCAGCGTCTCGGCGGTCGGGGGGGTAGCCGACTTCCGCAGTCACTGGCTTTCCGTCACGGACGACTCATTCGTGTTAAGTGTCCTAGAAAAGGGATATGTGCTACCGCTCAAAGAGCGACCGCCCTTGTCCCGCGTCTCCTGGAAGTTCGAACTGCCGGCCCAAGAGCCGAAGAGGTCATTCTTCCACGAGGCGGTCGAGAAGTTGTTGGCGAAGGGAGCCATAGAGAGGGTGAGGGATCACTCTTCTCCGGGATTCTACAGCCGACTATTCTTGGTCGCAAAGAGGGACGGCGGCTGGAGACCGGTCATAGATCTGTCTCATCTGAACACATATTTGGAAGTTCCACACTTCCACATGGAAATGCCGGAATCCATAACGAAGGCTATCCGACCCAGGGACTGGACCTTCTCCCTGGACTTGAAGGACGCTCTCCCTGGACTTGAAGGACGCGTATCTGCACGTGCCTATGTCTCAGGGCAGTCGGAAGTACCTACGGTTCGCTTACGCAGACCAGGTATTCCAGTTTCGAGCTCTTCCTTTCGGCTTGGCCACGGCACCTCAGGTGTTCACCCGGATAGTGCAATCCGTGGCAGCATGTGTTCACAAGAGGGGCATAAGAATGCACGTGTACCTGGACGACTGGCTTGTCCGAGCTTTAGTTCATCAGGAACTAATCAAGAACAGAGAATATCTGTTGAAGCTGTGCAGGGACTTAGGGCTAGAAGTAAACATCCCCAAATCAAATCTCACACCCAAACAGGTGTTTGTCTTCCTAGGCATTCATTTCGATCTAGTCCGATTCGAGTGCCGTCCTTCCGAGGACAGATGGGACAGACTACAGAGCCTTATCAAGAGGTTCATGAGATCGACACAGCAAACAGCTCGGCAATGGCTGTCGCTGTTGGGCATGATGTCCTCGATGGACTCACAAGTTCCGTTAGGACGCCTACACAGGAAGCCACTCAACATAGCTCTGAACGCAAAGTGGAACAGGACCAGTTTGCGGCAAATGGTCGAAGTAGGTCCGCACGACAAGTACCTCATCCGTTGGTGGACGGTGAGAAGGAACGTCATGGGTGAACAGACGATGAGGCCGTTCAATTCCAAACTGGTTGTTTACACGGACGCGTCAAAACAGGGCGGGGGAGCCCACACGGACTCCAACATGGTCTCAGGCATCTGGCCTCTAGACTTGAGACATTTTCACATCAATTGGCTAGAACTGGAGGCAGTATATTTAGCCCTGCAGAAGTTCGAACAGTTGGTGAAAAACAAAGATGTGATGTTGATGTCGGACAACAGGACTGTGGTGGCATACCTGAACAAACAAGGGGGCACCCGGTCCAAACTGTTGTTCGAACTAACAAAGAAAATACTTCTCTGGTGCGGCAGCAAAGGAGTAAGGATTCTGGCCCGTCACATCAGCGGCCATCTAAATGTAATGGCTGACCAATTGTCCCGAAAGGGACAAGTGATAGGGACAGAATGGTCCCTACACTCACGAGTAGTTCAGGCGTTATGGGACCGATGGGGGACACCCCATGTGGACTTGTTCGCCACCACATGGAACCACAAATTGCCAGTGTTCGTGGCTCCCGTCCCAGATCCTCTAGCTTTTGTGGTGGACGCCCTGGCGATGTGCTGGGACGGAATGTGGGGCTACGCCTTTCCTCCGCTCCCGTTGATCCCTCAAGTTCTGAGAAAGATCCAGGAAGAGAAGGCGGAGATCATCCTGGTGGCTCCCTGGTGGCCAAAGCGGGATTGGTCTCTCGACCTACTGGAGTTGAGTCGCGAGGCTCCGTTACGTCTACCAGTCTGGGACAGACTGCTCGTGCAGCCTTGGACGTCCCGGTTCCATCGGAATCCGGCGGTGCTCAACCTTCACGCATGGAGGTTGTCACACGACACGTCCAAGAGGCTGGGTTCTCGAATCTCGTTGCCTCAAGAATCGCACGAGGTAAACTTCGAAAGTCTTCTTTGAAGACATACGACTCGAGGTGGAGACTGTTCACTGAATGGTGTGCCGGGAAGCAGTTGGAACCTTGGTCAGCAAGATCCTCGGATGTTGCCGATTTCCTCTTGTATTTGTTTGAGGAAAAAGAGCCAAGTCCAAGGACTATCGAAGGATACCGAACAGCGATTTCTTCCTCCCTGAGCAAGAAATTGGGTCAATCATTAGGAGCAGACCCACATTTGTCAGCCTTGATTCAAAGTTTTTATACTGACAAACCAGTCGGCAAAAATTTAATGCCCACCTGGGATTTGAGCCTCGTCCTTTTGGCCATGACGAGAGCTCCATTTGAAGAAAAGGATCCCAAAACGATCCAATTAAAATGGCTGACTTACAAGACAGTCTTCTTGCTCGCACTGTCCTCAGGGGCCAGAAGGAGTGAAATCCATACATTGGATGTTAACGAGATTCGGTGGTCGGAGGATAAAACCTCCGTCACATTGAAACCACACATGGGCTTTTTAGCCAAGAACCATGTTGCCACAGACCCCACCACTGCCTTTACGGGCTTTACAATAAAAGCGCTTTCCGACACGTTATCAAGATCGGAACCTGATAGGACACTGTGTCCTGTGAGGGCACTAAAGTGGTATTTGGACCGAACGAAAGAGTTTCGTCAGGGTCGGAGAGCCCTCTTTCTTCCGTTGAGGAAAACCGAGTCGGGCAGGATAGCTGCTAATACCGTGTCTGCATGGCTGAAGGCGGCGGTCTGTAAGGCCTACCAGGTAGCCTCCGGGTCAGAGGATATTCTTAGGGTCCAAGGGGTAAGAGCACATGATGTCAGGGCTTTCTCTGCGTCGTGGTCTCTGATGTTGCCCTTGCCGACATTATGCGGGCATGCAGGTGGAAGGCTCACACAACATTCACATCCTTTTACCTGCGGGACCTGACCGAGATTCAGGGTGGTTTGATGGCGATGCGCCATACTCGCACAGCCTCCTTTGGCGATGGGAAGTAGCTCCGTGGTGACTACCAGACGGCCCCAAAGAGGCGCAAGTAGTATGTCCGGAGTCGCAGATTCATATGACCAGGCAAGTAGTCTGCTTTACTTCTACTGTGGTAGGCTGGGTTGAGGGAACAGAGCAGCTGTTCATTCTATATGCCGTTCTGCTTTTTTCCCTGAATTCTCCTGCTCCTTCTTGCAATAAGATTGCTCAGGTAGAGTTCAGAGTGATTAGGGTACCGTACTAACGTACGTAGCTGACCTATGGGGTATTACTGTAGACGTGTCAAAAGGTGAATTACAACCTCCTCCATTCTGCTGGTATATCAGCATGAGTGATTGAGAGGGTAGTATTACACCATAGATACGTGGAAGCGATAAATGCTTCCTTTATCTATTAGTGATACTTACCTCTCAATCACTCAGAAGCCCACCCAAGCCGTCCCCGCCAGTGAAATTCTAGAGGAGAGAAACTGGTGAGCATGCGCAAACACCGGAAGTTGTACCGGAGGCCCCTTTGGGGGTTTGTGCATGTAACCACAGGTCAGCCATAAAAAGTTTCAGGTTGAAAAACCTGGCTGGGAACCTGATAAGCAGGGGTATAAGCATGAGTGATTGAGAGGTAAGTATTACTAATAGATAAAGGAAGCATTTATCGCTTCCACGTTTCCGCAGGCTACAAAGGATTTTAATCCTATTCCTCAACCTGCCGGTCATGCCGGCCAACGTTTGGAGAAGCTTAATAGGGACACGGAAGTCATTGGACTTCCAAGTACCTCAAGGTCGGCTCCACAGTAGAGTCCTTCAGCAGGCATTCCTGCAACAATGGGATCAACATTCCCAATATCAGATGCCCCTGGTTTCTCCAGAAGTGAAACGGCCTCTCAGATGGTGGAGGAGCAGGGACAATGTCATGAAAGGACATTCCTTGCATCCCTTCAAAGAAGATCTGGTGATCTTTACAGACGCGTCCCTTCACAGGTTGGGGAGTCATACACTCTTGAGGACAGCATCAGGCATTTGGCCTCAGCAACTATTGAATTGTCCGAACAATTGGCTGGAATTGGAGGCCCACTGTTTGTCGTTGATACACTTTCAGAAAGTGGTTCAAGGCAAGCATGTGCTCATAAAGTCGGACAATCGCACTGCCATTGCGTACGTGAACAAGCAGGGGGGCACCAGGTCAGCCGACCTTCTTGCTGTAACTTTCCATCTGTTCGATTGGTGCAACGAGCACCAAGTAACGATTCGGTGTGCTCACATTGCGGGAGCCCTCAATGTGAGGGCGGACAGACTTTCTCGCAGACACCAGGTGATCAACACCGAGTGGTCTCTCCACCCGTTGGTAGTCAAGGCGATGTGGACCCGTTGGGGTGCTCCTCACATCGAACTCTTCACGACAAGCGAAAATTACAAATGCCCGGTTTACGTGTCTCGCTTCCATGACCCAGCGGCTTGGGCGACCGACGCCCTGTCCATCAGTTGGTTGGGGATGTGGGCACATGCTTATCCTCCGACACCTCTCCTTCAGAAGGTGTTCCGCAAGATACGGGAGGAGGAAGTGGAATCGATTTTAGTGGCCCCTTGGTGGCCCCTGAGGCCGTGGGCAGTGGATCTGCTGAGCTTCAGCCTTGAACCTCCCAGGGCACTGCCCGACTGGGCAACACTGTTACATCAACCGGCGTCAAACGTGTTCCACGATAATCCAGGCGTGCTTCATCTTCATGCCTGGAGACTGTCACGAAGAGCCTTGCAGATGCCGGACTTTCTCACCAAGTGGCAGCGAGAGTCCCGAGAGGGAAACTTTGGTCCACTTCTCTAAAGAATTATGATTCTAAGTGGGCCGGGTTCGAAGATTGGTTCAAGGATCAAAAGCCTGAGATTGATCCTTGGCACGCTTGGTGAGTCAGATTGTTGACTTCCTGAATAAGCTGTTCATTGAAGACCGCTTGCAGGTGCACGCAATAGCTGGATATAGGTCCGCTATTGCATCCTCGTTAGACATGTTGGGCCGCAGGATTGGATCCAGTGCGGTCCTTTCGAGACTGATCAAGAGCTTCTTTCTCGAAAGACCAGTCAGGAGGAATGTCTATCCTCAATGGGACCTGTAGATAGTCCTTCGGGGCCTTCGATCATACCTTTTTGAAAAGAAAAATATGGAGAAGGTGCCTCTTATCACTTTAACCCATAAGACTGTCTCCTTGTTGGCCCTTGCTTCGGGAGCAAGAAGAAGTGAAATTCATGCCTCGGATTTTTCCAAGATCAGATGGTCTCACAATGGGAGTCGGGTGTTTCTTAAACCCAACCCATTCTTTATGGGGAAGACTCATCAACCAGATAAGCCTCTTACGGCTTTTACGGGCTTCACAATCAAGGCCCCTCCTGATCGGCTACTCTGCCCTGTTCATGCTTTGAAGTACTACTTATAAAGGGTAAAATCCAGCAGATCAAAGGAGAGAAGCGAACCTCAGCCTCTGTTCCTTCCCATTAAGCCTAAGAAAGACAAGATCTATGTCAATACTGTTTCTAGTTGGATCACTAAGGCTATCAAAGCAGCTTATGTAGCGGCGGAGAAAGCTCATGAGTTGAAGAAAGTGCTTCAAATCAGGGTTCATGAAGTTCGGGCCATTGCGTCGTCATGGGATGCCCTCAAACAAGTCTCCTTTCAAGACATCATGGCAGCCTGCCGTTGGCGCTCCCATTCAACATTTTCAGATTTCTACCTCCGAGATATCTCCTGTATCGAGGGTGATCTGCTTGCTTTGACAGGTCAACCTACTCTTCTATGTTTACAGGATGAGTGCTCAGGCTAAGTTTTTCTTCGTGCTGTCCACTCTTTTTTCCTTAATGATATCCGGGTCAGCCCAGTTTTGACATAGGTCGTAAATGGTGCTGTTCATGGTAAGACAACTTACCTTCCTTTTCCTCAGTTTAGTGGGAAGGACATCCGTCTCAGTCATATGGATGATTCTTTTAGGGATTTTACATCCATCCCTTGCTGTTGTAGTAAGGCGTCTTTGGGAGAGAGTTATTGAGAGTTTTATAAATTTCAGATCTACCCTTTTATAGACCTTTGTTCTTTAGGTCAGAATGACTCCCACCGTCTGGTTCTGGTGGTATCTCTACCCATGTAGTAGTGTATAGGTATGTATTATGCCATAAATCTGATAAATTTAAGTAATTTACATATTTATCAATAATACGTACCTATACACTATGTTTGAAGCCCACCCTTCCTTTCCCGCGAGTCATTCTTGGAGTATAGACTGCCAAAAGATTGAACTGAAGTACGTGACCGAGGCTACGTAATACCGAGACCGCGTATAGGTGGCGCTGCGGTGCATTGTGCCATGAACCAGGTGGACCAGAAATTTAATTCTGTTGGTATTATTGGAGAGGCTTGTCCTTTCGGACAATTGCCCATGTAGTAGTGTGTAGATAAGTATTATTAATAAATATGTAAATTACTTAAATTTATCAGCACTTTAATGAAGGGCTGGTTCAGTGCACCTGTATGTCCCTGTCCCAGGCCAAGGTCATTCTGCCGCGGAAGAAAGGGGTTTTGTAAAAGGGCCTTTAAGGGGTTGTTTTTTGGGTGGTTTAATGTTTGACGCCTGGCACATAAAGTGCCGGAGGGTAATTGTCATCCCCTGTGTCATCCGTCCGTCCATCTTGTTAACCTTACCATGATACCTCAAAAAATATTCACCGTAACTATACCCGATTTTTGTCACAGAAGGACATTATGATGGACTAGGTTCCTATTGAAAACCAGCTTCCTGTATTTATTTTAAAACTTTTTATGAAACTTCTGATGTTTTCCTTTGATGGCCGTCTAAGTGGGGTCAACCCTGATGATGTTACCACGATATCCTAAGAAAGACCAGGTTTGCATTTAAAACCAGCTTCTTCTGAATATTTTTCACATTTTTCTTTTTTCTTCATGTATTGATATGAGAGAAATGAAACAGGAATCTTTCCCAAGAGAAAGCTCTGGAAGTCTCATCAATCACATTATACCAGTAACTGTTTCAGGCAGAGTGCATGCTCTATCAGACATGCAAATTAAAGATACATTAGTTTGCATTTGAAATGGAGGAGATTATGTTTGTCACATCACGACCAAATGCATATGAGCAAGACCGATACCATGTAATGGGTCTCCCATGCAAAACAGCTTTAAGTTTTGTGAAAGCTACACCAAAAAATGAAAAAAAAAAGAAAAAACATGTATTATAGAGTACATGATAAAAAACACAAGGGGTATCTGCCATATGCATCACTGATCTGGAAAGTCCTCTGTTATGCCTAAAATGACAGATGATGGTGAGAGACCTTAAATTGGCACATGCTTGGTTTCAGGTGAGTCGGGGGGGGGGGGGGGGGAGGGGGGGAGGGGGGGAGGAGGGGGGAGCGTAGGTAACAAAACACTTGATTGAACAGTGTTGTTTATGCCAGATACCCAACTTTGTCCCAAGGCTGTGTCATGAATCTATCCTGCCTTGGATTGTCTGGTGTACCAATAGATCATAGCAAGTATGATTTTTTTTAGTTTTTATTTTGGTGGGTTGTTTTTTTTGGGTGGTTTATTGTTTGACGCTTGGCACATAAAGTGCCGGAGGGTAATTGTCATCCCCTGTGTCATCCGTCCATCCATCTTGTCAACTTTATCATGATACCTCAAAAAATATTCACTGTAACTTTACCAGATTTTTGTCACAGAAGGACATTATGATGGACTAGGTTCCTATCGAAAACCAGCTTCCTGTATTTATTTTAAAACTTTTTATGAAACTTCTGATGTTTTCCTTTGATGGCCGTCTAAGTGGGGTCAACCCTGATGATGTTACCACGATATCTTAAATAATGTCGACCACAGCTTTACCAAATTTTTGTCAGAGATGCATTTTAGGTAAGACCAGGTTTGCATTTAAAACCAGCTTCTTCTGAATATTTTTCACATTTTTGTGAAACTTTTAATATATTTATTTAAAAAACCGTCTGAGTAGCGTCAAACCAGATGACGTTACCGCGATATCTCTAAAAAGATTGATCTCAGCTTTACCATTTTTTTAATCAGAGATGCATCTTATAATGGACCAAGTTCCTATGTAAAACCAGCCTCCCTTTGAGTATTTTTAAACTTTTAATGAAACTTTTAATGTATCCGTTTGAGTGGTGTCAACGCTGATGACATTACCACAATATCTCAAAAAATATTGACCACAGCTTAGCCAAATTATTGTCAGAGATGCATCTTATGGACCAGGCTCCTACTAAAAACCAGCTTCCTCTTTGTATTTATCAACTTTTTATGTGACTTTAAAGTATTTATCTTCAAGGCCATCTGAGTAGAGAACAAGGGGACGATGTTACCATAATATCTCAACAAGGATCCAACGCAGCTTCACGAAATCTTTTTGAGAGATGCACATTATAATGGACCACATTCCTATCGAAAACAAGCTTTTTATTTTTACCCCTAGACCGGAGGGTATTGTCATCTACACGTCCATCGGTCCGTTGGTAATATATGGAACACATCCAGCCCCATATATTACCAACCTTTATTTACATTATTATAAGAATCAAAATGGTTGGAAGAATTGGCAAAAACAAACTTTACAGCTTCTAGAAGATCATATTTCCACTCCAGAAGATTTATAGATGACCTGTGTGCTTTACACAATGGAGATGAAATAAAGGGAAATTGGAAAAACATATATCCCAAAGAATTAATATTAAATCTGGAAAATGAACGTGATCCAAAAGCTAATTTCCTTGATCTGGATATAGAAATAAAGAACAACCAGTATGTAACAAAAATATTTGACAAGAAAGACCAGTTCAAATTTGATATGATCTCCTACCTTGATCTGACAGGAAGCATTTCAGAGAAGCAAGCATATGGAGTTTGTATCGGACAAGTGATAAGTATTGCTAGAAACACCACACTTTTTATCAATTTCGTCAATAGAGTCAGAACTTTGTTGCAAAAACTACAACACAAAGATTATAAAAACCAACAACTACACAAAACTCTGTTGAAATGTTTCCAGAGATATGACCAAATACCTAATAGATACAACACTAACTCAAGAACATTAGTCAAACTATGTCAAGATGGAGCTTGAAACGA